>JAWWES010000171.1:25319914-25378296 GCA_035583135.1 Lophotriccus pileatus
CGCAGGCTCGAAGGCCTTGTCTGCATATGCGGGTAAGGACCTTCCCCGGCTCTTCGTTCGCGAAGACGGGCCATTATGTATTCGTGTTGACTCACTCAGAAATGTCTTTCAACTGAGTCTCTGGTTGTAATGGCAGCTCATTTTGCAGGTGAGTGAATACACTTCAGAGCTGTGTGATTTCTTTTTTCACTGGACCAATGGTATTCAAAGAAAGTTTTACTTTAAATTTGAGAACAGCTATGCGAGTCCATTTAGCAGCCTATTCACTTATCCATGGAGAGTACTTAAAGGAAAATATTATTCTCTGACTTCTTTAAGTGAAGTCTTCATGAATGGCAGGAAAAGGCTTTTAGAAAGACAGAGACCAGTTGAAGAGAGCCCAAAGGAGAGAACGAAGAATGATCAGATCTCTAGAAACATGTGATTTTCAGGGAAAGATAACATAAATTGGGATTGCTTATTCTAAACGAGACTTGGAGAGGATGTGATAACAGTCTTCCAATACATAAAAGTCTGGTTCACAACAAGAGGGATATAATGGAGGATATAATGAGAAGTAATAAACTGAAAATTGCTGCATGGCAGACCTAGGTAAGGTACTGAGAAGAGCTATCTCTGTGGGCATAAAGCACTGGAATAGATTGACCATGGAGATTGTATAATCCCCATTATACAGAGTCAAAATGGCAGAAATATAATCCTTCCTTCCTTGGGGCTAAGGGACACAATAGCTGACCTCCCTTCCAATCCTGTGATTCTTTGTGCTCCCAAATCTATCTTCGTGTAATGCAGAAACTCTGCACACTGTGGAAGAGAGATAATACAAAAACCAGTTTAAAGGAAATCTTGCACTGAATGAAATCACTACCTGAAGTACAGGAAGTACTTCTGAAAGGCTTCATTTTATTGCTCATTATTAATTTTATTTCAGGTATTCGTTTTATTGGTTGTTACACACTAGTGCTGAATGTTGGATCCAGAAAGAAGAAATGTAATGAAGACCCTTGGATAATGTTATTTTATATTAGATGAGCAGAGCTATAAACTTGCAGCAATCTTGGCAGAAGCAGGTGCTTTTACACAAACAGAGCCCAAATGGACTCCGTGGAATTCTGCCATTTGAGCAGCTGCCCACACCTGCCTGGAAGTCCAGCAGCACCAGCTACTTCTTCCCCCTAGCAACAGCCTTGAAAACCAATCTTGAGCTTTCAGAGACAGGCATTGATTTTTCCTTAAGATCACAGGTTATTCACAGTGCCTTCAGCAGCCCCATGCAGGATGCAAAATCCCTTTTTGCTGTATTATTACATTTTTTTTCTCTTACGTAAACTACTGAGAACATTGTCAATACTTAACTTACAACAGCAGGAATAATAGTGTAAAAAAGTTCAGTTCCTACAGGATAGTACTGAATTGATAAAATGCAAAACTATGTATTATCTGATGCATGAATAATTCTGGTAAAGCTATTTTTTTTTTTCATGTTCAGCAGAGTAAAAATCAATAAATCTTCGTAAAGATTTGATAATTTCAAAACTTTATAATTTCAGAACACCAATTCTTGAGAAAAATGCCTGTTCAATATTTGACAGAGTACAAATAGCCCACAAGAGTCACATGCCACACTGGCTTCGTAATCTTTCCAACTCTTTCTTGAAAAATATTCTCTGTACCCAGCGCCATGCTGAGACTACCCCTAGCTGCTCTACACACAACTGCTGGGGTCAGGCTGCAGCCTTGGGCATGTAAGGAAGCAGTAGAACAAAACTTCATCTTCCATCATGAGACAAAACCGAAGAGCTGGGATCTGGAGCAACAGGCACAGAGAAAGCTAAAGCTGCACAAATTCACCAAGTGTCTCCATCCATCAGCCTGTGCGCCACTGCAGAAACCCACCTGCAGAGACTCAATCAGCAGCGAGTCACACTCCCTCTAGAATGAGGAAGCAGAGTCACATCCAAGGAGCTTGACAGTCATTGGCCAGGGGCTGCTTGGCTCTTACATCCCTCCCAGCTCGAAAGCAGAAACAGGAATAGAAACTCAGTGTAGCTGAATGTACCAGCTTTTTCCTATCTGCCTGACCAAAGCAGAATTGCAATAAATGAGCAGGAGGAAACTTAAAGGGGCCAAATTCAGCCCTGGCATAAGCACTTATAATTCTACTTGCTGCAGAGAGAGGGGTGTTGTCTTCTAGCTTAAGATTTGGCCCAGAAAGAGATAATGAAAAAGAGAAAGAATTCCATGTTCCTGCAGTGAAGTAAAATACACATAGTATGTAACTGTCTTCAGCACCACTTTTTATTGTTCTTTATCTCATGAGAAGTGATCCATAAATATATAAGAAAGATATTCAAGAAGTCAACATCAGAAGAGACTCGAGGACTCCAGGGAAGGAAGTCTGTATTCCTCCTATACTCTTAAATGCAATTTGCTACATTTATCGAAAAGCTTTTTCAGAAGAGCCAAGTTCTTAGGACAAACATGGAGAAAATTAAGCTTCTAGAAGATGGTGTGTCATTAATTAGGCAGGACTTAGTGTGGCTTGAGGAACAACTGCAGTTTGAAAAGTAAAGTTAATGACAGTACAAGGCTCACAAAAAGGATGCACAGCAGAGCCATATATATGCTGTTCCCAGACTTCTGAATTCTCACATTATTCAGATCTTGAAAGGTGTCATATGGCAGCACAGCAGGCTAATGATATAGCATGTTCAGAGGAATTAGTTTAAGTGTTCCCCCCCCAACCTAGAGAAAAATAGTAGAAATAGTGAATTTTTGAAATTTAGTGGCATTATACTGTTCTTTCTTCATATTGTCAACTTCTCTTAATTTCCTCCTTCTTATTAATGTGCCTAATGCGTATGTCAGGCGGAAGCCTGACACACTAGTGGCAAACAGACTGTTGTACGAAGGCGGCAAAGTGTTAAAACAATTGAGCAAGTGATTACTAAAATTTGCTGCTCTGGCCATATGGTACAGTGTTTAATTTCCCTTAGTGAAAGAACGTGGCTGTCATGGAAAAAGATGATGACTAAATTTACTTGGGGCAACTTATTATAATGAAGAATGACTTCTCAGAGGAAGCAGAGGAATTTAGAGTCTGATGAGAAGCATATGGGAAACATTAAGATATAAGCGAGGGTAGCAAGGCTGTGTGCTTTAAAAATGAAAGACATTTAATCGATGCTTGTTGCTGGTGTTGACATATGGAAGTGAGAAATGGGTTTTGATTCGGAAGACAGGAAGAAGGTTAAGAGCAGTAAAGGTGGTTGTGGAGTGATTGATATTTGGAATAACTAAGGCAGAAAGGGAGACAGCACATCATGCAAATAAGGCACCATACTCAGGAGAACAATGTAATCCAGAAAATAAAGAACATGAAGTGATATTGCAGGTCACTTGGCTGCAAGCAAAACTGACAGGCCAAACCAGCAGTGGTCAAATAGTAACCCGTGGACAGAGGCAGGCCACACTGAGTGGCCAGGCTGCTGTGCAAGAGCAGAGTGGAGGAGATCAGCTGTTTCTCAGGACCAGTCTGGTTCACCCCTGGACAGCAAATGGTGGAAGGAGACTGGGACGGAAAGAAACAGCAAGAGTGATGTATGACGAGAATATATCACCACTGCTGCTGTCTGTGTGTGGGAATTTTCCCAACGTCTCTGCAAGACATGAAGGGGAGTGAAAAAGGTCCTTTCCTTGGAGCAGCTCCTGCTTTATGTGGGCATTTTTTTTCTCAAAACCTGAAGAGCACACTGAGCCCCGATAGTTAGACCTTTCCTCCCTGCTGCAGTTCTCCCCCAGTCCACAGGTACTGCATGTGAGGAAATGAGAGGTGTCGCCCCCAAACACTGCATTATGGAGTGGCAGCCTGACCCTGCCTCCTCCAGCCCTGGCTTTGCAAATAGTCCTACCAGCTACCACACTACAAGGCCCACATCGACCTTAGGATTCCCAGTGGTCTGTCCAGGATAGACATGGGTAAAAGGAGGCAGAATTCTCCCTACGCACAAACACACTTCCTTGCATGGTCAAAAACACTCACCCCTTCCCAAAGCTAGTAAGGTAGCAGCAGCCTCTAGGTATAGTTTTCAAACTCCCTGAGGTCCGATAGACCCTCATATCAGAGGCATCACAGAGAGCAGCCCTGTGCAAGCTGCAGAACCTGCAAGAACCCCCCTGCCCAGCACACACCTCAATTACCCGGGGTGTGCAGAACTGCAGAGGGGCTGAGCTGAAGGCATATTTTTCTCCCTGCAATGGATGTCTATTCAAGCCAGCTTCTCAGAGGTAAAAGGTGAGTTCATGATCTGCCATATGATTTAGCATTTAATACCAGCTTATTCTGCCTGTTTCTGTCACTTTCTCGAGATGACAGTCGTAACTCTAGCACACAGAATTCATTCTTACTTTTAAGTGCTGACACTGCATCTGGGTAGTAAACAATATAAAATACAAAGGCATAGCTAACAAACTGCACACTCCGGGCTCTTTTCATTTTCCAAGCACAGAATTGTGCTAGCCTGACCTTTATGCTATGCAAGGTTAAAGAATGTATCGTAGAATGAAGACTATTGACATGAAATTAAAAGAAAATGCAATGTAAAGCTTTACTTTTAAAGGCAATGACCTCCTTTTTACTAATTGGCCTTCAACAGTGCTTTTAACATGATACAATATAAAAGGATATGTGTTTAAGTTGAGAAGTTGGACAGCCTTAAAATTGTACGAGAACTTGTGAGAATTTCTTAAAGGGAATGAGACAATTGTCCATCTGAGCAGAAGATATTTCTGGTAGGAAGTTTCTTAAGGTCAGCCCTCAACAGCTGCTTTTGAAATCCATCTCATTCTGTATCTTCTGTGTTTTGATGACCTTGGCATTAAGTGCCAGTGCAGAAGTGATTAACAGATGTACAAAGTTGAAAGAAATTGTCAGTGAAAAGAAAAAAATCAGTATATTAAGTGGGAAGAACTCAAAAACCAGAAATGGCATAAAGTTAAAGCGGTGTGAAGTCACACACTTAGAAACCAGTAACTGAATTCCTGCTGTCAGCTTTGACTCATTAGCTGGAGATTACTAAGAAGCAGAAAAACCTATGTATATTGTATATTATCACTCAGTGACTGTGAACCAAATGTAATAAGGCAAAAACTAAGAAGTTCTGGGTTAAAAATTTCCAAGGAAAATAAGGAAGCATGGATGTCATCAGCCAAGGCCTGAGACTTGGTTTGGATACTGGCCAACTTATTCAAGGCAGAGTTTTAGACTGGAACAGGTCTGGAGAAGAGTGTGGAGCAGATTACTGTGTATCAAGACATTGTTATAGGCATATCCTTATGGGGAATAACTGTTTACATTAAAGGAAAACGTTGGTACAAAAAAAAATAGGTCTAAATCAACAAGGAATAGACTTTGAATGAAAATTTACTTTTTAAAATAAGAGAATTCCTATCTAGTTTCAAGTGGGGTCTGATCTGATTATGAACCTTTGTATAGCATGTTTAACAAATGAGTTAATTACAGTTTTTATTTCATATTCACACACTCTGGACATGAACAAATGGTGGGTGTGCCAGAATAAAAAAGATACTGACTGGGGCAGTGTTTCACAAAAGCCTGCTTCATGCTAACCTGGTGTTTCTGAGCACACAAACACCTGGTGCATGCTTCCTGCCTCCAAGGAGAGAGGACCTATGGCCAGTGCAGGCAGCACTGTGATGAGTCTGTTTGCCTGGCATCACAAGAAGAAGAAAAAAAATTACAACTCTGGAATGGACCAGAGTGACACTGGCAGCAGGGAGAGTTCCAGAATAAAGGAAAGAGAAACATGATAAAGAATCATCTGAATTTGGCAAGTTCTGGCCTCACAGACCCGAACAAATGAAAACCTCACTTTCTACTTTCTGAACGAGAGCAAAGCAGCAGAGCTGTGCATTGGGTCAACAGGGCCTGGAGGACCTTAGGGATCAGAGGAGTCTTTTGTGCACAGGCTGCAGTGGTACAGTCAGCCCCTTCCCCTCACTCCTTTAACCAGACATGGAGAGGGTAAGTTGAATAAAAGGTTTAGTTGAAAGTGGATTGAATTCACGAGTTATGATTCAGTGTTTCTTCAACAGCAGTGGTGTCATAGAGTTGGGCTGTGAAGGCTTGCTCTCTTGGTAAAATCCTTATTCTGCCAAACAATACTCTTTTGTGCGTGCAAAGGCAACTCACATTCCCCTCCTCTCAACCAACAGTCCATCTCAGCCTAGAATTTAATTAAATATTTAATAATCACAGCAGACAAAGATGAAATATTGTGCTTAATTTTGAAATCATACTTTCACTTGTTAGACCTTTAAAATATCAATTTGTTTTAAAAAGATAATATTCCTTTAATTTTCTCATAAAGACCACAGAACTTAATTAATGAGGAAAAATAAAATCTTATTTTAAAGAGTTGGAGACAGGTAGTTACAGAGAAACTTGAAGAAATAGCACAAAACATGTCTCATGAGTGTGCTGAGGTACTAGGAAACTCACTCTGAACCATGTCTGCCTGTTGGCCAGAGGAGATAAGCTGGACAGCTCCAGTAAGGTGTCTCTGTTATCGATGGCTATAGTTCATTCCATCATTTGCAAAAGAAATTGCTGCGAGAAGGGAGAAAAGGATTTTCTTGCAGCAAGCACCGCAGAACTTGAATATCAAGAATGAGAACAGGGAAGATGCTGTAGCAAGAGGTAAAACAAGGAGTTAAATCTCCCTTGAACTGTGAAGCTCTGGGAAGTAAAACCAATGTGATATCAGGGGAACAGTGAACTATTTTGACAGTTAAGGATCTGGATAAAAACTTTACGAAGGGGCGAAAAAAAAGGAGAGCGATATACTGCACAGTCAGAGGGCAACACCACGCTTGTGAAAGAGAAGCAGGGAAAAAATGAGAGGAGGTTAAGGAGAAAACAAAATAGCCCAGCTCCTTGAGCACTCACTCATGTCAGTGCAGCTATGCCCATCTCAGGGTCAGCCCAGGACTGAATCTAGGGAAAGGGCATTCTTCTGGGGCAGCCAAGACTTTTACAGATAGTCTTCAGCTCCCAGAAATACAGAGAGAAAAGTGTGTTTATTTTTAACTCGAGTCATTCCTGAATAAAGCATAGCTGAAGTTCACTGAAGGTTCATGAAATCAAACTGGTTATGCAAATCTAAAACTAGTCCACAAATTTACATACACAAAGGAACCGCAGTTTGTTCCTGTTTACTAAGGGAGCCTGAGAAGACCTAGTTAAGTCTGTCTGTGATGAAGAATGGGCTCACTCCAACTGCTCTGGGATGGCCCCAGCAGAGCATGTGGGTGCTGCCACCAGAACAGTTCCTCTACCTGGAGATGGGGACAAAAGAATGACAAAGGGATAAGAGACTCTATTGTACAAGGAAAGGTTGAGAGAGCTAGGATTTTGTAGCCTGAAGAACAGAAAGCTCAGAGGGGTTTCCTAAATGTGTGTAATTATCTAACGGGTTAAGTAAAGAAAACAGAGGCTTCATCTTGATTGTGCCCAGTGGCAGCACAAGAGGCAATGAGCACAAATTAAAATACAGGAAACCCGATTTAAACAAATAAATAATTTTTTCACTAGGAATTTGTGGGACAGTTCTGACCAGTCTGTTTGAGAAGAGGGGGTGGACTACATGATTTCCAGAAATGGCTGCCTACCTCAGCCATTCTGCAATGCTGGGAAGTACCAATCACTGAAATCCTGCTTAGCTACTGCTAGGCTTGTGCAGTTTGGAGTAGTCTTCAAAGTCTCAGAGTAGCACAGAGCTCCAGTGAAATTAATTAGCAAGTACTCCTTTGTCTGAGTACATCCCAGGTCATTTTTCCACGTCTTAAGTGTCCTTTTTTGCCCTGTCACCTCAGGCCTCCTGATAATTATGTAACAAGTACAAATCAGGATGAAGTGATTATAGACTGGGAGCTGCAATCATACTCCGCACAAACCATATTTTCACCTATGTAGGTGCTGTAGACCTGTGACCTGGTTACAGTGCCGTCATATTCACTCTGTAAGAACAAAACCCCAGTCAGTACCTCTTAAGCCAGGCAGCCTGGGTGCTCTTTACGGAACAAGCATCATACCTGCTTTAATGTCTACTCGGGAGATGTAATTATATGGATAAAAGCAGGCCGTGTGTACGAGTGCATATTTGTGTGCTTACTGCTCAAGCTCGAAAGCCAGAAAAGCACATTATGTACACACACAAGTGGTTGCCTTGTAGGTTAATAGCACTTCAAGACTGAATTCTGGAGTGTATAGAAAAATGTGCACAATTACTTTGTAAAACTGAAAGGGATTCCCTTTATGCATGTTGAAATTTGTCTTCAAGTATGCTGAGACTAGAGATACCTGGTTAAATACCTGTGAGACTGAATGGTAATAGGCCATAAGTTCTACTCTTTATCTTTATAGAATCATTCTCTCAGACTTGAAAAAACCAAGAGTCACATGAAAAAAAAGTAATATATTTTTTAGCACAAAGAGCCATATTTTATCCTTTGAAGTATGCAGTTTGGTGGTATGTCAGTGGTCAGGAATTCCTCACAATTTACAACATCAAGTGTAGGTTTACTTGGCACTGAACATCTACAACTACTGAAACTCACTAATTTCTCATTCTTTCCCCAGACTTATTCCTTTCCTTACTGTGAGACCTACTGTGCACTTATTCTCCACCAGTCAGATCCAATATGTGATTCAGAAGAAGATGACTCAGATGATCTCCTGTTCAGTGAATAGGAAACACCTAATTCTGTGCCATCTCAGCACTGGCAGCACTGGAGTCGGGAAGCATTCAAGCCCGTGGGGAACAGGGCTGAATGAAAAAGTCCCTCGTAGAATTAACCCTTCAACGTGAAGCTGAATATACGGAAAGTGACAGCTCTGCTTGCCTAAGAGGAGTGCCAATCAGTAGTACAGAAGGGTAAAGACAAGTATGATTCCCAGCACTTTGTCCAGACTTGCATAAGGACACAGGGGAAATACACAGTTAAGAGCAGAAGACTATGGACCTTGCATGACGGAGAGCCAGCTTGGAAGATTGTACTTGGAGGAAGCCTCAAGGTTTTCCTTGAGGAATGTAACCTCACTTCTTCACAAAATCCTGGGAAACATTAATATTACAGTATCAATTATAAGTCACAGGAAATTACTGTAGCATTGGTTAAGTACACGTGAGGTCACATTTGAAATGCTGTGTGCCTTTGTGGCCTCCTTATAAAAGAAGGGTATTATGGAAAAGTAGCAGAGGGCAACAGATATGACTCAGACACACAGCAGATTTTGGAAAGGTTAGGTAAACTGAATCTGCATTCTTTACAAAAAAAAAGATTATAGGACTTATTAAAGTACTGCAGGAAACTTCTGAGAGAAGAAGAAAAAGCTGCTGTAGTCTACTTGAGCTAGGGTGCATGAATGTCATCAACAAAGAACAAACTAAAAGTACTGATGGGGCAATTCAAGGAATAAATTAGCTGGGAAAGAAATGTAAGGCTGCTAAATAAAAAGTTGAAACAATATGAGGGCAAAGGAATTATTTAGAGAGAGGGAAAAGTACTTTCTGACAGGATAAAATAACCTTGGGCAGCTCTTTTTAAATAAGGAATAGAATATTAATCCAGCTGGGTTTCTGTAAGTGGTGTACTGAGGGTAAAGCATGCTTGGCTACACAATGCATAACTGTAGGAGTCAGTGACATGAGTAATATTAAATGCTACGCGATAATCAGTTGACCAAAAGATGTATTTCTCTCTAGATCATGAAAATGGAATTATAGTATCAGACTGAAAAATGTGAGAGGGCTGGGAAATGCCACAGATTTCCTGTTTTCTCAGTTTTCTATAAATTACATGGTCTCACAGGACTAGCAGGAATAACAGTTCTCCAAAGTCCATGAATATTACAGCCTGCAGGAGGAAATCCCCTGGATATCAAAGCATGTCAGGAGGTCTGAAACATTGTTTTTTGGGACTGCCCACTCTCATGCTGTGCTTCCAGGAACACCCCTGTGGTAGCACAGTTTTTTCCAGGAGTCACGTTCCTCTCATCTTCCTGTGGATGGAGGCACTATGGAATGAGTTTTCACAGGCCGCATCGGAAGGAAAATCCTTCCCAGCTTGATGCTTTCTCTTATTCCTTTGTTTCCTTTCCTAACCACATCTCCCCAGTACCATATGTGAAAGCCTGTGTGGGGTTACAGTTACAGATGACGGAATAACCCCCTTTGTGAAGGGCCACCTCGAGGTAGAGCTGAGGGGAAGGTTCTGTGCAGCTCTAGGGTGGGGATGGCTCCTGAGTCAGGCACCTTTGGGTCTACTCAGAGTTGGTTTTTTTGGCATCTCTAGACGTGGGGCAGGCAAAGACGCGGCTTTGGCCACAGAGCATCAGGGGCTCTCAGCTGGGCCCTGGAGGAATCAGAGCTGGCTGAGGGAACTGCAGAGCCGGCAAGGATTGCTTTGACTTGGGCCTGGCCACCAGGTGAGCAGGGACCAGTACTGTGGCTCATCCTGCCTGGCAGGCAAAGGCGCTCTCTCACCCTGGCCCAATTCACCACAGGTCTCACAAGGCTCTCAGCAAATCTTGAGAAGAAAAATTGGTCACTCCTCTCTGAGACCCTTTTTCTGATGACAGTTTTAGGAAAGTTCACTTGTGTTTATCTAAGGTGCAGAAGAGACACTGAGCTACAGACAGGTTTTTGTAAAGTGAGCCCCACAAAGTGAACGACTCTAGTAAATTAACAAGATAGCAATGGTTTCATAGCACTGAAAGAGAAGGGAGCAGAAATATGCTCTCTAACAGCAGTGTTGGAGTGGGTGATAATCAATCTGGGAACTGCTGAACTTCTCCCATTGCTCCCTTAGGTCTTCTATGCCTGGACACGTGCAAATACTCTGTTTTTCCAAAATCTAATCATGCTGGTATGAAATCCCCTGTACCTAGGAAAGGCCAAAGATAGTGGAAACATCTACAGAAAGGGCAAAGGAAGGAGGAATAGTTATTTGCACCGTTGTGGATAAAGAGCCTCAGGAAAGCAATCTCAGTGGCTCAGTTTCTGATATTGAAAAAAGTAAGAGCCAACAAGCAGCAGGAGCTGCTGAGCTGCTTGGGAAGTGTTCATTTTTTATGCAGATCTCAGAAATTTTTACCTCTTTAGGAAAAACATCACTAAATAAAATGGCTTGGAGCAAACAGATTTGAGTTTAAACATTAATTTAAAATACAAATAACAATCTTGGTAGATTAATCAATCCAAATGTTGGGGTTGTTTGGGGAATTTTTTTCTCCTCTGCAGCTGTATCTTGCTAAGTAACACATTTCTATTTCAAGGCTGTTAATGCTGGAGCAGCTGCAACATTCTCTGGGAATTTTTAAAAATCATGATGAAATTGAAGGCCGAGACATTAAAACAAATCCTTCACAGCTATCCTGGCTGATGGCATTATAACAGTAACAGGCATTTTCAGTTCATCATATTCTTGGCACATGTTACTTTTAGTCAGTGCAAGTCATAACACTGCATGTGTCTTAATGCATTTTTTTCTTTGCTAACAGAAGATAATTATCAAGTATTAAGAAACAGAGCTTCACAGCCTCCCTTCAAGAATGTGCTTTATCTCTTCCCCCCCTCCCTTTTTTTTTTTTTTAAATAAAGACATGGAGTAACTGTCTCCCCAAACTGTCAGTTACAACTGTTTTTGTCTATTATTTTAGGATGCCTGGGTTTCTAAAATGTGTGCACCTAATTGCTCAGAAACAAGGGCTGTGATTACAAGCACAAATTAGGTATTTGCATATACAATGATGAAATGGCCAGTTGTGTTTAGTAACTTGATTATAAGAGCTGAGAGCGTGATTCTGAACTCATAACATTTCTCTTATATACAGTTTTGGGAAAAAAGATAAAATCCAGATGTTGAGTTGATGAGTGACCTTCCCATGTCATAGAATCATAGAATCATCACAGAAAGGCTCAGGTTGAAGGGACCTGTGAGATCATCTGGTTCTAACCCCGCATCCAACTAGACCAGGTTACTCAGAATCCCATCCAAACTGACCTTGAACACTGCCTGGGATGGGCAGCCACAGCTTCTCTGGGCAACCTATTCCAGTGCCTTACCACCTTCTCAGTAAATGATTTCTTCCTAATATCTAATCCAAATCTCTCATTTTTTAGTTTCAAACCATTCCTCCTTTTCATATCACTATCTGCCCATGCAAAAAATTTTATGTATCTATGGAGCCTGAGTGGGGTCAGGAATGGAGAACATGCCACTGCCTTGTGTCTTCTGTATCAGGAAAATAAACCATCTTTTTATAGAAGTGCCATTTAACTCCAGAGCTGTAGGGGAGGCTGCTGTCAGCAATTGTTGGAAATGAAGAGCTATGAATCCAAACTTCCACATCACATCAGTGTTGTTCAGAGAAAAGAAATTAAAGAACAAGCAAGTCCTTTTTCCACTGCAAAAGAATTGCCTCCAGACCATCTTTTTTCTAGGGTGTCAAAAACCTCGGTAGGCTCCAAATCATTTGTAAAACCTGAAGCTCTTCCCTCCTTAATGTTTACCAGGAATTTACACACATGAAAATAGAGCCACTGTCCCTGAGAATTTGAAGATGCCTTAGATCCAGGACAGAGTAGCCATTTAGGGCTGAATTTGTAAGCCCATCTTCTACTTGAGTAGATGCAAAATAAGCATAGGTCTCTCTCCTTAATAACAAAGTTCAGACACTTGAAAATGCAGGCTTGTTGCCTGCATAATAGAAGGCCTGAAAGTACAACAGACCAGAGGAGGAGTGCAGGAGAAGTCAGAATTACTCCATCAATCTGGAGAAGCCGGTTCTGTTAGGTAAAAAGGTGCTGTGACATCGGGAAGGCCTCTACAGACTAGAAACAAGGAGAAAAATAGCAGTTAATCCTTTACCCCTTCCTTCAGAGACCTTCCCTTTCAGCTGGGGGAAAATGTCATATCACTCTCCAGATCCAGCAAGGAACACAATCACTGGAGCAATGCACATGGATTAAGTACTGCAGGGGTTTCACAGTGCTCCTCCATCATCCATGGGAGTTGCTGATAGATTGTGTGAGCTACATCCTGCTGGTTCAGTCCTCAGGATGTGCAGAACATCAGCCTGGTTATGGGATTCCTGGCAACAAGTAGAGTGATAGTGATGCAAGGCTTGCCTTTATTGCACTACATGGTATCGGAATATATACCTGGAATGACCACAATGGATGGCTTTCCTTCTTAATCAGTTGGTGAGTAACAGAGAGGAATAGGCTACAGAAAGAAGAGTCATTATTCACTACAAGAATTCAGAAGTTAAGAATGAGGTACTTATGCAGAACACAAGAAGAATACGGCTTCCATCCTCACAAGGTATCACAGAAGGGAAGGGGAAGGATGATTTAGGTGAATAAAAGATGCTCCTTCCCAATCAGGTGGAATCTACTGTAAATGTCTGAGACTGGGAATAGGGATGTAGAAAACCATTTCCAGGCCTGTGCTTTTCTCTTAGGATTTAAGCAGGTGTTTTTACTCTTGTGCAAAGCAGACAAGTTTTTCTTTGGTCTGATCATGTAAAAGGCTCAGTCAGTTACAGGGTTCAGTATCCCTCATCATGAGGGTACAGCCACAGCCTGTTTCAAGTATCTGTTTCATTTTTTATTGCCTTTTGCCTTTCGTTTTTGTCTTTCTTTGGAAGAACAAATTTCAGTTATTTCCCAATGAATTGTTTCCAGCTTTTTGTCTTCTAAGGCTGATGACAAACGAGAGAGTGTGCTGACAAAAACCAGCCCTATCAAAGCATGATGAAGTTCTTGCTGTCTGCCTTTATCACAGATCTAAGCAGTGTCAGGAACCCAAGATTTAAACAAGTGGAAAAGCTAAAAATAGATGGAACATATGCACTTGTTTTCTTGACTTCTAAGAATTATTACAGATAAAATCTGCTTTGTATTTAATATATGCAGCAGAAAGGGAGGGGGCTTCTAGGAGATTTGGATGCATTCGGCTTTCATATTGCAAGTGTAACACAGCTAAGACATGAACCCTGGGCCTGTGAAAGCACACTTGTCTGCAGCTTGTTCTAACCTAGAGGTTATATACTACAGGATTCAAATTTTTGTGGATGTTTAAGTCCAGATAGAAGTGCTACCCAAGGATTTTCTTCTATATTTCGACTAAGTGCTCATTCCCGTATCTCGGAGTGCTCAGCAGGACAAGGAGCCAGCCTGGTCTCCAAACCACACAACAAAATGGTGAAATCCCCCACAGAGAGGAGGAACCTCCAAACTAAGTGGACTGGTACCTGCTGATCCTCCAGAACCCTGGAGAGTTTGGGCTTGCAGCTCACGACCCACAGGGTATCATCCTATCTGTTCTGCACTAAAAGCAAGACTGCTTTCAGGACTGCCTCTGCTAAGGTCATTCAAAACTATTTTCAGCCTTCGAGTTCACACTCTTTATTTCACCCAGTCCTGCCATTTCCTATCACTTTCTGTACTCTGGACACTATTCCTGTATTTAAGCATCAATCTTCTGCACTCATTCTCAGCCAATCCCCTTCAGACACTGATTTAGAATAATAAGTACACAGTAAAAACAAGGCCTGCCTGCAGCACTCACCAATTGCTGAAACACATTGGCTGTCTATAAGCTTGTAGTGGCAGGTTTCTGGAGAGGCAGACACAGCCTCAGTCTCCAAATGGAGAAATGAACTAAAGAAAAGTAGGCCCTTACTGCCTCTGCCATTTCTCAGGCCTGGATAACAGCATCACTGAGGGCACCATGTCACGGCTTCTACTTCACATTATGCCCAGTTGCACTCTGCTGTTCACTGTGAGTCATTATTTGTGCAGGCCAAAAGTAGAGATGGTTTGAGAAACAACTGAACATTTTCATGGCAGATAAACCTACAGTAGTTTTTAAACAAAATTATATGCTTATGAGGTCCTTAACCTAGTAACTTCTCAGAATTTATGTAGCAAGGAAGGAGTACTCTCATCTCTCTTGTTTCCCTAAACGACTGCTACCGGACAGTGCCAGAAACAGGCTGCAGAGCAAGAGGGACCTTTGATCTAACGCAGTAAAATCATTTTGGTTCTAAAGGACTGAAAGCTCCTGCAGTTTTCTTATTCACTCTTGACCCCAGTGCATATCCTTAAGTGCTCCCTGGTCTCCGTTGCCCAGCTAATGACCTCATTTTTTGCTTTTTACTGGAGGACTGTTCTTTCCTTGATTAATCATTCTTTGTATTAATATCAAAGAGCCTTTGGCTTTCTCAAGTGGATTACTGTTTCTGTCACATTATTCCCTACAAGTCCCTTCAGATAAAGAAAATGGATAAATTATGACCACTGCTCTAGTGGGAATGAAATAGATGCATTTTAAATATAGTGTTGGGGAAAAAAAGGAAAAAAAAAGAAGAAATCATATAAGTGAGTTGGTGTTTGATATGAACTTGAAATGACTTGTGAAAGAGATAAGGAATCTTAAAGGCTGAGACCTATATTTTGCATTTCTACAAAGTTAGCTGAGAAAATTATGAACATTTTTCTTGCTGTTCACTAGAAGCACCTTCAAAAATGGAGCTGGATTTTCTGGAGAATAAGGAAGAATGTAGTAGACACTTTTAACTTTTTTTTATTTTTAAAGTGAAGGGAAGATACCTTTTTTTTAAAGTCATGAAAATTGTATTTTACAAACAAGTTGCCAATGTAGGATAGCTAAAACGTGAGCTCTTTGCAATTACTGAAAAGATCTCAAAAGTGTTTAACCATCAGAATTGCTTGTTACAGGCAAGACATCCAGATGGTGTTACCATGCATTACTGTTAGATGAACTCTGCACAATTTAGTCCCTCAGTCATCTTGATTACTTGACTGGGTCATGCATTAGATCTGCCCAGGTAATAGCTGTTCAGAAATAGTCCCAGCAGTGATACAGTGAGTCAGGAGCCCTAATTCCTGCTCTATCGCTCCAACTCTTCACTTTCTCCAGTAAAGCTGCAGGCATTTCTTTTGCTTCTGTGGCATCTCATATAAGCTGAGGCAATGGAGTTGCTGAAGAGGTGTTTTTTTCCTCTGACAAGTTCTCTAGCAAGTTTAATAAATAGAATTTGAAAGTTTTTTAATATTCTCCCCTACAGCTGTGTGAACGTCACTGAGCAAGCTGTTATCTGCTGGATTTGCAAAAATATGAGCTAATTTCTGAGCCCCTAAATACCATCTGATTTCTCTCCCTGATCAAGGGACAACTGTCTCCAGCAAATTTCATCTGAATTCTTTGGCGGTTTTCAGCAAAAAAAAAAAAAACAAAAAACAAACCAGTCCCAAGAAACTTGAGGGTAGGAGAGAGTGGGGATTTGGCTTTCAAACAGCAGTACCTCAACAAAACGATTTTCCTGGGGCGTCAGCATTTGTGCTGGAACTGCCCAGCCAGAAAGCAGCTCATCAGAAAAGGAATCTGGGGATCCTGGTGGACAGCAGGTTGAGCACGAGTCAGCAGTGTGCCCTTGCAGCAAAAAGGTTAACACTATCCTGGACTTCATTAAGCAAAGAATTGCCAGCAGGTCATGTGAGGTGATCCTTTGCCTCTACAGAGCACTGGCAAGGCCACACCTGGAGTCGTGTGTATAGCTCTGGGCTCCCCAGTCCAAGAGACACATGGACATACTGGAGAGGGTCCAGCCAGTGGCCACAAAGTTGGTAAGGATACTGGAGAATCAATGCTATGAGAAAAGGCTGACAGAGCTGGACTGTTCAGCCTGGAGAAAGGGTATCTTATCAATGTACATAAGTACCTGAAGGGAGGGTGTGCAAGGAGGCTGGAGCCAGGCTCTTTCCAGTGGCATCCAGTGACAGGATCAGGGGCAATGGTCACAAACTGAAGCACAGGAGGTTCCCTCTAAACATCAGGAAACATTTTGTTATTGTGAGGGTGATTGTGCACTGGCACATGGTGCCTGGGTAGTCTGTGGAGTCTCCATCCGTGGAGATACTGAGAAACTGTCTGGACATGTCCTACTCCTTGGGAACTGGTTCTAGATTGCCATGCTTGAGCAGCAGTTTTGGAGCAGATGACTTCTTATAGGTCCCTTTCAGTTTCAATCACTCTGGTTTACAGAGGGCACCGACTGTCAGCAGTGGTAAAAGAAAGTTTGTGGTTGGGGCTGCTTTCAGTTACCTCAGACAACAGGCCAGGAGCAACCTGTGAGCTTTGGGCACAATCTTTACTTTCTAACCGTATAACCAAGACCTTGCAGTGCCAGATTTCAAGATTAAAGGGCTTTTTTTTCATACAATGTAAGGATATGATGACTCACACAAGGACCACATGAAAGATCTATAAAATCAGTTCCAATAGGACAGAACAAATTGTCCCTTCTTCAGTGTATGTGCTACAAGTCTATGATACTCCCATGTGGCGGAATGTTTGAGACGTGTCTCTGATTTGCTGATGGAGCAGAAAGCCAGCAGCACTCAGAGATCCCAGTGGTGACCTTCCATGCAACACAGTTGTGGACTCTGCTTTTGGGGGTATATTGTTTACCCACCCTGCTGCATGAGCGTTATATGCTGTGCTTGTAAAGGCTTGAACCTTTTCTCTGGAAAACTGGTGGAACATGTGCCACTGGCTTTGACTGAACTACAGACAGATTCAAGTTTACTCCTATTCTATGTCCTTGCAGTTAATAGCTGAGTTGTTTTCTGTGCCTATTCATAGATCAGAAGATACAGAAATGTTTGTAAGTGCACCAACTTTCCACTGCATAAAAAAGGTTTACCCACTAGATCTTTAAAATAACACAGACTCAGATGTGACCTCCTGTAATCTAAATAACTCAGGAATTCTACTCAGAAACCTCTGTGGTATGGTTCAGGGTCTGTAAACCTTTCACAGAGAAATCTCGTAATATTTCTTTTTTTTACAGAGGTTCCGCAACAGAAAATAATTATAAGGAACAAGTTATAGTGCCTCAGATTTAGTCTCACTAATCAAGTTGCTGTGTTTGAATAGTGAAAGTTCATCGCAGTAGCAACAATAGAGATTGTATCTGTCTCAAGTCTTCACAGGAGTTTATTTTGATTTCTGAGACTGCTTTGCTTACAACTTTGTACAGAATTAGCAACTCACTGATTGAGTTTTAAGCTCTGTCCCCAGACAAACACAGCCATAGGCTGCTCCCAGGGCTTCTGCATTGTTTGGGAGTCAGTGCAAGTTGTTGTTGGCACAGAATAGGCAACAGAATTTTGGCCTCTGGCCAGTACACAACTGTGAAAGGCTCAAACCACTGTACAAACAAAAAGGACCCAGTCCCATCCAAGAGCACCTTCAAATGTGCATTATCATGCAAATATACAAACATGGTTTATATAAAAAGCAAACAAACAGCAGAGATAAATACAGCTGTGAAATATAGCTGCAGTCTTGACTGAATGTCTCTCTCTTTCCCCCTCCACAACTGTAAGTACAGGAGCAGTACGATTAAGGCCAACAAAATGAGTAAAGAAGCAAGCAGAGGTGACATTTTTTTTGAGGTTCAGGGTATGACTAAAAATCCCATGAGGAATGCAGACTTTGAGAGAAGCCTGTTCAGTGTGTTGAAAGGCCCAGGTTGCTGAGATCATTTAGATCAAGTGGTCACACAGTTCTGAATTCTCGTGTGCGCTTCCAAGTGATGTGCGCCAACAGATGCGCCCCAGAGCAGAATGAATCATCTGCATTATAAATATTTCACCCAAATAGAAGGGTGTGTGGTGGCCAAGGCACTGTTTAGTGGGATTGCCCTCACCCACGTCACACTCAGTTTGCACATGAGGCCAGCAGAGGTGCAGCTCAATAAGGCAGGTTTGCTTGTGTGTGTCTTGTGAAGGAGAACAGAGAATAGGATACAGCAGTAGGGAGTTCTGAAATATCAACTGTAATTTTTCCCTCTTCCTCCTCTAAAAGACTGCCAAGGAACAAAGGATGATCTTTTCCATGGAAACTGGGTATCTAATTCCTTTATCCTATAACAAAATAACTTGACGAGCTTTCGCAAACAGTCACAGAAATGTAGGGCAATACCCTTTTATTTGCTACATAGGTAGAAGTATGTTCCACAGATAAACCCCACAGCAGTTACTATCAATCTAATATAAGTGAGGCATTGGTCAGAGGCACAGAAAGGCTGAGAATTTTCTAAGTAGGTGAGGAGTTCCTCTGAACTGAATGCAGGCTCTAAATTTTTATTTAGATGCAAATATAACTGGCTTAATTTTTAGATAAGTAAGGGTTTTTCCTATGACTTCACTGAAAAAGATTGTGGTGGTCAGCAGACTGAAAATTTAGGCCCTTCAGACCTGGGAGTTCCAAAGAACTTAATCACCTATTTTTGGGGAAACTGTTTTGGGACCTTAATTTCTAATAGCAGTTTGGCCATGTATCTTGCAGAAATTCTAAAGAGAACACTTGGCTAGCTCTTCATTTTTCTTCCAAATACTGTTAAAAATTACAGATGAATGACACTACAAATTTGTTCTGAATAAGCACTCTTTTCTACGGTCTATGAGTAACATGACTGAAACTTGCAGCTCATATCAAGACCGTGTGAGGTCTGGCAGGGTAAATGTGGATGTGTGCGCACTCGTGTGTCCTGACTGAAAAATTCTACAGCCCAGTAAGTGGCGTGACCCTGAGGTTACTGTCACTGCACTGCCACCCAACTGACAGGAACAATTGTGCCTGTCTTAGTGAGTTCAGTACTGACCTGCGCTGCGTGGCAGTGCCATCAACCATTCAGTCTGAACCTATCAGATCTACATCAGGCCACGGGAGGGGCAGAGGCTCTGAAAAGGCTGTGTAGTCCTCTGCATAGGGCACGGAATAGACTCTCCAGAGACCTCAGTTCTTTTCTTAGAATTGTTATTCATATGTTATGTGACCTTTGGATCATCTCTGTAGTCCTTTGCACTTCTACTTCCCCTTCCAGGGCCTTCTTTCTCTCACTCAAATTCTGTAGAGCAGAAAGTTTCTCATTTGTTCACCCTTTAGTCTCATGCAGGGGTGATGAAATACAAAAAATAATAACAACTGAGAAAAACAAAAGCAAATAAATTCTTTTGTAGTTCATGGATGTTATAATTTTGTCCATGAGGACAAGACGAAGCACTACATTCTTGCAACTGTCTCTTTATCGTATGCCAGGAAAATGTATGTCAGGTCTTTGGCTGAATTGCTGTATAAATTTATTAAGAAAAAACTCCAAACTCTCAAAAAAATCTCAGGTTACAGACCCACATCCCTCAAAAAGTCGGTCTGCCTTCCTTGTTTAACCTCCCACTTGGCCAAAATAAACTATCTGCTTACCAAAGAAAACTTTGACTTGTTGAAGAACGGACACATGAAAACAAACGCGAGTTTTGATGGATAGCATTCCATTTCTCATGGACAAACGTCCCAAAACTTCCAGGGGAGCACTGCCCGTTAGTCTGTGCTTCGGGGCTGCCTGTACAAAGCGCCCTGTGTGTCACCGCCCAGGCAGGACGGTGGGTTCTCCCTGCGGGTGTCGCTTGGCCAGAGGGACAGCAGGGACAGGCTGAGCCCCGGCTGCCCCACGGCTCCTCCAGGTGTCAGCACAGCACTACGCGGCTCCCGCCCTGTCCCTCCTCCGGGGCTGTGCGGAAGGGCAGGCGTCTGCTTCCCCCTCTGCTACATTTGTTTTTTTAATTTCTTTTTACTTGAAGGTTTACCAGTTGCTTTATTACAAGGCTGAGCTTTCCTTGCAGTCTCTCCTTCTCTCCTCCTCCTTCCCCTTTTTTTTCCTCGAGACAATCACTGTCTCTGGTCCCAGCTGTCACTGCTGATTTTTCATTACAGTTTAATCTAAAACTGGGATTGGAATGGAAATGTCTTTTTGCCATTTGGGGTTTGTGAGGCCTGCGGTTTTATTGCCAAAGGCACAAATGTTAGCTACTACTGTTTTTCCAGAGTACAAGCGTGAGGGGCTTGCCAAAATGGGGCAAAAGGGTCATGAGGCTTTTGGGGAACCGGGAGGGGGAGGAATAAATCCACTTCACAGTGAGAAAATAGCCCAGTTCTTTGTTTTGCGTTTATGCTGGTACATGTGGTGGTGTGTTAGGAGGAGGTGGAGTTATAACACCTTTCTGGGTATGGGATCTGTACAGCGCACCCATGAAGCAGATGTAAAAACAGACTAAAGCTCTGTTTGTTTCCTCAAGCGGGGGGGGGGAAACAAAACAGGCCAACTACTTTTAATTTAAAGCTCCTTGGCTTTCTCGCTTTATATGGCAAACTGAGTGTTATATAGCACCCTACTCAGTAATAGCACTTCTAATAGCACTTCAAGGGAAAATAAAAATGCAGCGAAGATGTGTGAGGCAAAACGGAGACATGTTAGTCCCTCTTCTTCATTTCTCTTTTCCTTCTCTGCACCAGAGAGCAGGGTACTACAGACACTGCTACAGGCTCTCCCAGGAGGTCAACAGCAAGTTCTCCTGAATCAGTGTTCCCCTGTGTGTCCCCAGCTGGCAAATCCTTTACTGCTCCTTCTGGTTTGCTTTACCCAATCTCCTCCATTCATCTGTGAGGAAAGAAGTTGAAGTGTTTCCAGGTTCAAAATTCACTTAGGCTGGATGGAAATTTAATTCTTTTCTCTTTAGAGATAAATGGACAAGGATGTTGTGGACAGTTGCAGTCTTCAATTCAAATATTTAGCATCAGCACAGGAAGCTACTCTTTTCAGCATGGCAGATTTCAAATGGGTGTGTCTAATCTCTGATCTCTTAACTAAAAAGCAATTATTGTCTCTCCTCCTAGGGAGAGTCACATCTTTTCCTGACTACATCATTCCTGATGTCAGACAGAACTCCTGCATTATCTTGGTGGATCATACTGACTCTTCACACATCATAAATTTCAGTCTCCTCCCCCACTGACCTTGGTCTTCTCTGCATCTGGAGCTTGTCTGGTGTTAATATGGAATTTCTCTGTCAGTCCACCAGTGTAGAAGCACGTGCCACTCTGCAGAGAGCTATGTAGGGCCTGTTCTCCTCCAGCATTTTTCATTTCTGTCTCCAGCACCAAACATGTTCTCGGTTACACAGAAGCTCTGACAGTGCATTCAATGGGACAGCACAGCTTCTGGCCACATGCTGTTCAACCTGCTTTACTCCTTTCTCTCCAGGCCACCAATGACACAACAGAGTCCTCTGAAATATCGATTCTTGTCCCACACTCAGGCAAAGGAAGCCATTTCTACACCTTCTTGCCATGCTGAGGGCTCCTCCAGCTCTACTTTTCCATTGGACTTGACTGTAATATATACAGTTCTACAGATGAGGTTCTATGCTAGAAGATTTATACCCATCAGCTTGCTGAGCTCATGTACTGGTTTTTCCTTGATTTTAGATGTGCCGAGAGAGTACATTGGGGTAGAGTTTAGTGCAACTAGGAGGGGACTTCCTTCCATTTGACAATAGAAGGAACCAATTAAAACTCTTGTAAAAGGAAGAAGCGTGATCCAAAACAGCAGGAAAATAGTTTTGCTCTGAAGAAAGCTCGGAGAAAAAAAGAAGGTCCACAAAAACGAACCAAGACGTAATAGATGTTTAAAGATTTTAAAATAGATGCACTCTCGAAGATTTTGCAGTCTGGTTCAGAAAAAGGATAGTTTCCAGAATCACTGCAAATGAAGAGGCAACAGGATTTGGCAGAAGCACAAATAGAGTAAAGGCTGAACAGAGACATGCTGAAGACTGTCATCATCTTCCACTTAACTGCATAGGTTTTTCTGTTCTCTGGCTATGATCATCCAGGAAATAGTTTTTCTGTACAGTGATCTTCCTGTAACCTTGTCAGCCTGCAAATTTAATTTTCAACATCTGTTTTCTTTGCTGACTCTCTGTTTCAAAGCTGGACCTATATGCCAAGGGATAGTGACAAAAGGCTAACAATGGGGGTTATTTAGTCTTGGTGATGCCCTGTTTATACACAGACAGACTTGGACAAAAATCTGGCTACTGTCCATGGAAAAACTAAAAAAAAATCAATCCTGAAACAAACAAACAAAAACCCAACAAAAAACAACTTCCTGTAGTGTTTCTTATCCGTCTCTACAAGCAACGTCTCTTAGGGTCACTGAGTAATTAAGAAATAGATCAGTTAGCAGAAACTTGGATTAATTGTAATAGTTGTCCAAAGGTAAGCTCGCCAAGGGTTTCTTTGGAGAAGGGAAACTCTCTTGTCTGCTAATTCTGAAAGGGACAGAAATGTCCAGACAGGTTCCATATTCCTGAGGAGCAGCTTTATCTATGAGGAAAGGGAAGTGTCTCAGGCACACTAGAAGAAATCTTGTATTTCTATGAACGGTGTTTGCTGGATTACCAAAGCACGCCCCAAACTGGGGAACCCAAAAAATTGTGTCCACCAGGAGAATCTTTCCCTATGCTCAACTGGAGAAACTAGTTCAGGGTTCAAACTTGCATTGCTCTGTGGTAGCTCATGGTCTCACCGCTGCTTGCAGCGCCAGGAACTCCGGCCCACGCGCTCCGGTGGGAGGCTGCACATGGTTCCTTATGCAGTATTTGCCTTTTGCTCTATTTGCATTTTGCAGTATTGTGTGATGGATCCTGTGAGACTGCACCCACCACGTCTGGCTCTGGGCCTGCTCCCTGCCTGGGCTTGCTCTTCAGTGTCTCATCTCCTGGTCTTCCCAGTCAGCTACAGCTCTGATTGCTCTGTGCCGCTTCACTGACCTGGTCCTCTGTCTGCCACAGGAGAAATCTGCTCCTCCTACAGTCCCAGGGCAGTTTGAAAGGTGTGAACAGGCTGTTAATTCTGGCAAATTAAAGCAGCCTCTTAATTCTGAGATTCAGCTTTGTTTGTCCTCAGCTTCTGAGCTCTCTTTGCCATGTCCACTGAAGTCACCACGTGGCTTTGCCCAGGAGGGATGACAAAGATGCTCTTTGGTGCACTCCTTCCAGGACACCAAGATTGGGGAAACTATATCCTTATCTTCTTCCTCCACACAATTTCATGCTGGCCTTCCTGGCTGTCCTTGTGATTATATGTTGAGCACTGTCTCACAGGTTTCTCCAGATTTGCCGGTCATCAGGGCATCTCTTACCCCACAGAACTTCTCTTTCTCTATTTCCATTTTTCTCCCCCTGACAGAGCTGTAGTCTGCTCTTAATTGTGCAGATCTTTATTACTTATTTCTGGGAAAGTCGTACAGGAACAGACAAATCTCCAAGATCAGCTCAGACGGTAATACAGAGTGACTCAACAAAATAATAATCTCCCACATAAACACCGATGGTTTACCCTCACACTTTGCTGAATTCTCTCTTATTTTTTTCTTTGGGAGTAACACTTCTTGAGAACTTTCCACCTGAAGATCCCATAGAAGGCTACAGATGGAAATGAATGGAGCTACCCAGAATCTCAGAGTCAAGAGAAACTGAGAATATGGTAATGTGGCAAGTTATCTATTGATACTGCTTAAACTTCTAACCTCTATAGAGGCTAAAGGTCCCCCCAGAATATTAAAGCAAGTTCCATGAGTGGTGTCAAAGGTACAACAATGCTCTGCCCTGCTCTTGGGGGTAATCACTGGCTTCTAAACTGATGAGCTTTCTTAGGATAATATGAGAAGGATTTGAAGAGCCTTTCTAATTGCATATGAGGCTGTCTTGAAAACATGGAAATGATTAAAAGACAGTTTTCTGAATGCCAGCATGGAAACTGCATGGATACCAACAAACAGAGATGCTGCTTCAGCCTATAGTGTTTTTGTTGCCAGTTTGCCTTGGGAGACATCCTTTGTCAGGAGTTCCATCTCAAAATTCCCCAAATGCTATTTCCACCAGCTTAAACCCTTAAAATCATACATCTAAAATCCCCCAGCATATTTGTGCTGCAGGCAATCGCTAGGAGAAGAGTGTTGCTTTTAGTTTTCAGACCTAGCCCACTGATCCCTCTCTTATGCAATGGTAAACAGAATTCCAGTGGTTTGACCTTTCTCGCTGAATTGAAGTCAGTAAATGAAAACAATATTTCTTATTCCTGCTGCTCCAAGCACACTTAAAATGAGCAAGAGGAAAAACAAACCAAACCCAAAGCCTCCTCAGGTTTAGTATAGTCCAATACAATGCATAACCATCCCAGGTAAGGATTAGACACCAGTGAGTGCTGTGGCAACAGTGGAACACTTGTTGAAGGCATCACCAAGTTCATCAGAGTATTGTGAGCTATGCCTGCACTGTGCAAGAAGCAAGGCATGTGACTTATGCAACATATGAATACATGTGACATATGCAACATATGAATGCAAAAATATCTAGGAAGAACCAGAAAAATATCTGGGAAGGACCTGAAAAATCTACATCTCCACAAGATGTGGAGTAAGGTAAAAGGTAAATATTTTCTGAACTGTTTCAGATCTAATCTTGTTGAGAAGCTGATTAAAATTTTAAGTGTCTTACTGCTCAGGAACACTAGAGGCTCTCCTCTAGTTTTTTTAGAGAGAGAATCCTATCCAGGTTTGTTAGTCTGTATTTATAGACTCAGCTATGGAAGAAAATGCAGCTTGAATGTTAGCTGTCCAGTTTAACAAGCAAATGGATCTTTGATCTTATTTGTTGCTATAGAAATTTTTTTTTTCAGAAATCTCATTGAAAATTTATAAAGCTCAGGTTAGCTGCCACATATGGAACACATTAATTCTTCATTTCTCCTGGTACTTAACAAGTTTCTCTGTGGTGACAACACAGGAATATTTTGTGGTTTTTTTTGCTTTGCACTGCAGAGCACTCTGTTGACTTGGTTTGGTTTTGGAAAGCACTAAGCACAGAATACAGACCCAGTACATCTGAGAGAATCAGTTAGCTATGTTAAATTGTGTGGAACCACATTCAGATTCTTTGCCAGAGAGAAGAGTCTTATCTTCTTTCCCTTCTTGGGATTTCAGTGTTGGCCATTGTTGCACCGAAATTTTGCCCCAGGCAATGCAAAGGCACACCTGAAGATTGTGCATTTGGACATAAACACTATCCCATTCTCCAGTAAGTATGGGGGGAAAATGAATCCCCCATTTCTAATGTGGTCTCTGAACTGTGTGTGTGTGCACGTGCAGATGTGTACACAGGGAGCCTCACTACCAATATGTGAAGGTGTATCCAGTCACACACCCATTCTGGTGCCTTTGGCATATGACCATTGGAAAGGGCAGCTCATCCGCACCAGATGAGTGTCTCACTCTCATCTTGATGCAAAATGGGAAGATATTAGAACCAACCACACATACTTTCTCCATTGTCATCTGAAATGCAGAAGTTCTGGGGATCTGAACAGTTCTTGGATTCTTTATGTCATGGGGGAGAGAAGGCAAAAAAGCTCTCTTTAGCAGACAAAAGATTTCTGGGTTTCCGCCACTTATTTTCAAAAGCCAGAAGGCAAACCCTGTCAAGGTCATCTGTAGAAATAAGTTTTCTAAGTCATAATATGGATCATCAACAGGGAGCTGCCTGTGTAATGCTCTTCACCCCCCAGCACGTTTCTCATGCCCCTGGCATCCCCCAACATACCCTGGTGCAAAGGAAAGGTGTTGCTCCAAAACCACCCAACTTGGTGACAGCAGGGTTTCTTCCAAATGGCTGAGCTGCACTGGCAGAGAAACGTGGAGAAAGTTGTACAACATTTAACAACACCAACTTTATCCAAGCTGGTATGATTAGCGCTTCTTTTTCTTAACCTCCCTTTTCCACAGAAGTGTAAATTATCAGAGGCTGGAGGGATTTTTTAGTTTTCGTTTGAATGATAAGAGGGGTTAGTGCTTAACAGACAAAGATGCACAACTTGTATTCACGGTTGCACAACTTGTATTCATGTTTATGGCTCTGAAATACTCAGTTCACGCCATTAGGAAAAGGGTTTGTGTATTTAATCTTCTTCTGGGGAATGGACTACAGGAAAGTCAAAACCTGCTGGATATTGAAGGTCTTTCCTTATAAACTCAGGGTTATTTTTTGTTTTCTTATGTAAAAAGTCATTGAGATGAAGAGTGAAGTGATCCGTTTCCAGCAGAAAAAATGTTTGAATCTTCTTTAATAATTCTTTAATAGATGGCTTTGTGCCTTTTTCTGACAGATTGACAAACCATCTAAACAACAGTTACTGCATAAATGGAAAAGATATAATCCCACTACCCAGTTTCATGGTGCTTCCACTGTCATGTCACTTTACGACTGGAGTCTCCACCTTCCCAGAGAGACATGGCATCTGGGCTATTTCATTAGGGCCTGCACAAATGTGCTCATGATGGATGAAGTTTAGTGCTTTGACACGGAAATGTATTTGGAAAGTAGAGCTGACACATGATATGAAGAAGGGGAGGGAAGAGAAAAAACAAGAACTCAAATGTATAATATTACCCTTGGTCTGTATGTCAGTGATAATTAGAAAAAGCCTGTATCAAAAGCTGAGCTGGAAACTGCCCAGAGGATGGTTTTCATAGTTCCCAGTTACATGCCCTAGCTGGCTTTTACCAAGCCAGGTTACTGGAAGCCAGTGACACAATTTCTGTTCCTGGCTTTTATTCCCTTTTAAAATAGGTGGCTACTCCCTGCAGTAGTTATGAAGCAGGGGAAATAAAGACTTCTCTTTTGCCACACTCTCACATCTGAGATTAGACTAAGTTGGATCATCGTACTGTCCTGTGTGCTGCTGAAACCAAGCCAAAACGTCTCCAGCCTTTGGACTGGTCCAGAACATAGTACCAGCTAAAAGTATGGAATCCAACTCAGCTGCTGGTGCAAATGGACCTCATATGCAGCACCAAGTCTGTGATGGACACACTGCATGGGAAAGAACAGCTTATAACACTGCTAACCTGGGATGCTTTTACAGTGACAAACACACCCTAAGCTACTGAACTGTTTACTTTCTTCCCTTTTCCTGTTGTTATCACTGTTTCTTAAACCCTGCCTCTCAGGCATGCTTTGCTAATAACTCTCCAGTTCTCTCTAGACCAAAGGTTGCCCAACAGCTTTCTCATCTTCCTGCTGCCTGTCAGGAGAGGAAATCACAGCTTTCAGGAGAAAATGACAGAGGGAACTGGGTAGCACACTGGGGTCAAGGGTAAGAATGCACGAAGAAGTGAGAAAGTGCAGGCAGTCCAGCAGGCTGCACAGGAAAAGCTTTGCCTCTGCTTTCCCTTGTTTACTGTGTTGGGATGTTCCAGGAAGCAACTCAGCAGGCTTTACATCTGAAAGAGCCAGCCAAGAACAAATCTGCCCGCAAAGTAGCATGAGGGAGAAAAATGACAACTAACACTCTTGGCTTAAGTTTTTCATGACTTAGGTCTTTAGTCTTAAACAAAGCAGTCTGAAAGTGGGGTGGACGATGGTATCACCATTTCACACAGCTGTTATATTCTATCTCATTTTAACTGCCATCTGTGAGAAGTCCCAGTTAAACCAGAAGTACCAAAGTGTTATCAGAATATACCTACCAATTGCTACAGAAAAGGAAAACCTTTCCCAAGAGGCTTTCCTGAGACACCTACCTGGAAGAAGAACAACAGAAGCAAGTTTGGAGGTGAAAGGGCTTGAAGATGTGCTCCTACATGAAAAGCATACTTAGTGGGACCCTCTTGTTGTTCAGCCAGCTTGAAGGTCTATTTAGGTCATGTCTACATGTCTAGGGCAGACAAAACCTCTGCACACTTCCTGGGAGTCTTCAGTCTCTGTAATTCTCCAGCCCTGAGACTGAACAAACGTCTTTTGGCTCTACCAGCTCTGCAGCAACCCTGTGCAACTGTCTTCTGTCAAGTCACTTCTTCAGGTAAGTAAAGAAGTCCACGTCCAGCTGTGCTCACCCATGCAGTTCATCTCAACATCCACATAGCTCTACTGGGCCCAGAAAAAAATATCCCAGGCATGGCTTGATGTGAGAAAAATCATTTCAGCCTTTGCACAGCCTAGTGAAATCTCTTCCTCTCTTGCATATCCAGAAAAGAATCCCTTGCTCCCAAGGAGATAGATCTAGTTCAAAATGTGACAGCTCAACCACTGAGTTCACCAGGGAAGTATCTCAGATTTGCTGTTCTTTGTGCAATGTCCACCTCAAGCTCTTTTTTCCACATGGGAATTATCCTGACTACTGATGACGATGATACCTCCTATATCCATGACTCTGTCCTGCCTGCTCTGTTCCAGAAGTGTAATGAAAAGAAAGAATGTTATACTAATACGAGACCAGAGAATGAAAATTTCACAAGTGCTAAAGTCAGCTGAAATAAGAACGGCCTCCAATCACATTACATTTAGAAGTCTTAGGGAGGGACACAATATGTTTGCCATCATTTGAAGATGTTAAAATAAGTCTGGGCAAAGATGAACTGTAGCTTCATCAAAGATCTCAGCCTGTTCAAGTGCTGTGAGTGGTCTATTGTAGGAGGGGGGTTGGACTTGACACCACAATTCTCTATTCTCCAGAAAATTTTGGTCCCCCAGTCTCTGATTTTTCTGGCAGTAGAAATCCATCCAGCACCACTTTTGTCAGCTCTATTTAGGCAGGTTGGTTCTCAGCATAAATGAGCTATAATAGTTTTTAAACAACACCATCGCTTATTTTGTGATTTAAATGGTGTTTTGCTGGAGCTTCGAAGTGCAGCATTGTGCAATTCAAAGGATAAATATAACATGCACTAGTGAAGAAAACCAGATAGGACTGAGCTTGCAGGAGTGAGGAATGGCTGTGTTTCAAATGATCTAAGTTCAGATTCACTAAAAATTGTAAGAGATGCTTGTTGTAAAAGGTTATAAAACTTTCACTGGGAAAAAAGTAGTCTTCAACAATGAAGCTGAATCCTAGGAAAAAAGAAAAAAAAAAGGGAAAAAATAAGAAAGGCAGACTCCTCCAAAGAATTTTCTTAGAACAGTATTCTGTCCTAAAAAATTACCATGTCCTAGTTATTATTTGGAAAAGGAAATAATATTTAATTGCAATAACAATTACATAAAACAACAATGATCATCTGTACAATAATTGGGATATCACTCACTTGACATAATTAAAATTAGTTACCTTGTAGAATTGTCTTTGTCATAAGATTCTGGAAGAGAATAAGCCGTGTTTTACTGACTCAGAAACATGGATGTGAGAAATTGTTTCATCCTCAATATCCTCACCAGTAGGCCAGTAGCAGAAAGACAGGTAATACCAAGCAATCCCAAATGTTTGCTGGGCTGGGGCAGAGCTATTGATCACACAGCAAAAGTGTAATGGCAGATGCTGATGAGTTGGCAAAAAGTTTGATCTTGTTTGTTGTGGGGGAAAGGGGCACAATCTCTTGTGGAACAGTGAGAAACTGATGTAGATGAGAACAGAAAGAAGGAAGAAAAAGAAAATAATGCGTCAGCACTGGCATGTACTCAAGGTCCAGACAGATTCCTCTCAGGGATTCATAAAGCACTGAGTGATTTTTGATCTTCCCGTTAATTGTTTCATATTTGCTTTTCAGATAGCACAGAAAAGCCGAGGCAGTACCCAGGGGAGTGGCAGGCAGCTGTTCAAAGACTAGCCTCTGGAATATCAATGTTGAACAAAAGTGTCCAGGAGAAAGAAAAATAAGCAGACACAGGGAGAAGTCTATGGAGAGACAAGACACAAAGCAATCAGGCACCCTATACTGAAAGACATACTGAACATGCTTTCCCTGAGCAGTCACAACCTTTGCCTTAACTACTGCACTTCACTTCCCCTTGCAAGGATGGCTTGTCTTGATAAAAGCCACTTGCACTTTCTATACCCCAAGCTGAGGCTGGGTACATACTGGAGCATGTATTTGCAGATACAGACCAAAAAAAAAAAAATCAAATCCTAAATTGTTGTCTGAAAACTAATTAGAAATATCCAGAATAGATCAGGCAGTAAGGCAAGCCAAAAAAAGCAACTGAGAGACAGAAATAAACAAGTAATGCATGTGGCTCCCTTCAAAAAGAAATGAATGTTAAGGGGAAAAAGTAAGTTTCAGTAGAGAAAACAGGAACTGCTACCCTTCCAGTTTCAAAATGTTTTTTAAATTGCCATTGTTTTGGAGAAACAGTTATCTAAAAAATTGGTGGCTTGGATTTGAAAATGTCATTAGACATAATTCCAGATGCAAAGAAAATACAAAGGATTAAGCAGATGGGGTAGGTAATAAAATGCCAAACCTCCCCCAGTTAATTAAACAAGCCTACCATATGGTAATGGTGCAGAACCAGGGTCCTGAACAGGGAGCTCAGCTGTAGGCCCCGCTGCAGCCTGTCCTTAAGCCACTGATTACAGATACAGGAGGGAGGCACCAGAGGAAATATTACCCTGTACTCTTCAGTTTTGCTTTCCTCTTTGTAGTCTCTTCGAGTAAGGACCATGGGGTTGACCAGTTTTGATAAGCTGCAGTTTTTGTGAGCCCAAGGATGAAAGAGGTCTCAGAATTAAGACAAAGGCAGAACGAACAGTTTATGACAGACACTGCTTAAAAAAAAAAAAAAAATTAAAAAATCCCTGTGGATTATGGACACTGCTTTTTTTCCCATGGACACTGGTATTTTAAAAAATATACCTGAGGAAAAATGCTGTATCCCAATTAGTCACATGTTGTGCAGCCTTTGCTGTACCTAGTCCAGAGTTAACCCAGAGTCCTAGTTTTCAGACTAGCTCCTGGCTCACACTGTAAAAGCTACTGGTTGGACAGTTAGTACTTTACTTGAGATAAAATCAACATGAACCACTACCAACATTCTAATATTTATTAAGATTAAAAATCAGACTGTGACTTTGCATAGTTTGTGGTATGTAACTGATTTTGCTAAATTTAGCTTACTTTCTAAATTGGTAAGAAATACTTAGAGTATATTTTCTTTGTCCTGTGTTATTCATCAGGCAGTTTTTTACAAAGCCCATTCCAGCCTATAAATCTGTGGCAAACTACCTCATTTATCAGTTGAAAATTCACCACTTTCATGGTATCACTGATTGCTTTCATCTTTGATGAAGTGACCACCACAGTCAAAAGCGTTTTCAAGGTGCTCACTGATATGTGTAGAAACAAGGTTTAGCCAAACCATCACAAGATCAGGTCTTCCCTGCCTATGGGCTAGTGGTAGAAGCTGCAAATACCCCAGTGAAAAGGCTCTTTTCCACCCATGACAGGCTCTCTGACATTATAACTCCTGTAACTATTTTGCACTAAGGTCCAGAAACAGGGGTTCTGATGTGCCTATACATAAGCACCTATAGTCCCCGATCCAGAGCACTGGCAATCTAAGAAAACTATATCTCCAGTCTATAACAGCAAACTGAGGCCCACAGAGGTGTCGTGACTTGCTGACACAGGAACTGAACTCCTGTATCTTGGTTTTCCACCAAATCTCTATTAACTACATAGCATTACCTCTCTTTAGTGGCATTTAAGGTCCACTCAATAACTTTTTAAATGCAGAAGTGATTTCTACTCATCTACTTCTACAATATATAATAATGTTTTTTTCCTTCCAGAGAGCCTCAGTGATAGAAACTGGAAGTTAGGAAAGCACACACACTGACCAGGACTTCACCAAAGTGAAGTGTCTGCCAAAACAAGGCAAGACAGCTAACTAGTGTAACAAGGTACAGGAGGAAAGCCTCAAGAAAGTAGGACTACCCAGGGTGATTATAAAAACAGCAGCTGGCAGAAAGCAATCATGTGGGAATCCAGGCTTAGATTAGCTGTTTCTGTATAATGATTTCAAGACTACCCACAAAAAAACACAAAACATTTTCCACTGAAAAATCTGAGTTCAGCAGCACAGAGTGCGATCACCCTTCAGGCCAGGAAACCATGCAGAGAAAGACCCCTTTGGGAAAAAAAAAAAAAAAAAGACAGCAGAATTCCCAGAAGAGAAGATAGAAGCCAAACTGACCTGTCTTTTCCCAATACCCTTGCAAGGAAGAGTCTATACTGTCAAAAGCTGAGAACTTTGAACAGGACTCTGAGGAACAGAGTTAACAGACTCTCAAGTAAGTTGCCAGGTAGGGAGAAGGATGCTTGTTCATCCAGGGAGAAATGAAAAAAATTGCTTTGCTAAACTAGCCTCACACTTACAAGTTTCTTACAAAAACCACTGTTTCTGCAGGGTAAAAAAAACATCTTCCAAATGAACCTCAGGACATACGAAGGGACATATTCTTCACAATGCTGTGCTCACAGGGACCAAGTTATCTTGCAAACTAAGGATATGCCATTTTAGATCTTTGTCTCCTCCTAGGCATAGAGTAAATATCACAGTCTCACCTTTTTCAGGGTAGATGTAGCAAAATGAGAGAACCTCTGATGGGTGAGAAACAACCCTGCACACAAACATGAAAAAGGCCTATTGCTCCAGAGCAAAAGATCCTCCTGTGCCTCAGAGATATGACACACTCCAATAAAAACAGACAAATACCATGATCCAAAGACAGCACAAAATCCCTTCCCAAACTTCACTCCACCTGTTATTCCACTGCCCATGCCTTTCCTTTTCCTCCTTTTGCATGTTTCAGTGAACCCCACAGGTTAAAAAACTCCAGCTGCATCTAGTCATCTTACACTTATTCCTCAGCTGTCTGGTTCCAGCCTTGCAGACCTGACAGGAAAGTGGAGTTTTGGCCTTAGTTCAGATGCTGCAGTGATAAGGGCCACAGAAATACCTTTAGTTAAAATAAACAACATTGCACCGGTCTTTTCCATTTTAGGACATTTAAATAAGACATTTAACAAGATCCAAAGCTTTAGTCTCCTTTCTTCCCTGTCCCACTATAAGAAAGAAATGGGGTCACACCCCAGCTAGGTTAATGCTTAGGATGAGGGACCTCCCTGAATGGTTGGAGCATGCTCTAGTGTTTTCAAGGTCTCTCTAAAATAAGAAACTACTCTATTTACAACCATTCTGAAAAACAATTGTGTAAGTGTGTTGCAGCCAGAGTGCAGGTTGCAGTGAGGTCAGATGCACATTCAGACTGTCCTCTAAGGCACTCCAGACCTGGGCTGCTTGCCTTGGAAACCCAGTCAACAGACAGACGTTGCCCTTGGGATGGTTTCTTCATAAGAAAACATATCCATTTTCTGCAACAAACACTGATGGATCTTACTGTGTACCTGTGCCACAGAAATCATATGACAATTCATGCTCTTCACCAGAGTGGTGAATGATACCTGAGGACAGAATAAAAAAAAGAAAAACCTCTCTGACTTCAACCTCCATCCCTCTTTTTTTTATTCTGTGCCTCGTCTTGGAAAATTAAGAAGAAGTACAGCAGCAGGTTGTTTTTTTGCGATATTCTCAACATTGGGAAAGAGAAAATAGTTTCTCATTCCTTGGTCTGATAGAAACTGTGTTTAAGGAACAAGCCCTTGCTGACAGTGGTGTTTTATTCCACATAAGCTACAAAGAAGCTTAGTTGAGGCCATCAAGCAACCATATAGATCAAATGAGATCAGCACAGCTCAAAGCCCAGCAGGTCCTGCAGAAACTTACGGGAAGCCCTTCTGCCTGCCCCTACACATAGGGACATAAGATGTGCTTAATTTAATTTAATCACAAATATGTGATTAAATCCACAAACAGGATAATGAAAACTGATGAATATGTATCTGCACCTGTATGACCCAGTATTGACTCAGCAAAATGAGCACCTTCGGGCTAATGTTACCAAATAAATCCCTGAAAAGAGCAAGACCTGCCACAGTGCAGAATGGCATTATTTTGGCACTAATAATGTGATGGGGGCAACAATTAGAGAACTTTGAAATATTTTTTAATTTCCTTTTATTTCCTTTCGGCTTTGTCCAAGACTTAACTCTTTCTCCTCTGCTGAAGAAGGAGTCTACCTGCCGCTCTTGTTGTTTCTGTATGCAGCTAAGGCAGAAGGGTAAGAAGAGTCAGCACTGTGGGTTACCTCCATTCTTCTCTGTGGACAAGGCACTGACGAAATAATTTGGTTTTTCGCAGAATGTGGATGACTTGTTCCTCCTTATTCCTCATAGGGATCATACCAGTCTTCAGGCTAAAAAGAGCTTTTTCTGTGGCTTTACCAGCAGCAGAATGAGGGCCCAAATGATAGGCTCATATAACTTAAATGTTTGTTGTAAACTATATACTTTATGCCTCAAAAAGCTTCATGTCATTGTATCACTGTTTGCTTATCAGCATATGTAGTTCAACCTGTTTATATTCTCTCTTCACTTTCATGGAGAGATCTGATTTGGGGCAAATCATCCTGCTGTTCTACCTGTTTATCCTTTTCACCGTGTCCTGCGAATTGCTCATTCTTACATGGTTTATATGGAGTAGATATAACAAGCTGGAAACACAAGAGTTTGACTTTCCAAAGCAGTATGAACCTCTTCTCCAAAAACTTTCAAAGTATTCAGGCAGGGTATGTTTTACAACTACCCTGTGATATTTAATTGACATTCGGTTTTGGGCCACTGACTCTAATCAGCCTTGTCATGTCTCAATGAGTATAAAAATAACAAAGTGAAAGCCAGTAATATGAATATATGAATATATTGCTCTTAAAAAAGTCAATATTGAGCGACTTGAAACTTAAATATAATCCAAAAAGCTCTGCTTCAAACACTTCTCAGATCATGCATTTTAGATATTGGTGAAAGTCACCAAATTCAGATACAACTGCTGAGCTGCAAAGGTTTTACTTGACACAGTGTCAGGAGAGTGACATTTGCAAATCATTGATGCAAACTAGAATTTGTGGTAGCTCCAAAGTAGACCACTGTTAGAACACTTATTTTACTCTCTCCTTTAAGTGTGACAAATCTTTGTGGGAGCTGCTGCTCTTCTACAACTTGTTGCTGTTTTCAGCAATTACCTTTCCCACAATTCCTTTGGAAAAAAAAGTCCATCATTGGATTTGCATCTACTTTTATCCTGAAGGTTAATAACTATTTTCATTGCAAAGAAGGAACTGTCTTTCCCTTTTTTTTTCTTTTTTTTTTTTGGCTGTAATCCTAAATAGGATAAAGAAAAGGGTTTTCATACACTAGATATTTGAAGGGCTTTGAAGATTTCACTTCAGAGAACAAGTAATTTTAGTTTCTGACAGATGGGTTTTATGTTGTATGAGGAAGAGAGGGCAGAAATGCAGCAGCAAAGGGTACCATACTTGGAGAGATATCTAGTTGTGTTGAGGAAGCATGTACAGCAAAGGAGGAAAATGCTGTCTATGAAGGTCTGACTAATCCAGTAAGAGCAGATCAACATTATGGGAAGCATGCCAAGAAGGAACAATAAGGGATATATATCTGCCTGAAGAATGGAGCTAGGGAAATAAATTTTCTTGGCATTACTAAGTGGATGTTTACTCATTGAAAGAGTATACATTAAAAGGTGATACTGGTAGTTACAACTACCAGTTGAACTAAAGGATTGATATTTCAGCTCCCTGGTTTTGCAATTTTTGCACATTCAGACTCTCCATTTCAAGAAAAATTTTAAAAAACAATGAAGGTTTGATTACAAGATTGGGTTGATTGTGGGTAAAAGGTTGGCAAGTAATTGGTGGGAAAAACAGTGACAAGTAGTAGCTGTGCATGTGCAGTACTGTCTCTATGTCAGCAAGGGAGACAGACATCCTCTGCCACAGAACTACAATGGCCAGTGACAGTCTAAAATTTTGCTGGGCAGTCTTTGCCTAGACAGGAGGGACAGCCAAATGTGGATCTGAACTGGAAAATAAACCCCCAAAAGGGTTATGGCCTGTCATATCCAAAGGGAATGTATAAGCTATGAAATCCCCTTCTTTGTTAAGAACCCCAGATAGGTGCTAATTTCAACAGTGCTTTGAGTCATAACAACAATATTACCAATAACGAAAACTCATTCTGAAGATAAGGAAAAGCTCCTTGTTGAATTTGTCCATTCAAGCTGTGCAAGAGGTAGCGTGCAAGAGATAGCATGCAAGCAAGCATTAGTGGAGAAGCAGCAATGAATTTCCAGAACATCGTTGCCACACCTGTTATCTCTGAGCTGACTGCTGCTGCTCTTGCTCTCATTCTCCGAAATACCATTTGGAAGAGGCAGGATTTTGTAAGAACACAATGGTCTCTCCCGCCTGGGGACAGTATGTTAAGGGGGTGATGCTTGGGGAAAAAAGACTTCAGACATCTAAAACAAAAAAAAATTCATATAATTTTTATTGTTTCAAGACAAGAATATCCATGTTAGGCTGTACCTATCCCACTTTCCCTTCGATAGCTCAGCTATCCTCTGTCCAAGGCCCTGATATGTGCGAGAATGATCATCCAAGGTGACAACAAGTTATTCTGACTAAGTGAGGCGTCAGAAGGTAAAAGGATGCATCCATTAACACGTTCTTATCTGCACCGTCATCCTTAACCAAAAGGAGCCCTGCTCAGACCTCCCTTCCATCAGCATCTCAACCAATCTTGCTGAATTATCTCTTCTGAAGTTTGAAAGCTTTTGTCTACAGTGACTTGACCCTCAACTAACAGATGAAAGCTGGGATAGAAAAAAATCCAGCCTTGAAATTCCAGCTGGAAAGTGAATGTGAGCTTTTTACCTTACTAGCGTTTCACAGTCGAAGCACACTGCATTAAAGATCAATCCTGAGAGATGGCAGGCATGTGAAGGATGAAGAGAGACAAACTTCTCTCTTTTTAAAAATGAAGTAATTAGCTTAGTAAGTGCAGAAGGAGGAGAGAAAGGAAAGGGAGATACCTTTTGTTAGGTATTTATAATGCAATCCTCTCTCCTGGCCAGGTGTGCTTGTAAGATGTTACCAGATTGCACACACTGATGAATTAAGGAGTAGGACAACACTAAATTGCATCCAAAGGCACCCGCCTTGGGAATCCTCACTTCTAGAAGCAGGAGATGTTCCGTTTGTGTGCAGTGTATTTTATTTTTAGGCACGGCCAATCACAGTGGACACCACCAGTTCCCCTTCAGCAAATAAATGTTATTCCTCCGATTTTAAATAATTTATGGAACCTTTGGTTACCATGGGCAATTTTCCAGGCTTTTAGGGACATTACAATTAGGACTTCAATGCAGAAGGGACAAGGGTTGAGGAACAAACACTGAAAAAAACCAAAAGCCCTGTGGTTATAGAAGTTCACATGAAGTGGTCCCTTGCACGTTGGATATTCTTCAGTTAAATGAATCTTCAATAAAAGGAACTCTTCAATGTATTAAAGAGAATGCTTGGAATAACAATTGCCTTCTTAGTATCTCGGAACATAAACAAACAAAAAAACCAGCTGATTTGCATTTCCCTTATTACCTTTAGCAAAAACCTTTTCTAAGATTAAGTCACTCAGCCCCTGATTGCAGCTTGAATTTCAATACTAAAAAACAGAACTACCCTGTGAAAAATGGAGAAGAGTTATGAGTAACTATTGTATAAGCTCCTTCTCTTTGAACCTTGCCTCACACACTGTTCACCAGTCACATAGCCTTGCCTCTGAGCTTCTTTGTCAGAGTATAATGGGCAGAAGTTGGAAGCACAGCTTAGTTCATTGTAAGCACTGTGTAAACCTCGAGGGTAATTGAAATTATACGTTTTGCGGGAGTTGTTTGAATAAAAGAATATTCAAAGAGAAAAGAAATGAGCAGAGCCAGCATAAACTGCTCTGAAAGGAAGGGCGAGTGTGTTGTCATGAAAACCTGAGGCTTGAAAGAAGAAACCTACCCTACAGGGAAGCTGAGAAACCTCTCAGGAAATTATACATAGGGAGCCACATCAGCAGGAGGAGAGCAGGGGAGTGTCTCTGAGTTGGAGCCAAGGCCCTGCTGGGAGGCACAGGTAACTGCAAAGAGACACCAGGAAATAATTACACTTGGTGCCAATTTTGCTGTAAAAATCAAAATGAACTGATCATGAAGAAGAAAAAAAAAGAAGCTTCCTGGATTCCTGGAGTGTGTGAGGCACAAAAAACATATAAAGATTTAAAAAAATTATGAAGACAGATTGGAGGGGAGAATCCTCACTGCACCTACAGAACTTTTCACTGCTTTAGATGCTCCTTCACTCTGCCTTCCTCTACCTGTCTCCACACAGAGAAAGATTATCTCTTTTACTTATCAGGCCCCTCAATATACTTATCTCACATGCCCTCCTGCTCTCCTTCTTACAATTTCTTGCCACAAAGAACTTTTTAATATTTTTATTATCACTCCCACTGTTATTTTCCATCTTAAGCTCCTGCTGTTTTCCAACTCCTCCTCTTTCTCTACATCATTATGCTCATGGAAGTCCCCACTTTCATTTTAGGGCTTAAGTCAAATCAGGGTAAAGCAATTTCAACAAAACATCAGTTTATCAAATAAAAGGTATTTCAGGTGGCTCCAAAATATGAGCTTGTATGGAACACGTTGATAATCTAGTTTAATCTGCACCAAAAGAAAAAAAAAAAAAAAAAAAAAAAAAAAAAAAAAAAAAAGGAAAAGGAAGAGGAAAGTTTTTTTGAAACAAAGCAGCATTTTAAAAACAACGTTTCCTCCTCGTTTGTTTATCTTTTTGTCTGAAATTTTTTGCTATCTCTTCTGCCTCAGTTCATGAGACATACCTGAAATTACCTTACTTTGGAAGTGCCAGAATGTATCGTCAAATTGAATTTCAAGTATTGTATTTCAAGTATGTTTCAGCAGTTCTGGAATGAGACTTTACATCTCCCTGTACCTCAAGACTCCCTCATTTCCTTCTTTTCAATTGCTCTACATATTACCCCCATTCTGCCCATAGTCCAAGTGATGTCTGTGATTGGGATCTTTTCCTCAGTATTCCAACCCAGCCTACACAAAGGCTCTCCATGTAGTCTTCAGAGTAGCATCTCTAAACTTTTCCTGTTTAGTCAAGTTTCACACAGATTCTCATGGTTTCTCTTTTTCATCATTGAGACCTCTTTGCCTCAGTCTGTACAAACGGCAACTTGTCCCATCAATACCCACGGAGAATAGTGTAGCAAAAATCCCTTTTTGATGGGATCCAGGGGCAGTATGTACTGTAAGGGTCTCTGATGCTGTTCCAGATAACTACGGGAACAAAGCCTTGAAGAAATCACTGTAAAATGAGTACCAGACTGATTAAAAGCCACTGACAAAGAACACATACTGCTGGTGGATCTCTCACTGACTGGAAGGATACTTGAAGCAGGACCCAGCAGTGATCTGTCCAGGCTCATCTTTCTTTTATTTAATTATTGACTTGGGTGAGATAATTGAGCATATATTCAGAAAATGTGCATGAGGTTGATCTGACTTGTTTTTGTTTTAATTTTCCAGCTATTTTTAAAAATATGAAGTTTGAAAAACTAGAATATAGAGCTGAAATATTTTAATCTCTTCTTTTTGATTCATCAAAAAAGTTGAGAATGTTTTATTCCTGGTAACCTTAAGAAAAACTGTTTTTTAATATGTTTATGCCTGCAAACCAGTGTTTGGGGATAAACAAACAGCACTCCATATCTCTCTCTCCCTCAGCACAGTTCTCTGTCTCTCTCCCTGTCCCCGATATACCCGCACTGAATTATATTTCATTTCCCAGCAATATGAAAATATACATCCTTCCCCTTAAGTGTTCTTCTCCAGATCTTGTGGCAATAACAGAAGGGCAGGATATCAGACTTACAAAACATAGGCTCTGAAAGATCTGGCACTAAAAGCTATAAAGTTAAAATCTGCCCAGCTATCTCTACTTTCTGTTAAGGTCCCTGTCTTTTAGCAGTAGTGGAAGACATAGGTTGTCCACCTTTGTGGAGCCTTTCAAAAAACAGTTACTGATTTGCAGTTCTGTTAACTTTACATATTAAAGAAGCTTTAAACCTTTTCATTTCCCTTTAAAAGCACAAAGACTTAAGTTTTGTTTTTCTCTCCTTACCATTCTGATTGTAGAGATCAGCTTAACTTAATCCAAAATATATTGCATGTCTCCAGGTCACTAGCCATCAAATGACACAGGCTCCATAAAAACCTTATGAAATCTTTCCTAAGAAAGTCATTCATTCAGAAAGACTTGGAAAGTAAGAAGGGAGATTTAATATTTAAAGTATATCTGGTGTGCAGGTGGATTGCTGGTTGGCAGCCCCCAAGGCTGCAGTTCCCCATGCACACATTGGCACCCTGAGCAGGGATCCTGAGTCAGCCCTGCTGCTGTGTCCGTCTCACTGGGGAGCACAGAGGGGTTCCCATCAGGGACTCACACAGGGCCCTAGTGCCCCTCTACTGAGGTACTGACAAGCTGGTATATGTACTACTTGGTGGGCTACTCTGGCTCAAAGCAGGCACCTGAGGTCTTTCCTAGATTTCAGAGGAAGGAGTCAGCATGTATTCCTGAGGAAAAGCTCCCAGGAGCAAGCTAACTGCAGGCTGTGTGGGGAGATAGGTATTCAGCAACACACTAAGCCTACCCTAAACTTTCAAGTTGGTCTTCTCAGGCTAATAACCATTTACTTGGTTGCAAGAACAGGTAAAATGTTGTCAATCTATTCTCATTTCCCATTTCATTTATCAGTTGCTTGAGCCTCTCAGCTCCCCTCAGGCATCCTTTTCTCTGACATTTCTGCTCTCAGCAACTTGAATTTGCCTCCCAGGCACTCTTCATTGCTACAGTAATGGCTGGTGGACATCCTTTCCTACTAAGTCACCAGCTTTCTTTGCCTTCACTCCCCTCCAGGCCCAGGCTTTGGAGCACTTACTACAAAATCTCTTCACCCAACATAAGGTTTCCCTCCGTTTTGATTCTGTTCTTCTGCCCTCCCACCACTGAACTTCAAAGCTCTTAATAATGCATTGTCAGGTGCCCTTTGCATTTCTGGAAAGCTGAGCACATCTTTAGTGCCTTATCTAAATATTTTATGTACTAAACTACAATCTCTTCTCAAAACATTGCTTCATCAAATACTTTAGATTGCAGCTGAGTCTCTGGTGATGTTTTTAGCGGTGATCTCCCTGAAGATTATTATTTATGTCACATGCTGCTCAAAAATAAATTCTGTTCGTGTGCTGCCTACTTCCCATAAAAGTGACAATCTATGCTGTTAACAGTGAGCATGTAATACCACACTGTACATTACAGCTTCAGCTGTAATGATTTCTTAAAGAATTTTAAATGATCTAAGTGATGAATATTTGGGCAGACGGTCTGCCTTGTAATCCTGTTTGTTCTCAGTACATCACTGCTAAATTATATCTGCAGAACCAAGCCTACCATTGTAATTATTGCCTCCATAAGGCTGTAACTCTCCAACAAAGAGAATTCATTCAGGTCAAAACAGTATTTTAATGCCATTATGGCTACAGGAGGCTGCCTGGTAGCACTGTTCCAACTTGCTGTTGTGTTAATTGGTAGTCACAGATGTGGGCATTGAAAAGGAGCGGCTGGAACTTGGGTGAAAGACAAGCTGACATAATTAATGGGAGTTTGTCAGAAGACGGAGATAGACTTGCAGGCAAAAGAAGCTCCCTGCTCGCCAGCTAAAAAAAGCTTATCTGTTTCTGGCTGCAGGGGTTGCTTACTGACTGTCGCTTCCATCTGCTTGGAAGAGGGCTCTCCAAAGGTGACAGACCAAATCCTGTGCTCAGACAAAACACTTCTCCTGTGTCGCACAAAGAGGAAGCTCAGAACAAGGGGAGAAAGCAACTGTGAAAAACAATCTCAACCAAACGCAAACACTTGAGCCAGAAGAGTCCCTGGTGTTGAGAAACCCCTGAGGATAGCTTGCTAAAGCAATTTCCTTGATTACCAGGAGAGTGCACTCAGATGACATGTGCTCCCTGGCAGACCTTTTAGTGGGGCTCCCCCTCCATCCCCTCTTAGTTGGGTGCCGCATCTGGTTACTGCTATGCACCCAAACCAAGTCCCAGGCTGGGTTAACTGCTTCATGGGGACAAACCTAAGACTTGTGGACAAACTTGGCCTGCAGTCATAAAGCATTGCAGTGGAAAGAGAAATAGAAACTCCACCTGTACACTCACACCCATTGTTTTGCCTGGGGAGACCAAGTGTGTCATGGCACAGAGCAGGTTGCAGAGTGCAGAGCAGCCCTGGGAATGCTATTCCTTTACACTTCAGACATCCTTTCTTCTCACCTGAAATTCTGACGTACCAGACACGGGCAATAGCTCCTGCTACTTCCCCGTCAGCTTGTGCAGAACCTCTTTCCCAGTGCAAAGAGGCTCATCCTAACACTGACAAGGTAGTTAATTTAAAGTCATTCATGTGCATGTTCACTTAGAAGATAACCTTCTTTCTGTAGGGGAGAGTGTCCCTATAATTCTTCTCAAACTAAGCCAACCCAACTGGACTCCTTCAGTTTGGTATACACTGATTCTTAGGATATTCTCCTCTACTTTTCCCCATGCTCCACTTCTCTCATTCTGTGAGGGTTTCTTCCTTGAGAGATCCTTTCAAAGAAGTAGCAAAGTCCATAAAGAATTTTAATCAAAACCCCAATTGTTATGCAAGTTTGAAATTTCAGTTAAAGATTGCGAGTCATTATACACATTATGTTATGGATTCATGGGGATTTATTTATAATCACAGGGAAACTTCTGAGGATGACATTATTTACCTCCTCCTTCTAGAACAGGAAAATCCCTACCTTTTTATACCTCAAAGATAGGAGCCCCCAGTTTTTTTCTGTCCTCCACAGATCTTTTGATGCAAAAGGTTCACCTAATCAAGCATTGAATCTCATACTCCATTTAAGCCCATTGCTTCTCTCCATCTCCATTTATGGGCAAGGAAAATAGATCATTCCTCTTTCTTTGAAGTAAGCTTTTTCTGGCTTGTAAAGTTATCATATCTCCCCTAAGTAGACTGAACAACCTTAAATCCTTCAGTTTTTCTTCACCAACCATATTTTCTGAATTTCTGTTTGTTGCTGTCAGTCACCTCTGTTCCCCAGCAATCCACACCTTGAATTACAGACCCCAAACTGGATACTTATTTCAAGTACTAAATAGACAAAAAAATATTGTCCCTAATTTATTGCTATCTTTATATATTTTTATATATATGTATATATTTTTACACACACATATATATGTGCTAGCATTTCTGCTTTTGTTATAATGCTGCCATATTTTTGACTCCTCGCTCTGCAAAGATTCTAACTCTATCTCTTTCTTTATTCCCCATCTGATATTTTTGCAACAGATTATTCCAAATAAGATACAGACATCTGGACCTTGTTCTTCCAGGATTTCATTCTACTGTCTTTCAGATCACATTTCCAAACTGGAAATATATTTTTGAAATCTGGTTATTGCCCAAAAACTCTGTTGCCAAAGTTAATCAAAACTTCAGTATCTCAGAATTGTGAGTGGTCTTCCTCATTACCTCCTTCCATAGTCTAAAAATTTGGTCACTGCAAATGCCAATTTACACAGACACGCCTTTAGCTACATGCAGTCCAAGGACATAATTTCTCTAGTGTCACTGGAAGAGTACCTTTCTCTAGATTTAAGTACAGCAAGGTCTTTAGCTTCATCTATGCCTCTGATATCAAGGCACATTAATAATCTCTTTGTAGAAAATACACAGACATGATTTATGCATTTGGTAAAATTTTATCAATTTACAGCAATTAAATTAATTACCTAAATTAATTCCTGCTAATTTATTTACATTGCCTAGGAATATTTCTTCCATTAATAGCTCCATTAATTGCAATGTTATGTTTCAGAAAACTCTGAAGTAACGCTATTCAGTTGTAGACCATGTTTAGGCTGCAACCTCAATCCCCATTGGCTTTGGCCAATGCTGAAATCTTGGAAGCTGTTATCTCACAGGTGATTCCCTCTCTCAGGATTTCAGTCAGCTCAGGAGGTGAGTGCTCGCCTTGAAAAGCCAGCCCTATAACACACAGGGACTGACTCAACTAAGGACAAGAAAAGTACAGACATAGTCCAGTCTGGCAGATCAAAGTTACCCCTTGAAGTTCTACTGGAGCCTCAAGCTTGGCTTCCCACTGGTATTTTTGTGAAGAAATTACTTCATATTTTATTGGCAACAACTTAATAATTTAAGTAAACACAAGTTAGTTTGCTTGTATTTCTTCTACAAGAAGGTTTATGGAATGCCATCTCCCATTGAACGAAAAAGATGTTATGACAGTGTGTTGGTCTCAGCTTTATAAAAGGTTCCCCCTCTCCTCTGCCTCCCCTCCCTCCTTCCCCCTCACATACTTATTTTCCTCGAGTGCTTCATGGAGGTTTTTATAAATAACTGGACATACTCATTCTAACAAGCATTTTGACCAGTCAGATTCATTTCTGTATAACCCCTTGCAGTGCTATTCAATAATGTGAATAATTACCATAGCAACTGCAGCATGTGGTACATATGGTGCCTCTGAGAAACAAAGCATTTTCTTTCCTTCTTTCTTCTCTTCCCCTTAAAAAAAAGGAGCCACATACATTAGTTTTTAATACAAAATGATGTCTTACAGTGTTTGTTAGAGGGGAAAAAAGGTTTACAAATGAAGAGCCATATCTCACTCTGCTTAGAAGCTCAGATAATGAATCCTTCATACATTACCATCCTTTAATCTCTCATTTCCTCACATGATCACTATCTACCTTTTTACAAAATGCACACAATAGGTTCTTAGAAAAGAAAGTACCCTGATTACCTCTTCCTGCGCTTTTACTGGTTGGGCACTCCAGCAGACAGACAACACAAAGTGAAGGGTGTCGACTCATGGAAGGACTGCAATAAATTTGAAGAGTAGCAGCAGCAGCTCTTCAGTCCTGCCTTGCATCTTCCCTGGAGGCTTCCTCCCCTGTGACAGGAACAACTGAACTGTAGAAATGAAGCTGCACCCTAAGTGCTGTGGTATCCTGCTCATGTCCTGAACACACAGGTAATATCTTGTTACTAACACCAAGCTGTAAAACTGAGCACTGCACGAATTGTTTCACATCCAGTTCCACCCACAGCAGCACCACTCAGGAGGGGGACCAAGGAGCACTTGGAACCAGTAACTGCATCAGTCTTGTATTTGTGAGTCAAGATGCTAAAATGTTTTGCCAAGAAGAAGGTGTGGTAGCTTTTGAGCCTGACTGGTTGTCTCTAAAGGTATTACCTTGTTTACCATACAGCTAGAATCATATGTGCGTGGCATGGACCTTTTATGAGTGTGGAAGAACAGTGCATTCTAGAAGATCAGTTTCTGATGCCCACAGCTTCAAAAATCAAATTAAAATGCAGTCACTTTGTTCCACAAAAGAGCTCTGAAGCAGTGAAATTTTTTTAGCATTGAGTAGAAACTGAAGCACAGGAAGGCCAACAGCCCGAAGAAGGATAGTGGTCTAGTTGACTCAGCCTACAAGTTATGTATCCCTAGGAGGGCTTTTCTCAGCCTGCTAGTGGTGTGATTACATTGAATTCAAAGGGGCTGAGCAAATACTGCCTTGTATTAGCAGCCACAAATCAACTCATATTCCTCTTACCATCACCCTGCATCAGGACATCATGCCCAAAACACATCAAGACCTTAACTGAACTCTCCTGGCACAGCAGGCTGGAAGGTTTACTGCCTAACTAGCAGATGCCACAGAACTCCTTAGGGGACAAGGAAAAAGCTCAAAGACTTAGAACTTCTATACCCGTCTTTGTTTCCAGTTAAACCTTTCCCTCAATCTCTCTTTGTTTTCACCCTTCTCAAAGAACCAATAACAGAAATGGTTTCCTGAATGTGCAGACACTTTCCAGGCTCAAGCTTAGGAGACTGAAAAGATGTGATGCCTCGCTGTCTCTGCCCCAACTTACCCTGCTGACACACCTCTCTCTGAGCTGCACAGAGCCTGGTTTTGCAGGGGGATGAAGGGGTGCGGGAAGGGGTGGGAATACTGCAAGCAAAACACTTTCCTGGGTGCCCTTCCTACCTGAAAAAATGACTTGTGCATCAAAAATCCCCTTTTCTTATATGACATTCCCTGGGACAGTCCCAGATGACTGGATTCTCGTTTTAGATTCCTTTTGACAACAGTAGCTGTAAGGATCTGTAAATCTGGCATGAAAGAGAGATTAGTTGTACTTAGCTGCACGCTTCATTGCACACATGTTACACACAGAAATGGCCACCTCAGGTATATAAATGTGAACCTAGTTTTATCTGTTTCCCAGCCAAGTTCTAGGGATCTGTTCAAATTCAGCTGTCAAACCTCAAGCATCTGACCAGCAGTGCACATTTGCTCTGCAGTCTTCCACCACCAAACCCAGCTGCAGAAAGCACAGCCCTAGAAGTGCTTATTACCAAACAAAATTTGGAAGAGAAATAAACATTTATTTTCAAAATTGAAATATATTTACCATGTTATCCTTGATTAAATAAGGCTGCAAAAAAGATAAACATGAGCTCACAATTTAACTAATAATGCCTTCAATAAATACAAAACAACCCCTTATTCTTTTAGTGAATATATTATTTCACCAAAACAAATCTTGGACTGGGATAACATGACTTATCTGAGTACAACTTCTTCTTATAATCACCCCTTCCACATTTAGAAGAATCTGCTTTGAGCTGCTCTGCCACCAACACTTTTTTTTTTGCCAACACTTTTTCAGACAAAAAGCCACCAGAGAGCGCCTCTTCCCCAGTGATGGGGCAAGCACTGTAAACCTGTTTATCTGAGAGGCTGTTTTGCTGAGAAGTGGAGAATTCAGTGACAAGGGGACTTATTATGCACTATTCATTTCCTTGTAATTTAACTCTCAGTAACAAAAGCAAAATGTACAGTCTGGTTTACTGAGCTGATTTACAGCACTTTAAGTGAAAAGACGATTTCCTTTCCTTTTCATGCTGACATCAGCAGATACAAAGTGTGTGTCTCATAACATGACATTGCTGTAGACAGAGCAATGCAGAAAAAACCCTAAGAGGTTGTGGCAGCTCAGGAGCAGAGAAGCAGATCCAAAACCACAACACAGTACCTTGCACTCTTATTTGCCACAAGAAAAACAACCAGCAACACCTCGCCAAAGGAGGCTGATGGCGAAGTGGGGCTCCTACTGTTTGCTGCAGCTCTGTAGTTTGACACCTTCTCACAGAGGCTGCTGTCTCTCATCAGGCAGGGGAAGCTTGCCTTACCTTGTGCAAAACACTGTCCTTGGAACACCTTCTTTTTGAAACCCAAACTTTCCTTCTGTTGTTTGCACATGGGAGAGAGGAGATAAATCACACTCATATTAGTTGTTCATTTAATGGGACTATGTTAGAGCACCATGCTCACAGCAGGTATACCTATGAATTCCCTTTACTCCCTCTCTTACATGGTCCACATGTAAGAAAATCGGATACGAAAACCTCAGTGTGCTGTTGTCTAGTTTTAATAACACCAAATGGCACTTTTCACTCCTCACCCTAATATAAAAAGCTAAAGAGAACCTTATCGTTGTAATACATCTTCATACACTTTAGCATTTGCCCTGGACTCCTTAATCCAATAATAATCCAATGAGATACCTCTGTAGGTATCTCATAAGTTTGTTTTTGCTGTTTTAAAAAAAAAACCAAACAAACGAACAAACAAAAACAAAATCCAAACAACGACCAAAACACCAAAATAACACACAGAAATAAACCCTCGCTTTCACAGCCAGGACAGCATTCTTTCAACCCTGATCTGAAGTGCTCATTTCTGCCCAAAGGTGAAAAGTAAAGAGGCACATCTGAAGTGTTAAGGGAACATGAAATCTCACAAGAATGAGATTCTCCTGACTTCTGTGCAACTTGTGGCTCAGAGTTGGTGGGAAAAAATGTGACAGGGAGGTTAAGACTGGTGTTTTTCAGAGTGTTTCATAGCTGAGCCAGAGCTGATACAGAGGCATCTCCCTGTCATCTCTTTAAACATATACTCACAAAAATGACACATGGCCGCAGAGAAGTGGCAGGGGAATGAGAGCCTGCTCTGGTCCTTTTAGACTGTCTGTGGGAGCTAAAGGAACTACAGCTTTATTTTCATTTGAGAGAGCAGGGGAGAGCAAAGGGTGGATACAACAATTCATGCTCAAGGAGGCAGCAGAGATAGACAAAATGTCACTGCATCTAACCTAAGATGTCACCTAAGATCTAACCTAAGATGCTTATAAGCCCTGCAGTTCTGGAGGGAGACATCAGCAAGAGAGACTAACCTGTTTCTGAGACATGGTATATGAGAACAACAGTCATGAGAGGCTCCACTTTTCTCTGTGATATCCATGGAGCCCTGAGAGGAATGAGTTGCCATCTGCCAGGTGCCCACTGCTTTGCAATGAAGGAAGAGTGATTGATGCCATGACAATACTGTAAAACTCTAGAAACAGGATGGGCAAAGTGGAGCAATTTACAGTAGGCCAAATGCCAGCCTCTATATTAAGCCTGGAGATTCCCTTGGCCTGTTCAGGTGCTAGCACTTCCTATTTTTACCTCAGAATTTTCACATCTGCCTACAGACACAAGGAAGAGCTCCTTTAGGTGCCTTATAGCCACCACTTCATTCTCAAGCGAATTTCCAGATCAGGAGGATGACTTACCCTGGGGGCTTATGTTCAACACAATGAGACCTGAAGGAAATATAAACATTCTGGACAGCAAAGAAATGAAACAGTGAACTTATGTATTCACTAGCAATGCATCCAACACCCAGCAGAATTCACAGGTGCAATACCAAATAAGCCCTCAAAACTCTAGAGGGGTTCTTGCCTGAATTTTATGCCCATGTGATCCAGAATTGATCTAAGAGTACCAGTAAGCAAACACCAGCAAAAGCAATGTACTACCACAGCTCTGCTACCAAGTCACTTAGAGATTTTTTTTGATAAGAACATCCCACAAGATAGATCACCTCAGCTGGAAAACAGCGACTCCTTCAGGGAGGCTGGTGGGAGATAGCATGGAAAGAAGACAACTGTGCAGCTCTTTAGGTCCGACACTGCTCCCAGGTGGGTTATGTGAAAGCCAGCTGCAGACTGAGGAGTCCCCCTCTGTAAGCTTGGTTTTAAAAGGGCCTCTAAAAAGGAAACTCTGTACTTCTGTCCCTTATGTACAAAATGAATGGGTTGGACAAAACAAAAGAAGCAAGTAGTGAAGAGAACAGTATCCTTCACCGAATAGCTCTTTAATAGTAGTCATTTTTAAACAGTAGTTGTTGTGATAGTGATATCATCTGTGTAATGCAGACAACAGGAGGGCATATAACCTGCTGGGCAAGCCTGGGCAGTGTGGATGCAGAGGCTTAGGAGCCAACTTGGAGGCTATCAAGACAGTCTGTAGTGCAGAGAGTCTGCAACAACAGTATTGCAGGCTGAAATAACCCCTGAGAGAAGATGTGTTAAGAGGACATAAGTGCACAAGTCTTCCAGCCCGTTGGTTGACTTTGGGTAGCAAAGCAAGTGTGTATCTAAAAAATGGTAAATGAGCTTCCCTGCTTCTGTTTTATCGGTTACATTGATGATTCAGCAGTGGTGAATCACACAAAAAGAAACAGGGAGCAGCTGGTTGGCCTGAAGGAGTCCCCCTGCATTGAGTACCTGTATCTGACACTTTATTGCCACTACCTCAACCTGCAGGCAAATCTGTAGGAACACATGTTATAGCAAATGCCTGGATTTCAAGTAAGTTTTTTACTTTAACATGAGCGATCAGGGCCCTTACAAAGCAGCTGGGGTGTCCAGTTCATGTTTTGGTCAGCTCACTGGGGCCTACCCACAGCATCCTCCCAGCAGGGAGGAACAGCCACACAGCCCAGAGCTCTGTGCCTGGAATCAGCCACACACACCTCCTCTGTGCTGGGGAGAAGCGCAAATCTGCTGTAAGCAGGTGCAAATTTCACTGAAACCAACACTGTGCTCCTGACACTCAGAGTCTCTGGCAACCTCAGCTATGGGCTACTGAAGTTCTTATCCCCACAGTTTTTGTGAGACTGTCTGTCCGTCTGCATCAGCCATGGGAAGGATTCCAGCTTGAATACCTGCCTGATAGCTGGTGAGGAAATTGGGACTTTGACAGCTGAGCTTATAAGATTGCAAGCACTTTTTTGCATGCTAAGATGTTTACCATGAGGAGACAAATATAGTTTATTGAAATAAACTCTCCAGTTTATTTAGGTAACTCTTAAAACTTCAATAAACTCTCAGGTACATTTGTTTTCACACTGAAGTAAGAAACAAAACCAAACCTCCTACAACTCCCCTGGGAGCTACTTATGAGACGTCATGCAAGTTACAGACTCCCTGAGCACTGAAGGTAAAGTATGACCTTACCAAATAGACCAGAAAATACGTTCTGAAATTATTCTGAGTTATAATCATGAGAAACCCCTGCAAAAATAAAACTTTTTTCACTCCCAATGTACATAAATTCTAATGAATTCCCTGCTGAAAAATATGGTTAAAGGTAGAGGTGGCTTGAGAATATGTTTGCTCTCCCTTGAAATAACACCATTAAAATACCAGTATACATATAACATAATGCTTTATATTAAAACAAGAAGAAGTGAAAAAAGGAACACCAGAGTGCACATGAAGTCCCAAAAGTATCCTAAACTGTTCTTACAAGCATGTACTTGGCAGCTGCAGCCATGCTTTCAATATGTGCTGGCATTACTAAACCCTTACATCCCAGATAAAATCCAAATTCTAACTCGATATCCACCAGTGGTATGTGATTATGTTTCCCAGGCTTGATTAGGTGACTTACAGAACTAACGTAGACTGACCAAATAAAATATTCTGTATATCAACATTTGCATGTTATTAGAAACATTATTATTTGTGTAGCTCAAGTTATGTAATTTAACTTGTAAATTGTCAGCATCAGCTTCACAGTGTGAGGACTAGTTAATTCAAACGTTTACAACTTACTCTATCTAAAACATCAGCATTTGTTCATTAATTCACTGGAAAAGAACTTCAAATAATGAATCAATATGAGAATTTCAAAACTGTTTGTGAATAGGAAACCCCCAGAATTTTTAAAATCAATTCTTTATTAAGAATGATTCCTTTCTGACTCCGTAGAAGCCTTCTAAAACTCAGCAAGGGAAGCTATAGAAGTGTTTGTTAAAGCTGTGAAAGTTACTGGGGGTCCAGGCTTACTTTTGTCTGAGAACTCTTCAGTTTCTGGGTAGAGCAGTTATTGTATGGAATTCCTCACAGCCATCGCAAGTACAAACTGAGCCCGGGATCAGAGAATCAGGCTGCTTTCCTTTGGTTCTGTTTAGCCTCCCGGCAACAAGAAAAGCTCTACAGCCCCAGTGACAGCCCCAGTAAAGCTAGGGAGATACACTGACTTCAGTTTATGAGGTAGATTTTCACAGGTACTAAAATGACAATGAACTAGCAAGAAGATTTTTATTCTCCCACAGAGGAAGGAATTGGAGGCAATCTTCTTTCCTGGCTGCTCCCATGCTGCAGTGCTAATGGGATTCTAAAGCAATACAAAATATTTTTGCCAGAAAAGGCAGCAAATGTAAACAATGAACAGATCGTTAGAGCGGGACTACAGCTTTACCCAACCACTTTTGAAAATCAGATGAATATAAAGTTTCATATGACACCAGATACTTTTCATGCATTTTATGGTTTTAGGGCTTCTAAATTATACATTTCTATTAACATCACTTCAAAGGGCAATATATTCTCAGCCTTATCAATATGGGAAAGTTTGCATGGAAATAATTTAAACTCTGCTAGAATAAATAGTTCAAGATTTCCCTTTTTATTACATTCTAACAAAATCCTCATGTAAGTGACAATTGTAGTGTCCCTGTAAGGTGACATTTTTACCATACAAATCTGTAATATTGTTTGCAATGCTTTTAAGATGGTGTATAATCGAGTTATGCACCCTGTGTTTTTTCACCACCTGAAAAAATGGGCTGAATGGAGATGTTCCTTGTTGCACATTTTAAATTTATTTTTTCAGCTGTGTTCCCTAACACAAGCATAGCGCTTTTTTGATAGAAAACTAGTGTAGCTATGTGGTATAAATTGTGAAGTAAATGAGTAAATAGATGGGAGTAGGTCCTGACCTCAACATGGAGCTCAGAGGCATAACAGGGATACTCTAGTTTAGCAGAGATATACCTCTCCCTACAGATGGCTTTGGAAAACTTGCAGTATCGTTTCAAGAAGAATGGATAGTCACACCTAGGTTTTTGATCTCTGCATATCTTGAAAATAAAAAATACTTAGATTAACAGTTAGGTTACCTTTGTTTCACCCAGGAAAAGATAAGAAGGGGAACCAGAGAGGAAAATTCAGGCTGCCCATAACCATGAGTGGGAATGGCTGTGAATTTCCTTTTGTTCTCATCAGCCTCTGTTTAGCAGTTCGACTGGACATCATTTCCTGCTTGGTGTTGGTGCTTGGTGTTTCAGCCATATTTTTGCCACCATCTTTTCCTTCCCAACACCGAACAGAGAGAATGACATAAAATTTCCCAACCAAATTTTCAGGGAATCTCATGTCTCTCTGTTGTACGTGACAGGGCTGATAAACAATGACTAGAAACGCAGAACTATTTAGCACTGGAGACCCAAATGTGTTTCTGAAATTTTTTCATCATTGGTGAACTATATTCCAGAGTAGAATTAGACCTCAGTCCTTCCTAATGCTCAGCTTACCTTTTGTTGACTATGATCTTCATTTTCTTTTGTTGGCAGTAGCAGCTCTATCATTTAGATAACATACCTAAAACATACTAACACAAAAACATGGTAAAACTATTTGGTCTTTTTTTTGTTTTCAGAAGGCATGACTGTATTGTCAGCAGCTTTACAGTAACACTGGAGAAACACTGATGAGTCCTGATAGCATCGGAGTACATACAAGGACAAAGTGTGAGTAGTGTCTGACACCATGAAAACCAAGATGTTTTGCATAACCCCAAGCCAGTTCATGCAGATTTGAGGCAAAGTAAACAATTTCTGAGCTTAAACTTGCTCTTTTTCTGATTCCTGAGAAATTTCAGCAGCTGAATTTTTTCCCTAATGAAAATACAAAATAATTTGAAAACTACAGCTTCCTCCCAATTTCTTCAGCCCAGTTGCTGCATTATAACTACTTCAGCGTATTCACAGAACTTGATCTATCTGTAGCCCAGGAGTTCCTGTTTAGCAGCTACTTGTGCCATGTTCCCTTAAACCTCCTACTCTGGGTGCAGGTTCTTCCTCACCTTCCCACAGCTGCATTCAGAGACATCCTAAAGGTTCTTCTGGCTCCAAGGCACAGGACAACCATGTGACCATCACCTATTAGAAGGTCAGCAGAAAAAAGAATGACCAACTCACAACTTCCAAATTCTCCTGTGTCTTTCTCTGTGTTGAATGGGGACTCAAAAACAAGACAAATTCCACAGCCACAGCCTAACATGTCATCCCAGTCAGATTCTGATTAAGGGCCGACTGTGCACAAGCAATACAGTCAGGAGGGCTGTGTCAGCACATCAACAGTAAGATTCTGTTTTCAAGACACAGAATAATTCAGAATCATTCTTCTTCTTCTCATAAAACAGGAATGGCATTGCATTTTTTTCCCCAGACTCTTTTGGACAGCGACTCAGAATGCATTTAAACAGATATAGAAAGCTAAACACAAAATCTCCCTGAGTGCTTAGAAAGTGCTCAAACTTTTGAGTGCCTCCATGAAGAAGGTTTAGACCTCATCCTGAGTATAAGATATCTGTCAGAGTAACACTACCTTAGTGACAAAAATGAGATAGAGAAATTTGGGCCTTAGCTTGTATCCGTACACTATTTTCAGTTGCTATCTGGAACCTTTCAGGATCACTTTGAACATGAAAAATGAAAAAAAGAAAAAAATTACTTAGCTGGATGAATTCTGGCCAGTTCAACAGCTAAATCTGGACTGACTCCATGGATTTTGGTGAAGTAATCTTCTCTTTATACCACTTTAATAGAGAAATTTTGGCCTGGGATCATCTCTAAAAATGTATACTTTCCCAAGTTAAAAGAACAAAAAATATTTGGGAGGGCAGGGAGTTTAAAAGTAAACAAAACAAAACAAAACAAAACAAAAAAAAACCCAAAAACTGAGCAAAGAGGAGAACATTTGGGATAAGAGAAAGTGGGAAAAGGATGAAAGAACACAGAGACTTTTGAAAAGACTTGCAATTGGATTAAAACGGTGATAAATGGAGGTGCAGCACAGGGGTCAGGCTCCTCTCGATAACAGGATCTCAGTGCTCTCAAACAGTTGGTGTCTGTCAGTTCTATGGGAGCCCCCTCGGTCTCTTGTGACTAGAGTTTTTCATCGTGTATTTCTGACAGGATAAAGCAGAGCAGCTAAACAAGATAATTCTCACATTCTGCTTGGTGAGTCATTTCCCTCACGCTTTTGAAAGCCTTGCAGGCAAAGGGGAGCCGTGCTGACAAAGCAGAGGAAGTGCACTTTTCGGATTTCACAGGGCACCTGGTTTAAACATGTGTGGCTGTGACAGGGAACACCTGCAGCACAGTCCGGTGGCAGCCTGGCAAACACGGCCGGCTGGGATGGGGCTGTGCACAGCGCCTGGGACAGAGGGCTTTCAGCTTTAGTTCGGAGTTATTTATTTGAGCCTTCTGGGCAGTGGGATGAGATCTTCAGCCAGCGCACTTTTCTCTCTCATTAGATGGCAGGAGGCAATGACTGAATTAATGAAGCTGTCCAATGCAGAAACAACCTCTACAGCGAAGGGCCCTGTGGTGTGAAAGAGTGTGTGTATAGCTTATTGCTATTTGGCAAGGCTGAGCTCCACTGGAGCATCACAGCATTAACAGTGCTCCTGAATGCCAGTCTAGCACTATGGAGGTAGAAGGGCTGCGATTGAGAGCAATCTGAGCGGCTGGTGGGTGAGGTTGTGGAACCTGGTGATTAGCAGACTAATTACCCCCTGTGTCTCACAACTAATTAATTAACCATTAAAATAGTAATTTCCAAGAACAGACTCAGATGTATCAGGAGAAAAAGGTTGGGATAGTTGTCTGTAGCCACTTTGGGCCCACTTGAGTTAGCTATTCCAGAAGCCAGGAGTGATATCTCTGAAATGTTGAGTGTCTTAGACCCTGCCCAGGGCACAGAGCTCTCCAAAACTTCTTACCGAAAAACACCTTTGGCCAATGACCTCTCACAGCCTCCTCTTTCTTCCCTCCCCTGGTCATCTTTCTCACCAGGATGTTCATCCCATTTCCCTGCTGCAGGGCCATAATGCCAGGCATTTGTTGACAATGTTTAAACAATTTGTTTACAGGGCAGAAGTTTACAACCCTTCTCTCGGTGTCAATCATCCACCTGGCCCCCAGGCTCATGATCTGACAGCAGCAATTGCAGCTGATCACTGAGCAGATCAGAGTGCAAATGTGCCCAGTCCAACCCCACTAGCCCCTTCATGCAAAGCTGTCCAGCTTAACCTATGCCAAATGAGGGAGAAAACAGAAGGTAAAACAAGGTTTCACTCAAACCACGGCTCAGCTGCACTCACAGCAGCTCCCCAGAGCTGCAGCGCCAGGACGGGAGGTGGGCTGTGCGGGCTCCTGGGTAGACATGCTGGGCAAAAGCACCTGCCAGTGTCACACCCCACCAAAACACCCCGGTGCATCCCAGCTGCTGGCAGACAGCATAAGGCAGGAAGCCCATCCTTATGTTCCCCACTTGTTTTAACAGCTTTAGCTCAACGCATGACTTGTCCTTCCAGCTCTGCACACAATAGCTGGCCTCGCAGTCCAGGCCATGTCTTCTTCACCGTTTGGTCCCAACACTCCCTCCTTTGTCTAGTCTTTGTATCTGCCTTTGCCGTTGCTTTAGCAGATCTGTGTAAAACAGCAGGCCGGTTAAAACACTGTCCTCTCCTGACTCCTGCTTTAAAATCCCCCCTGCTGAAATGCCTGCAGAATATTTGATAACAGGCAGACCATGCACAAGAGGACACTTTTATCTTTTAAGCTAATGAAGGATGTTTCACTGTTTAACCTGCCTCTGTCTGGCCAGAGGCTCTGCTTAGCCTCATGTATTCCCACGTACAGCTAATCAGGTCTGCAGTGAAAGAACTGTCTTTATTACTTTTGTTCAGCACTTAGCACGACCAAGTCCTGAACACATGCTGAGCCTGCAGGACAGAGTAGTAGGATAATTCACATATTTTCAGATTAGTTGGACTTAATGAAAATCCCAGGATATTTAGAAAGTTGGTTGAAGATATCTCTGGGCACTGAGATCCCCAAAAGGAAAGCTGAGGCTTCAGAAAACTGCAAAATATCAAAAAGACTGCCTGTATCCTAAGCAGAAAACAAAAGAAGAAAAAGAACAGGAAAAAAAAAAAAAAAAAAAAAAAAAAGGAGGACTCAGGAAGAAATGATAGAGCTAAAATCCAATTCCTGTGAAAAATGTTGGTACAAATAAACAAATTACTTGTATAACTACAAGGAAACAAAAGATGAGCAATAGCCAACATGGATTTGTTACAAATACACTGTGTCAAACCAGTCTAACTTTTTTCTATGTCAGGAGTATAGCTTTAGGGGAAAAAGAGAAAACATCATGTATCTTGACTTCAGTAAGGTTTTTGACACTGACATGTTACTTTAAAAAAGAAGATAAGGAAATGTGGGCCAGACAAAAGTACTCTAAGGGTCAGACAGTGCAGACTTAGTTGGAAAATCATTCACTGTCAAAACAAAAAGATGGGCCTAGTGAGGTTCCACAGGGATGATTTAATGTTCTCACTGGGGCCTGGATGATGGATTAGCAAGGACACCCACCAAATCTACAAACAATGCACAGATCAAGCAACAACGATCAACTGCACTTGTACAAAACAAGATTGGGTAGCAGTCCTGTAAAAAGGATCACAAGCTGTAACATTCCTTATGGAGGAAAAAGGAAAAAAAAAAGAAAGGAAAAAAGGGCACAGATCATCCTGTACAAACAAGACCATTATATGCATGTCATAAGAAATAATGTTTCCAAAGTATTATTAAGGTCTTCACTGGAGCAATACCCATGTACAAGAGATACAGACCACCGGGGAGACAAAAGGTGGTTGACAAGAAAAGACAGCATAAAGACTACAAAAACTATTGGTGTTTGGTGTGGCGATGATAAGAAAGAGAGGAGTTGTGCTAAATCCTGAAATGCAGAAAGAACAGCTCCAGCAAAAGGAATGAGTTTGCTCTCCCACCTGTGGTGGGCAGGATGAGCTGTAATAGACTCTAATTATCACTAACATTAGGTTACTCATTAAAAACTTGTCATGGTTTTTTCTTTGTGCTGTTAGAATGTTAAAATTTGTTCCTTTTTCCCTTCCTGGGTTTGGGGGAGGACAA
>JAWWES010000171.1:25378396-25395548 GCA_035583135.1 Lophotriccus pileatus
TTGGTCTCTTTTCCCACACTATTCCTCGATCGGAGTCTATTAATTTCGGATTGGTAATTGCTTAGGGGGAGGAGTTTCTGGGTCTCCCCTGTGGTTTAGTCTCAACAAAACACTTGTGTCCCACTCAAACGGAGACAAAACTCTTAACAGGAGTGTATCAAAAAAATAGATTTCCTAAGGCACTAGATTTCCTAAGGAGGCTATCAAATCACCATCACGGAAGGGTTTTAAAAATGTTAGACAAAATATCTTCAGAGAACAACATAGGTTTGGGTGTAAATGCCTTAGGGTAGGGAGCTGGACTACATATTCATACTGAAAAAAAGTGCCAAATCGGATCAGCTTCAGCCCAAAGACTCGTTCAAAAGCACAAGAATTCTTGTGCTTCCTAGTCTGTCATGTAGCTGTGGAGAATTTTGGCCTTGGATGGTACACTTTTCACAGGTACTCTTCTGCCTGTAAAGTGTAAAATGAAGGCCAACACTACATTGCACCTTAATTGCACAAGTCTAAGCAAGAACAAATCCTTGTATTTACAGTCAGTGTTGCATTATACATTAAGACATGAAGGTCAGAATTTTTTCTGGGTTAGAATAACAAAAGCACAATCCAATTGCCCTTTGGATACTTCATTTTAGCCCATGTTTCTCCTGAAAGAGGGGCATGCATACATCTGTGCACCAAATTGAACTCCTTTTCCCCACTCTTGCTATCACAGCATCTTCTTACATTTCTCTGGTGTGGCAGCAGTTCTAAGGTGCTATTGAAAGGAACAGGACAGACTCAACGTGTGATGTATGTGTAGCTCTAAGTGTGACTTACATAATCAGTACACTTGTTTTATGCCTAGAGTCAAATCATTGCAAGATGTGGTCTTCTCAGATCTTAAAACTAGGACTAAGCTCAGTTAACACTTGGCTAGGAGACTTTCAAAGAAAATCTAAGGTCTGGGGGAAGTATTTGACAAAACTTTGTACCAGCTCCTCAGCATGGTCCTTGAGGTTACTCTGAAACAAAATGGACCATATTTTATACATAACAGCCTAGTAGTTACAAATCTGCAGAAAGAAAAGGAGAGGAGAAAGGGGAAAGAGAAAGGAGAAAGAGAATAAAGGTAAGGGAGAAAAGAAATGCAGCTGCTACAAAACAAAAGAAGCTTCTACAAGGAAATATTAGCTATGAAGTACACAAAAGTAAAAGCCCATATTTTGTTTTTGAAAATTAAAATGAAATATTCCAACATGGTTTTTTTCCCTGCAGAATTTTTATTCTCTTAAAGGACCCAATAGTTAACATGTCAATATTTTGTCCTAAGCATGAATAAGAAAACTCCTGAAATGCTGAAGTTTTCCACAGGACAGAAACTCCGAATGTTGCTCATTTCTATTTCCTCTTTTTCTTTTCTCTCCTGTCACTTACATATCTCTGCCATTTCACAGACGAGGGGGCCTGTGGAGATGACTTACTCTGGGAGGGCTGTCAGGAAGTTCCCAGCTGTCCACTCTGTCACTCCCAGGAATTCCTACTCTGACAGCAGGTACTGTTGACCTGCTTGTGAACTAATTTCTGGCAGTGACTTGGGTTTTCCTTGACAGTTTGAAATACAATTCACAGCACTTCTGAAGCTGCTTCAGAAACAGGCAAAAGAGTAGTGGGGGCAGGAAAGCCCAAGGCAAGGTGGACCTAGACCCCATGCAGAGTGGGGAAGAGTCCCTCTCCAGATTTAGAGCTGTAAGATCCCTACTCCAAAACTTGCCACTGAGCATTGCTACTCCCACTGCAGCAGTCCAGGCCCATCTTGCGTGGGGTGCAAACTTCATTTCCCTGGAGTCAACATGCTATTTGTCATTTGAAATAGCTGCTGTTTCCATGGAGGCTCCTGGTTTCTGAAGGTGGATTTCAGCTCTGGAGGACTAGCAGGTGGGGGAAATACACACAGCACTGCAGTCTTACAGGCTGCCACAGTTTCTAGGGGAGTTTAGGTTTTTTTCAATCAAAAAATATAGAAGGGTATTCTCACTGGTCTTCTTTAGACTTGCTTATATAATGCCATGTGTGGCAGTTCTCCATTAGTACAGAGACCTGGACTGCCTGCACTTGGTGTGCTGCAGAGCCTATCACAACTTCTGACCAACACTGATATATTTCTTCTGGACAATTACAGACATTAAAAGCTGGGGAAGAGGAGGGGGAGAAAGTCATACACATTTTCATGCATTAATCTGCTACATCCATTTCCCAGTTTACTACAGAGGAGGAGAAGAGACTTAGGAGGAGATGCTGAAATCTTCAGCATCTACAAGGCTGAATTTGGGATTCCAGTTTGAATCTGTCATTAAATGCATTCAGTCTTTATGATACTTCCACAAAGCTCAGAGGTTTCAATTCTGTCACAGCCTGACAACTAACACTACAGAAAAGCAAAAGTATCCAACTACTTTTCAACAGTAAAATACTTCGAAGAGGACAGCTCTGCCATTGGTCAGCCACTTTGTCCTGGGGTAAGGATGACTATACTAAGAGCATAGTTAAGTCTCCTGCAAATACTAGATATTTTCAGGAGCCAGCCCAGGCTGATTGTCTGCTTACCCAGTGAAAGCCTTGTTGCATCTCCTCTTGAGAAGCTTGAGTGCTGGTAAACATTACAGCAAGAGTACCATACACATTACCAAACAAACAGGAGCCAAATAAGCATTTGCTGTGGATATGTGGTCATCAGAACTGGAAGGCTTCCCAGAAACGCAGTGTTTCCCACTGCCCCTTAGTGGATGAGAGGGAGGCTGTCCATCAGGTAGGGATCAGCATTTTATTATTGCTCTGCTGATTAGTTGGGATTCAGCCCACGGAAGAGATGCCCTGGAGTGGTGTACTCTAATTGATTTAATGAGCACAGCACGAAGCCTGGTAAGTACTTCTTTTTGTTCATAGAGAGGCAAAATCTTTTGCAGGAAGGTCCAGATGAGCCAATAAGCAGTCAGCTTGGGAGAGACACTTGAGCCAGGAGCGCAGAAGAAGGAAACACACATTCCTCTAGTGACATGGTGAATGTGGTCAAGCTGCAACCAGCTTGGTGAAGTGAGGCAAGGGCTCATTATCAATCAGAACCTTGGACGGCTTTCACTGAGCTGGAAACTTGTAATACTCCCACATTCACAAAATTGCTGTAGTGCTGTGTCAGCACAAGAGTGCAGAGAGGAGGCACAGCATTCTGAAAGCGCAGCTGAGAGAAGGGCGAGGATTGAGGACAGGCTGAATAGCCCAGCTGAGAGGAAAGGGCTTGCTCCAAAAGTGAGTGTTCTGACCATGCATGAAGGTGAGACCATCAGCCTCACTACAAGCATCAGCATCCCATCTGCTCACCCCAACCTCTCAACTAAAGACACAACTGGATAGGAAAGGAGGTCTTAGAAGGGATAAACGTGTTCATAATGCAAGGCAGTCAATAATAGGCAAGGCACAAAATCAATCAAAATGCCTTCCATGAGATTCCTTCCTTTCCTCAGCAGAGGGGGAGACCTGGCAGACCTCTCTTGACAATAAGATGGAAAGGTAAGCTAAGAAAAGCCATGCTGGGCTACAGAGCATTTCAAAGCCTAGTACTGGGACTGAGAGGAGGACTCATCTCTTTACAAGGGGATCTCAATTTTTCCAAGAATTAAGTTACATCACATCCCATTTTCACTTTTACAGAAGTTATATATCAAATCAGAATAATTCATCTAAGCCTTGCAGATAATTTCTTCATCAACACGCTTTATTAAAAAAGCAATTTCAAAAAATCCTGACCTTTTATAGGTCACTTCTCTTTTCATAACCAATCAGATCTCATTGTTCCCTGAGGTCCTAATCAATTATCAGCCCATTTATTTCACTTGATATGAAGACTGTGCCAAATTAATTCAGAGATGCATTAAAGTGAAAGCTTTTACAATTGAAATGAATGTTTTTTACTTTCTGTCATGTTCTGCTCTGGGAAATTACATTTGAAAAGTGTTAAAGGAATTGTCAATAACGCATTGCATAAAGGTCAGGGTGGTCAGGCATTAATACAAGGGGTGTTTTTATTTCTTTATTATTGGAATGTGTTTTTTATCAGGTAAAAGAGAAGATGTGTACAGTTACCACACCTGTGTTGAAGTTAATGCTTCATTGAAATGAATTTTCACTTGATACCTTCTCAGCCACGAGCATTTCCTGTCTCCAGTCTTCTGTCTTAATTAATGAAAATTTAAATAGGCTTTCCATTTGACATGCATCAGGTAGACTGAACTTGGTATTAGTTAGCTCATTGGAAAGATTGGTCTAAGTAGAGATCTCTGATTCTACAACAAAATTCTTCATACATTTGAAAATACAGTAATTTCTCAGGGAGGTGAGACTGACAAACTGTATTTTTGAAATGGTAAATAATGTGCCAGCTGCACCCATATTCCTGCTCATATATTTCTTTTCTTTAGCTTAGTCTAGTGGAATAAGTTTTGCCTCCCCTCCTGTTGCTGAGAAGCAGTACAGCAAAGGTTTTCTGGGTACTCTCTCTATGTGTGTGGAATATTTGGAAACCCTTGTCCACTCTAGCTTTGTAAGAGCCCTGGGTAAAGAGACTCCACATAATTCATAGCAGGAATGGTCTCTTGCAGGCACAGGAAATGGTTCCTGCAGCCCTGGAAGGTGGGGGAAATTCCCTCTGTTTTATAGAGGTGATGTTTAAACACAGAGGAGCTAAGTCTAGGATCTGCAGAGGGACCTTGGCATCCCTGGTGAACCAGCAGCACTCTACCTAAAACCAGGTGGCTGCCTAATGAAAAAGAACACACAGCACAGTGTGGTCTTTGGCAAAGGACATTTTGCATTTTAGGGAAGACATGGGAATACCTATGAATGCTGAATACCTCCAGTACTCACATTTCTCTGCAAATCTAGGGCTAGACATGCCCAGCTTTTTGATAGGGAAAAAATCAACATCTCCTTAGTATAATTCCAATGCTTCAGTGTCATGGAAACCCTCTCTATGGGCTGCCTTGGGACTGCAGAAAGTAGGTTTGTGCCAACACATCATTTCTCTTTCCTTGTACTGCTGGAGAGTGTTACAACAGAAATGAGCAGTGAGCAGTTTCCCCCAGCCCTGAGCAGCATCCTATCTCACTGTCCGTGAGCATCCAGTCCTTCCACCTCTCCCAGAGCAGGCATTGAGCTTTACCACTCAATACAGGCTAATCCCACACCAGTCTGTTGCACACTGAATGTGTCTGGAGAGGTAGGTTTGGCAGTTGGTTTGGGATTAGGCAGAAATAATTTAGAAGTGCTTTACAGAGCAGAACTGTACTTAATACTCCTGCTGTTGTACTCCTTGCTAGAACAAGTAAGGAAAGGTATGGTTACAAGTGTGGGAAAGGATGGCAAAAGCTGGTGGCAGGCGGAATATGTGCCTTCCATCTCAAATGTCAACACTTGAGAAATGGATTGTTTTAAAATCGTGAGTTTGCACATGTAAAATGGCTTTGCTGGTGCAGGAAAAAGCATCTTGTTCTTCCTCTGGTGTCTCAATTGGGAATTGCTGCAGGAAGCCTGCCTGAAGAGGGCTAAAACTCAGCTCCCCAGTGTTACCCATTTGTCTTTTACAATGTGGCTACAATTGTGGTGTTTTTACTGTTTCAACAATCTGGACAGAGTAAGTCAGAGTTTTAAGAAGTTTTAAGAAGTCCCTGGTCAACAAAAACACAGCTTAAAAAATCTGGGTAGGAGACTAGGAAACACAGAATTTAAGTTCATGGGAAGGGTTCTGTTCCTTTCTTCAGTTTCCTGCACTTCAGTGACACCACTCACAACCAAAAATCATCCTCACAATGGGATACAAGTTTCTATGTATAAGGTGGAAGCAGTTCAAAACCAAGAAAGTTCTTCAGTTTACAGCCAGCTTGCCACAGAGGTGTCATTTCTCTCAGAAGATCAGACCTTCCTCCAGTTTTTTTAATTTCAGCATTCTCCATTTTTTTTTTCTTTCCTGTAGCTTTTTAGTGTTTGTGAAAAGAAATACACCAGCCAATCAACTGTGAAAACACAACTCACACACAATTACTTCATTTTCTGCTGGAGCTTGCAGAGAGACTGAACATCAACTCTGAGATGTATGATCTGCTCTTCTCACTTCAAATGAAGTCCAGATTTGAACTGTAGTACCTTTCATTCCATCGCTGACAGCTCCTTCACAACCCTTGGCATGTAAGAATGGGGAAAGAGCGAGCACTTTGAAGATCTCAGTTACAACTAGGTCCTTAACCACATAAGGCAGCACTGGAGATGCATGATTGGCTTTTGTGAGGAAGAGCTCAACTCTTAAAAGTCTGAAAAATATTGCTCCCAGATACTAAGCATCCTCAGTTCCCACCGAGCTCCAAGTAATTAGGTAATGGAGCTTATTTTCAATCTTTATGCTGTGCTCTTCTTAAACCTTTAAGCCAAAATACATCATCACTCATTCTGAGCTGCTTCCCATCCTATGAAGCTGAACCAGCACTTACTACTAAACCTGTCTCTGGTTTCAAATTCATTGCTTGATATCACACCCCAGGAATGGGGCCAGTAGGTTTTTAAAGATTTATTTGCAAGTTCAGATTAGTACAGATTCATTTGCCACAACCATCTGTACTTTTTTTTAAAAAGTGTACTTATTGCTTTAACTACCTTAATTTGATTTTATTTCTTAAGCATCAAACAAAATAACTGAAACTTTGTGGAAATATGGATTCAATCAGTGATCATTGGCTATTTTTCCTGCCTCAGTTATGAAAGGAGATGAGGTGCTTAAATAACTAGATTTCACATGTGGAAGGAATAAGTCTGAAGGAAATAGCATAGGATTCTTTCCAAGCTTGAAAAGCTTGAATTACAAATTATCCCAGAACCCAGAAGAGGAGCAGAGCAGAGCAGAAAACAAGATTTCAGAAGATTCTTTGTCAAGTTAGTTTCTCAATCAGGCTTGAAAGGCACCTTGAGGACCCAATTTTTTCCTTATGTTACATCCCTCCTGGTGTAGAAGCTTAAGGGCTCCAGTTGGTACCTTTTTCAATTGCTATTTATATGATATGTTGAAGTATTTATCTTGCAATAATGCATGTTAATGTCAATTTTGCAAGAGAAATGAGCAAATAGATGAACTGCTTCCCCCAAAGAGCTTTCTTGTAGGCATGTATCTAGTAGGTACATACTACTCACATATTACCAACCTACAGACTCAAAGGGAATCTTTAAGGAAACACCCTCATAAGATTTGATATGTGGATATTATTAAACTGTTCAGATATCAGATAGGTGGGAATTCAAATCCTCCTTTAAGCCCTGTCAATAAAGCAAGAGTATTTATCTCCATTCTCTTACCATGCCAAGTTTCTTGTCCTGAACAGGCAGTTCTTTCAGGCAGGCCAGTGATATGAGTATTTAAGTTACTAGCCCAGGTACTGTAATTGTGTCACTGGGTGTCACTGGGTGCTGTTCCTGCCCTGAATGCCCACAAATCTAGAGAGGAATCTCTGCCTGGAAGTTATCTTTAATCTGGCATCAAAACAGGGGAAGACAATTTCCCTCTCTGGTGCAATGCAGTTCCCATGGTAATTGGTGCCAAAAGTATTCTGCAGAGAAATAACAGTAAAAGGAAAACCAGCAGCCAAGTTCTTATATTATGTTTTAAATTTAATTTTTAATTTCTTTTCTATTAATTGACCTGTCAAGATAATTACTGCAGATCATGAGACAATGTCTTTAGCACATTTAGGAAAAATGGAAATGTTTGGAAGGGGATATACACTTTTAAAGGGTTTGCTACCGGAAGTGGAATGCAATTTCACTGTCATTGTGAAGACAAGCATTGGTGAAGAGGGGCAGGAGGGGAATATGAGGGTGGGGTGGACACTGTGGTCTTTTGTAAATCCAGTGGCAGATGAGCTTGTCTTGTACAGGCTACTGTTGAAATTAATGAGAGTGGATTTTTCTTGGAGATGACTGCAGTCCAACAGACTTGCTCAGTGGCAGACTGGGGATAATGCCATGTCTTGCATTATTCAGTGTACAGTTTGCATAGTCTGTAGCTATAAAGCCTGGTCCACTTTGACTTTTATGCTTATGTCCAGTGGGGCTTGTTTACACTTGGCTTCCCCATCTAAGTTCTCTCCTCCAAATACTCTCCAGGGACCATGAGCTGGAGCATCTCTGCAGGCTGTTACACAGCACCATGCTGCAAATTCAACCCATTAATATGACAGCACATCTGATCCCAACACTACTGTCCACCACTCCCAAGCGCTCCTGTGGGAACAGCTGCTTTTCAATGACAGACACCAGTGTCTTGTGCTTTGATATTCAAAAGCTTAGTGGACCGTGCTCTGTGCACTGGAAAGAGAAATATAAGCTTAATCTGCCTGAGAAGAATTCTGCCGCACAGTTTAGCTTTCTTAGTTATTTTAATGCAGCACTGACCAGATAATAAAATCCTTAATATTGAATATGAGCTTCTGAAGTCACAAATGTCATCAGTTTGAAGTGGAAGCACACACCATCCATTCTAGTATAAAAGAAGCCTAAATTATGGCTCCTTTGAAATCAATATAAAAGCACTTCTTAGACTGAGCAGGCCAGAAAATTGTCATAATTATCATAAAACACAGAATTTCACTTCCCAAAAGGAGAAGACATGTTTTTTGGGGGGCAGAATGGTATGGAGGATGGGGAATGGGACATGACACACACAGCCAGATGTTTCAGTTGTACACCAGACTCTCACTTTCCATTTTTTAGTACACTTCTAGGTGTAACAATCTATAAGGGAATTGTGAAAAAGCAACCTAAGCATCACTGCTTAAAAGATCTGCCTGAGTCTGCATATAGCCTGAAATGCTAGCTTGGAATTGCTCCTTTCCAATCCAATTTGGACTCCAAACAGAATACTTTGAGTAGCAGTATTACTTAGTGCTCCATTGCACAAAAGCTTTTGAAAAGAAGAAGTAGTCCCTGTGTGAAGATAAAGTACTAGGAGTGAGTTCCAGTAACGGAGTTGAGAGATAGAGTAGCACCTTCATTCTTCTCAGTTTAGATTTTAAATACTTGGACAATATACTCCTGAGTCCTGACTAGACCTACAGCTTAGGCCTTATCCTTCTATATTTTATAGTTGACCCTGTATTTAATGAGAGACAAATCACAGTGTTTTATTTTTTAGTAGTTAAGACTGCTTGACTGATTTACTCTCACAGGATGTCAAGGACACCACTATTGGAGAGGCTACGACTGATCCTCCTGAATAACCTGAGGCTACATGACTAGGCAAGAACAAGTAATAGAGGAATAGGAGTATGAAAAAATTGCAGCAGGCCACAGTTTAAAATAAAGGAGAAATATTTCAAAGTTGTTCTTAACCTCAGCTATATAAAACCAAGGAAAAGAAGGCCCTCATGGCCAGTGCTGTGAGACCAACCAGATGCAGAAAGGAGAGTTTCAGCTATTCTAAGCTCTTTTCATTGCATTTCTTTTAGTTCAACATATCTATCCAAACCCCAGCTACCATACTGTGTAGAACTGGTTTCTGCTGTGGGGCAGGCTCTGCTGTTTTAATGCTGCCAGTACCTCAGGGAATCCTTATGTCTGTAACAGAACCTAAATTTCACTGCAGAAGAGAAAGGGAATTGATCTGCTCTGAGTCACAATTACAGATTCAGCTTCAGAGCACTTTGAAAGCTGCCACGAGGCATTCCCAGCAGGAATTAGTGTCCAGCTGGGACCAAGCAACAGTGCCTGTCTGACTTCAGAAGCCATTAAAATATAGAAGCACCACTTAACATTGGAAGAAAATGCCTTTTTCCCCCTTCCCTATCTTGCCTCTGCTTCTTAAATCATCACTTAGCACTATGTAAAAAGGGCTCTTTAAGAAGCTTCCATTCTGGTTTTTAGGAAGTACTAAATGAGAGATCAAGGCCAAATATGTCCAGAAATCAGCTTTGGCGACAAGTGCTGATGTTGAAACAGAGCACTTCACACCTGAAAACTGTTGACTACTCAGGCAGGAAGGAAAAGAGGAGGCAAGAAGCTGAAGTAGGGGCAAAAAATAAATGTGTTACTGCATGACTTCAGCTCTGTGTTCAGTTCACCATTCACCATCCACAAGGCTTGAGCTGGAATTAAACAAAACAGAGTACAAACAGAAGCCCAGTACTGCCTTGTATTTCTCCTGATTTGGGCTTGTTTCCTTTCCCCAAAAGCTCAAAGGCTTTCCTGGCCATTGGTTCTAGAAAGAAGTTTGTTGGCCTTCGAGTTTCTAACTGCTCCTTGACTTAGGGTAAACCTGCAGGAATCAGGGCTGGCCCAGCAAGGAGCTGTAGCTACCTGGGTCTGCAAAAGCCCTGGTGCACTGGGGCTGATATAAACAGCAGAGCTTCTCAGCACCTTTGTGCTTCACCAAGGCAATCCCATCTGCTCTAAGTGCCCGAGTCACTCTGTCCCACCACACCTGAGCTTGTCTCCATCTAAGGACCCATGTACCTCTCTGGATTGGACTATTTCCAAACCTGCTGAAGAATACAGGAGATGACAGGCATAGGCGAGCCCTACTATAAGCTCCACTACCTACCTGTGGTTTAGCACCACAACAGCTCTCTTGGAAAGTAACTGAGCACTGCCCCCTCCCTCAGCCACAGACCTGCACTGTGAGAGCTCTCACAGGAGCCAATATGTGAAGGAACAGACAATGAAAAAGCCTGAAATGCTTTGCTCATAGAGATTCATCAAAGATATCAAGCGCCTTTAATGGTGGACATTAGCTCTCCCCAAGGTCACTGCACAGGAAAGAACCAGAGACAGAACAAAACAGATGTGTCCTTGCCTGAAGTCACCCTGGAGTCTGGAGTAAAGCTGAGAATGTGAATTCTGCCTTTCCGTCAGGTTTTGGTTCGAAGACTTTCCTCTGGATATATTGGAGAGAACACATTCCTCCCCCAAGTAAGCTCAAAGCAGCTGCCTCCAAGTACCTGTGTGCAACAGCTTGCAAGAAAGAAGAAAAAATCCCTGACTTGATGCAAGGCTTTCCAAACTTAACACTAGTTTAAAAATCACACAGGAGAATGGGCAGATGTTGTCAGCTCTGTTATTCACCACTGCAGATAAACACTGATGACAAAATATTTTTCCCAAGTGCTATGGTAACGTGGGGCAACATAAGTGTTTCAGTCCCTCCTTTCCACCCGGATGCATCCTTCTTGGCATATTTGCTACTGCATTGTATTGCATGGAAAGAAATTCAAATTCCAGGAGCAGGGATATATCAGTTCCCTGACTCTAAGAAACACATGAGTCAGACAGTTCCTATTTAGTGTGCAAGGGAGAAGCATAAATACCTTTTATGGTTAAACACAGATGATGAAATTCTATCTTTGTTGAGGAGAGAAAAGGGAATGTCCCCTATTATACTCTGTGATTGATTTCTCCTATCTCTGCCTCATAGTATTTACAGTAATTTTCTTCTTTCAGAAGCAGGTACGTTCATCTACAGTTTCCCAGTTGTCACAGGAGGATTTTCCTTCCTTCCTGGAAAGTATCCAGTCCTTTTTCTCTTTAAGGAAAGGGCAATCCCACCCTCCCACCTCAAGAAGAGCTGAAAGCTGGAAACCTGCCATACAAGACTGTCGCATCAGTTTAATTTTACTGGTAACAGTAAAGAGGGTCAGTACCAATTCTGCAGACAGTGGCACGCATACTAAAGCTACTGATTTTCCAGCTCCTACTCCTTCAAGAAAATAATAAAGAACTGTAGCGTTAGAACTGCCAGTAGCACACTGCAGCCAGTGGGTTGCCAGGGAGCCAAATGCAGCAGGCACACAGCCCCTTGCTTGGAAAGACTCAGACTTACAGCTTCTGCTTTGAACAGGAAAGGGAATGCATGAGTCCTGAGACTCTACCACACAGATATAAAATCTGTATGAGAATACAGCACCTCATTTTATCCTTTCCTGCCCTCCCCCAATTCTTCTTTTTAGCCTACACAGGTGTGTGAAGGATAAGTCCAAAATAAAAATGTCCTCTTGAGGTGGCAGACGAGGAAGCCATGGTTTTTCTTTCCCACCTGTACTTCCCCAACATGTCTCCTGTGCAGCAATATTGCCTTCCCCATTTCAGACAGATCAACTGAGCTCTTTGCATAAGCAAGTCCGGAGTCACCTCAGTCAAAACTAGCCAGGTGAGTTAACACATCTTAAATGACAGGCTTTCGCTAACCCTCTTCATTTTGAGTGAAATGTGAGAGCAGCACTCATAAGAGCAGCTTCACCAGTAGATTACACAGGAAAATATCTTCCACAAAGAGCTGGTGACAAGTAGCCAGCCAACTTGCTTGTCAACACTAGTGCAGATAGAAAAGGATGTACCACAGATGGGAAAACCTGGTTTCAGACAATCTCAGAGATCATTAAATCACTGACTCTAGTGGCTAAGCACCTCTAAAGACCTAAAACAAACCAAAGAGAAAGATCAGACACAGGACACTCTTATGTCTTTCAGAGTTGAGGTCTAGAATACATATTTACCTCTTATCTTAGGCAGAAAGCACCCATTTCAGTAGCACTGTCATCACAGCATTTTCCCTGTGGTATTCCTGCCCCCAAAATTCTTCCAAATCTGTTTTAATGCTGCGGAAAGACTTGTGCGTGCTTTCTTCCACTAGAACCCTTGTTTACTGCCTGCAGGTATAAGCAGGCCTGCTGAGAACAAGAGGTGTGTTTTATGAAACAATCTCATGCATGCAGCACTGCAGAGGTATGTACTTCAGAAATCTGGACAACATGTACACCAGATCCTTAAACTTGTTCCCAAGACTGAGACAGTGATGTAGGTATGTAAAGTTGTAATATTGGATATTACTGGCATGCAAAAGACCAGAGCAGATTTAAATATCTAGTTGCTCCTTCCCTCATCATTACAGATCTTTAAAAAATACATTATCTCATCAAGCTGGACTGAGTCTGGTCTATGGCTTCATATAAGATTATATTTTTACTACACATTGGAACACCATTGTATACCACACATTGGATATTATAATATACAATTCTATGTTCTATAGGTCACACTTGTGGAACAAGCCCCAATGGCCAGCAAAGTTTTGGCTGAAAAGTGTTACTAGCTAATGTTGTCAAGGATGACGTCTCCAAACAACATAACTGTGCAAAAGTCTGTGGTATGATCCTGATATGAGCCCCTCAGGCATCAAACTCAGATGAAACTTCATAAGAGAAAAAATGAGCAAAAAGAAGGGAGAGGCTTCATGAAATTCTTGTGTTTTATTACAAAGATCCAAACTAACACAAGTCCTTTGTAGTTGAAACTGTGCACAGACTTCTGAAGATAGATATACCTGTAACACAAGCGAAATGCAGTCTGGTCCACTAGGGCTGTCAGTCTTACTACCATTCATGAGTACTAATGTCCACTAACCTGGTCTACCAGAATACTGAATAATTCCAAAATATTAGCTGATTTGGTGGAATGCTGAGTTGCTAGAAAGACCTATCATCTCCCATGTAGCTCTACTTGTAACTTTCTAGAATGTCCGTATTTCTTGCTACAATCAAAGAACTTGTAGGACTTATGATATGTTTACGTTGGAGTAACTCCCCTTACATGATCTTAAATGGGAAAGGGAAAGTCAAACTACTCTACCTGTACTCCAGTCAGCCAACACTAACACTATTTTCAAATGAGTTAGTTTGAAATGCTAAGAAAGGATTTGAACCTCAGGCACATTTTTTTCTATCACCTGAGGACATTGACAGGTTTAACAAGACAGATGGGATCTAAATTGGTTGTAACTGCTCTAGGAAAAAAAACAAACACACACACACCCCCAAAAAAAAAGGAAAAAAACACTAAATCCCTAGGTATGTTTGAGCTAATCTCAGTGGAAAACATCTGGTCACTTATAAAAAAAGAAAGGAAAAGAACATTAATGGTGATGGTGAATGAGAAAGAGGAGGGAAAAAAAATTATATTTTTGTAACACTACGCAATAAATTAGTGGTATGGAACCCTCTTCATTTCTGGTCACACATCCTGGGCAGCAACTGCAGTGACAGGGAAAAGCAAAAGCAAACGTGTTCTGCTCTGTTTCCCAGCACACCTTCATCTGCTTTCACATGTTTTGCTTCTTCATGTCATTTTGACTCTTCAGCCAGACCCTTTGTTATGTGAAAGGTCTTTTCTTGGCTGGTATTGTCTACTTCTTGAAACTCCCTTCTTAAAATCGAACACCAGCTAACAAGTTGTTGGTATCTCTATGGACACTGAACTATTGTGGGTTTTTTTACTTAATAGCTTACATGGTCTTATATTATTAAAGAAATTTACAGTAGAAATGTTTCATGCCAATTAGAGTCACCCATCCTCTTGGATGAACGATCAGGAAAAATTGATTTGCACGCTGTGGAAGTGCTGCTCTAAACTCATGTCCTTTTGCCATACCCAAAATAGTTCATGTATGTTTACTGCAATTCCCCTGTTATTACTGCTTCATTGACTTATTTCGCCAAGAAATTTCCAAGAGGTTTCTCCAAGATCCGCCTTAGCAAGCATAAATGAAGTATCTATTTATTGAGAAAAAAGCTGTTTACACAAACCTATTAGTCCACCTCTAATCACACTGTGGGAGATTTCTATCTACATAGACTGTCACATGCACCTCAGTGAAGTTTTACCTCATCAATTTACTCAGACTAATTTCTTTCTTTAAATTTACAGGATTCTCCTCACACCTTTGTGACCTAAGCTGTCCTTTGGGTACAGTTCTTAGTCAGGAATTACAGTATCTTATTGATTTTTGACATTGCATCATATTTCAAGCTGTCTATTGAATAATGTGTGTGCTACAAAGGTCCTCTTCTCATACTAAGCAGGAGTGTCTAGGGCTGTCAATCTTCCTGCCATTCATAAGTATAACATCCACTAAAAATAAATTAGAAAAAAAGTGGTGTGACAATGAAAAGCTGTAATGTGAAGACATTGAAGAAAAAGGCTTTTGTCAAATTTGACTCGCATGGAATGTGTCATATAACAAGACCCAAACTGTTTGACAAGAACAAATTATCACAGGATTCCCTATCAAAATAAGCCAAATCCATTAAAGTACACAAATAAATCTCAGCTATGGGAGCAGTATCTTGTATTAAAAGAAACAGTGTTTATTAGATTACACTATTGAATTAAAAATAGTAAACGTCCTTATCAGTAATTAACCAAGAGCTCCCTATTTTTTTCATAATTGACAAATTATAAAAATCTTTAACTGAACTTACTTAAAAAAAACCCAACTAGATGGTGTAATTCCATAGGGTTACTATCATATTGAATAAAACAGAGATGTAAAAGATGAAAAAACCTGACACCAACAAAATGTAGATTAACTGCAGAAACAGACAAAAGGCCACAGCAGCAGATCAAAGAGAGAGCAGCTTGGCAACGTATGATGGAGCATTACCATAATGAATTTTGTGAGTAAGCAGTGTCCTTTAAAATAATTCTTTTGATCTCTTAAGAAGGTATTAACTATAATCAAGAAAGGGTTTACTTGGAAAAAAAAAAAAAAATTAAAAGAGGAATAGTCTTATCCAGGACTTAATTTTAACCCATTTCCAGCATGTCCATCATGATGTTTCATAGACTTCTATCAGGCTTACCCTGATTATGTAGGCTGGCCTTCTGAATTCCAGCCAAAAGAACTTCCTGCAGCAATTCCTGACTTGTACACTCTAAGAGCAATTTCCTCCTATTTTCTTTCAGGATTAAGAGTGAAAGTGAGAGATTAGTCGGGCATTTAAATTTAGCTAGATTCCAGCTCAGTTTCCTGGACTAGAAAGAAACCTACCTCATCAAATATCTGAGTCGAAATCCAGCTCAAGGCTTCCCTGTAACAAATGTGAGATTGAACCCTCCCAAGCCAAGGACAGATGGAGAGGGTTGGGGGTGCTCTCACGCTGTTAAGGTGGGATAGTAAGGCCAGACAGAAAAATCCTGAAAATCTGGGTTTACTATGCCCACTGCTGCTGCCTGTAGTGTATCTGGGGCAACAACCACTGCTGCCCTTAGGGACCATTCTGCCAACCCCATTGCTCTCCATGCCACAGGTAAGAGACATCCTCACACACACACACACACACACATTTTGTCTCAGCCAAAGCAGGAGCCATGAGCAGTTAGAGCTGTAGCTTTTCTGGGGACTGCAAACCAGCAAAACCGTGGGATTACAGTTGCCATGGGCAACTGGCTGGCTGTGTCACTTCCTCAACCTGGTCTCTTCTGGGCTGTGCTGGGCTTGCAGTGAGTAAACAGAACTAAAGTACCTCCACAGAAAGTCTAAAAGATTGGAGAGAATCTGCCTTGTTCTGTTCAGGTTTTGATCCAAACTAGACTAGCAAGTTACAGGAATCATGGAGCAGACTGTTGCTTTCCTAAGCATCCAGCTGCCTGCTGGTGCCATCCGCCACACCAGGCCACGCACGAGCAGATCAAAAGGAGTTGTAACTGTCATTACAGCTGACATAATGAAGACATGGTGCTAATAATTGTTTGGAGCAGGAGTCTGCCCTTTTGAGAAATTCTCCTGAATGCTGTTAAAGGGGCCCTGCTTGTTTTCAAACGGGCAAGTGAAATCCAAGGCTCTCAGATCTGCTAACAATTATCTTCAGAGCTGCTCTTGCTGCTGCCTTTCCCCACTCTGTCCATCACCCGCTGCCTTGGAGCAGGAGCTGCACGGCAGGTTGAGCGCTCTGTGGGGCGGGAAGCCATTACGCCTTATTAACTCTGAGTGACTAGATCTTTTGTGCAGGAGCTGAATATAATTAAAACACATTTTCATCGCTAAGCTGTTCAGATGACGAGCTGGGCTTGAGCTCCTCTGTTTGCTCTACTTGGCTAGTGAGTTTCTGAAAAATAACAAGGCTGGAGTTAAGAAAAGTCTAAAATTGTTTCTTGATGGAACAATTATAACGCCGCCCACAAAAATTGGAAGGCAAAATAACAATGACTACATGTTATTTAAACCACACGAATATCTGATGTCAAAGGCAGGTATCTCTCATTTCAGAAAAACAGAGAGTTACTCAAAGTGTGGGAACTACCGTTTACACAA
>JAWWES010000171.1:25399998-25450723 GCA_035583135.1 Lophotriccus pileatus
CGAAGGCCTTATCTGCATATGCGGGTAAGGACCTTCCCCGGCTCTTCGTTCGCGAAGACTGGCCATTTACTTACTTTACTTTTATATGCCATATAATCTGTGTTCTTTACTACCTATAAAAGATTAATCATAAAGGCAAGCTGTAACTTCATCACAATCAAGGTAAAAAACCTGCTTTTATGGTTGCCTGGTTTTTATTACTTGAAGATTTTACAGTAACTATTAGATCTAAAATATAAAACTTGTGTATGTTCAAAAAGTTTAAATGCAGTCAGGAAAAACTTTGCAGTCAGGAGAATATACACAGTAAATGCAAGAGGGAACATTAGGAAATAGATATCAGTATATTGGCAATATTACTCAACACAGAAAACAGGTTGAGAGTGTATTTCTCATGACTGATTTTCCACACTATGGGTACTAGAAGATAAGTTTTGGGCTTGCATTTCAGGTTCATTGGTTTAATTCAGTATGCAGATATTACCACTGTAGTCGACTACTTCTCAGCAAAGAATTCTACCTTGCCCACAAGGCTTTCAGACACATTTAACCCATTGCTTTGCCAATGGGATCTAGTGATTAGCAGACTTCTTTGGAAAGGAACTGAAATCAGAGATGCTATGAAAAAAAATAGTAGAGGAAGGCCTCCTACACTTTTTATCATAAACAAAGACATTCAAATAATCTTTTGTCTTATGCTCTTTGCAATGTGATTAGTATTAATCCTATTTTTGTTTGAGATGAGATGGATTGGAGGCGAACCTCAGAAATACTGTGCAGAGGGGTGGTCTCATCCAATAAGAAAATGGGGGAAACAAGGAACAAATGTTTTATCCTTGTGTTACTGGGCTGTTGGCATCAGACAAAATGCACAGTGATGTGGCTTTGTGTTCTTTCTTACGATAAAACACAAGGGTCTGAAAAAATGTTTACTTTCTTCAAGGAGTACCCCTACCTCTAACCACAGCCCCTTCATATGTTAAAATTTCAAGTACTTTCGTCCCAGGAAAATTATCTAATTATTGAAGTTACCAAAATCATCATTGTGTAAAAACCATTAGACTAGAAGTCAGTCAGCAGGTGATGAGCTTTATCCTCAACTAGTTTAAAACTATTTGCCATTTGTTTTTGCCATAAAAATGCTGACTTATAGTGTTAAAGATTTAGTACAGATGCAATGATAAACATACTGCAATACTTTCTACAAAAGTACCGGAAACAAAAGCTGCCAGTCCTGATATTCCTGATGTCAAAGGCAGATTGAACTTAACTTACTTATTCTTAAAAATCAAAACAACTTTTCTTGCTTTCACTGTACAGAAGAGCAAAGCAGATTTTAAAAATCCTGCATATATCCCCTGTAAACTTGTACTAAACATCCCTTCTCTGGTTTTTAGGTGTTGGTCATGCCTCTTTTAATGTCACCATACCATTTTTTTTTTAATTCTCTACACAAAGCTTTCAAAAAAAATGAGGTAAGAACAGAATCTTTCAAACAAATACATCAGTTCAGAAATTTTCAAGTTATCTTCCCTAAAAATGGAGAACGGTATATATAGAGAGGAGTGTTTCCAGAAATATCCTTGAAAGTGAATATGGAAGATCTCTTTAATAATCCTTCCACTACCTATCCTTTCTTTGTCAACCAAGTATTTCTGTATTCAGTTAATTCCACCTCCCCATGATGAGTTGAATGTTCCTATCTCTCCATGGTTATCACTAAGAGATTTGATTCTGGGCAAGCTGACAGAAATACATCATGACAGCAGCATCTTCAAATTATGCACAGTACAGGATTTCTGTGTAAACATCAATTTTTCCAGATTGCTACTGCCTGAAATCTTTAGAAGCTATGCTCACAACTTGTGCCTGCTCTAATAAATTTCATGAATGTTTATGATTGCAACACCTCTGCCAGGGCAGGCCAGGACCAAGGCCTGAAAATCTGAGTAACGCTGAAGGGTTGGCAACTGTTTATCGTAAGGCTGACACCTTCTTACATCCTTAGACCAGCCCAGAGTGTACACTCATACTGCCTAAAAAAATCTTTTGAAGCACTGGAGGTAACTATGCCACTGTTGAAAAATAGGTGCTAAGTAGCCTGCATTAAGACTGTCAAACTGGCAATCCTGCTCCATCTGGATCCTGAATAATTTTCCATCATCATATAACAGTATAAGGTTCATTTGCCATCTGGCTCCTGAATCAACTGCTGTCATACAAGCAGCACCCAGCTGGCCCAGGGTCAGGATTATTTTGTTATTTGGGGTATCTCCCTCCATTTTTAGGTGCCCAGTTTTGAGTAATTTTCCTTGCTGACTAGTTATAGAAGGGGATTGCAAGCAATTGTTACTGGAATACTGGGAAACTTCAGCAAACCCTCTAAGGGTACTCACTGGGATCAGTGTTGCAGCAGCAAACAGAAAAGACCTAGATGTGACATTATTATAAATTCTAGGTGTGGGTTGTCTGCATCCACTGAGTTCATTGGCTTATTTGGGACTCAGACGACACTTCTACATTTTTCTTACTCGATTGGTGGTTTTAGGAGTAACAAATACTAAGCTGAAAAAAAAAGAACCATCCTTAAATGCATTACGCTTGGGATCCAGCTGTTAAAGTTCTGAAAATCATCATTGCTTTTAAAAACTTTTGCTTCTTTGCTTTATTCTTTTGGCCATCATCAGTCCTTTCACAGTCTCAGTTGTTTATACTTTTCCCTGAGCTTTCCTCTGAAATATCTGTTTCAAAGGTGTAATGAAGGCAACTCATTCAATGAAAGAGTCTCCTTGTCCCAAAGAAACTGCGAGGTGGAGCAGTACTTTGCCATGAGCACTCCATGAACAAGCACAAGTGGTAAAACAGGCGCTGCTCGTGGAGCTCTCCAGCTACTGGAACACTTAATTTCTCATTTTTCATCCTTATTTCTTTTAAAGCCATTTGTAATAAAGCTACAGCCTGAAGTGGAAGAACTCACCTTAGCTGTAAAGCTTCATTGCAAGGCAGAAAATTGCACTGTATCATAATATCAACCTTATCTAAGATTCATGGAATGAATTATACATATTACATTGCCTTAAAAATGAAATCTGGTGAAGTATTACTGTAATTTTAAAATCTAAGTGGATTTGTACAGTGAGATTTAAAATTTAAACCTGTTTAAATATTAAGCTGATTGGGAAAAAATATTTTTGAGAAATGGTATTCAATAGGAAAAGAATTTTCATTCAGAGGAAAAAGAGCCCCAAACTAGTTTTGCCATAAGAACAAACCATTAAGAAACATATTCACTAAGCAACTTCCATCTAGGAAAACACAGAAAATCACAGTCACCTGAACATGTTATAATGTCCCTTAGTGTGAATTTATGCTGAATTAGGTATCATCCCTGTAAAATGATAACAGAGACATTTTGGGCAATATGAATTATGTTAATGTTACTGTATTGATTTATTTTGATTAAGTAAAAGAAAACAATTACTGTTGGTAGCTGATGCATGACTTTTTTGTATATACTTCTAAAAGCACAAGCCATAGTGGTGACCAAATCCCAGGGTCTCAAGTGTTGATATCTGTTCTCAGATGAAGTGATGTTTTAGCCCACATCCCTCAGAAATCATTACCTCTTGTCATAGCAAAAGAGACACCTCTGTGAGAGCAAAGTGTCACTTTCTGTCCTTGATCTGCTACTTAGTTGACCAGATCAAGGACTAAACTGGCATACTCCTGCTGGAGTTTCATTTTACCTCTTCTTGTGTGAGTGCTGTAGGATTTTATAGGCACCATTTCCCTGCTTAATAATGATTGACTGTCATCCTGTTTACATACCAGCGTTGTTTGGCTCTGATAAGGGTGGTGGTAGAATGTTTTAGCTAGCAGAAAGGAGAGATTTGCCCAAACACTGTCTCACAAATGTACTTATATTAGTGAGGTCATCTTGAAATTGATCTGAAATCAGGCTTTGGTTTTAATCTCAGCATTACTGGGTATGCTTCATGCACCATGTGTTCTCTAAACAAATACGCATTAAAGCAGGCTGGTGAAGTTAACCAGACAGATGGCTGAAATCCTACATGTGAGATGGATTGGTAAATGGATAGGTAAGGACATGGATGGGTGTTTCAATAGGCAGAAAAAGGGTAGTTGATTACAAAGCTAGATAGAAAATGGAAGGTATTATAAAAAGAAATATGGGATAATATAAACAGAGCCCTTAATCCAGTTGACTGTAAATTCCTTTTTCTTAATTGGTTTAGAAACTGTGGGCTGTAATGTGAGACAGAAGGCTCTCAGCTGCTTTTCTTCTTTGCTGACTGGAATCACATTAAGTGGAAACAATAGCAGAGCTGACAGCTCCTTGTCTGTAGGGGCACTTGGAGCTAATCTGCTATTGAGACTAATACAATTATATGGGATTATAGGATTGCCACTGATACACAGATTAGGGAACTCCCAAAGGGAGTTGCATCTTGGAGTATTACAAAGGGAGAAAATATACAAGGGTCCCGATTACCCAGAAGTCAAGGGGGAAAACCACAAAAATATATTTGGATTTATTTTTCCCAGATTTACATGCATACACAAGAATCTCAACCCAGCAGTAGCAGAATAATGCAAGAGACTTCAGTATGTATTGTTTTCTCCATACACACTTCTCCAGTGCTGGCCTGAGCAATCTGAGGTTGAAGATGAAAATGCTGATTTCAAACTGCTGTCTTGCAAGGAAACCACTTCAATGCAGTAATTTGAAATGAAGGCACAACCTAGACCCAGATTTCATATAGCAGCTCACTGTCCTTGCTGTCTCCCTTCCTGTGCAGGCACAACATATTAAGAAAGCAGCCCATAAAAACAATGAGGTAAAGTCTCCTGTGTGGGTTTTGAGCACCCATAAATACCACAGTTGTGAGCCTGGTCCTTATATCCCCTTACAGCTTCGTACTCTCAGAAGAGCGAGCTGAGTTGTCACAGCCCTCTATGAATGTGCGTGCTGTAGGCACTGAGCTGACATTCTGCTACCAGTTTCTGGGTACCTTAAGCCTTTAATAAGTTACATTCTTAACAGCACCATAAGGTGTGTAAATACAAATGTCTTAAATTTGAAACTTATTAACCAACTCACCACAAGTCACATAAAAAGTCTGCATTAGTGTAGCTATCCCAAGTGTCTAGTAACCAGGCCACATTTCACATAAAACCCTTAAATTCATATATTTCATACATATTCTTTTTCCCTGGCCAGTTGGCAACAAAATGTAAGCCTGCTGTTCCCATCACTCCTATTCCCAACTGCAGGACGAACAGCTGCAATGCTGTTTAACAGCACTTGTTCATTGGACAATAGTAAGTAGAGAACTTCAACAAAGCTTCCCACTTCCTGTTCACAGTTTGGTGCAGGCATCTAATAAGAGATTCCCAGCTCCTGAATTCTAGCACAGGAAGGAAAACAGAAACATGAAAGCAAGGCATGATTATCTCATAGCAATTAATTATGGCAAAACTAGGAATAAAATGTTATTGACAGCAGAGCTCAGTACTTGTTGGACCACACGGTTGTTACTAACAGCTGTGAAGGAGAGGACTGGTTTTCTCATTCCAAACCTTAAAATATTTTTCCATGTGTCCATGATGAAATGAAAAGATAACTAATGCTGCTTGCCTTTTTTAAAAAAATTATTTTATTTTAGGCAAGTGCAGTTTTTATAATACTAAGTAGTATCTCCCTAAAAAACACATTTTTAAGTCTTGACCTGGGGGACCTTTGGTTTTCAACGAGAGCTATGCATGGGCCTAAGCATTCTTGGGAACTCATCCTTCATTTTCTTTTAGTCAAAGCATAAAAGGAAGTAGCCTTCAAGTATTGAAGCCTTCAGGTCTTGAACCTGCATCAGGTGCTGCCTAAGTGCCAAGACACTTTTAAGATTAAAGGAGTTGGGTGGTAGTTCGACCTCCAGCTTCATCCATCTCTGTCTTCCTGAGTAGAAGGTGAGGTCTGATCTCTCTTGATGGTGCCTGAGGGTAGGTTTCAAGAAGTGTCTTCCCACTGTCTGGTGTCATCCTTTAGCAGACAAAAGCCAGTTCCTCTATCTGAACCAAACTGCACACCCCGATCATCGTGTTATATGTGGATCTAGAGCCTGAAGCACTGCCTGAGGGACCAACCTGAATCACTTTCCTAGAGACACTGTGCTGCTTGCCAGTTTTAGCTGTCATTTGACAAACATCCAGCTACTGCAAACTGGGAAAAGAGTAGTCAGTGATTCTGAGCAGCAGTTCATTGATGGAGGAGGAAACAAGACAAATTCCTTTAAAGGAATGTAATTCTAATCATTGTCCCTGTGTAAATAAATCAAAGCTCTCTACTTCCTACAGATCTCCCATATTGACAGGAGGTTTGCAACAAGATGTAAAGTTGGCCTTTCTGTAGAGATTCTATTATTTATTAGTCACTTACCTCACTGTTGACTTGATTCAGAAGGAAAATAGCTACCTCTTGCCAAACTATTGTGGTTGGGCCCCATTAACAGTCCATCCTCTATTTTCTATTTCTTCTTTTTCTTTTCATTTTTTTGTGTTTTTCACACACACACTTTAAGAGGACTTTTCCCTCTGACCTGCATTTTTCTGTTTACAACAATTTCCAGCTGCTAAAATGAAGCTGGAGAAGCAATGCCCTGACACCCTCAGTGTAGATGAAATTTTGGCTCAAACATAGGGCAGGCTGCCTGCACATTCAGAAAAACACTTATGGGTCCAAAACCTTGCCTATTTTTTTTTCTTGGTACGTTATGTGACTCAGTACAAAACAATACCTCTCCCTATAGATCCAGCTTTGAAAACACAGTCTATTTATCAAATTTCTTTTCCTTTTCTTAGCAACCAGGGAGCTATAATTTATTTTTATTTGTAGGAGAGCTCAGGCTCTGAAAGCACTCTCTCTAGGACATAGGTCATCCATGCTTATTCAGCAGACTAGGAGTCTGTACCCCAAAATTAGATCAAGCAGAGATTAGCTTCAATCACTCTTTATTTGTATTTGGAGTACAGAATTTTAAAAATGGGACTGAGTGGGTGAAAACAGACAGTATGGGTCTGCCAAACCCCTTGGGTATTTAATCTAACTTAGAGTGAAGAGCTTTGTGGGGGAACTATCTGACAGCAAGAGCAGGCTCAGTGCTTGCAGGGTCCTGTGTGTGTGAGGGAGACGGATACAGCTTCCCATCTGGCTGGGCACTGGGGGCAGAGAGAGGCGCAGGTGCAGCAGGAAATGTAAAAGGCAGCTAATGTGCAGTATGAACAGGAGTGCTACATAAAGCACTATAAAGTTGGACAAGTGACAAAGTGTCTTGGTTTTTATAGGTAAAAAGCATCTTGTTAGGGTCTGAAATGGGTTAGAGACTAGAGCTTACCAAGGAATTTTAGTGAGGGAAAGTGCAGTTGGGAAGGAGGGAACAAGGGGAGACTGAGCAAAAAGCAGCCTAGGAAGCAGAAGAAAACAGACTGCCATGGAGAGAGCTGCCAGTGCAGACTGTCAAAGGAGGGTTATCTAGAAATAAGGCCACGACTTACGTGTGTATAAGAGGTCTGGATGGCTGTCACAGACCTGTTTACTTATAGCCCATAGCCTGTACTGGTGCAGTGCTTAAACAATTCCAAGCAAAGATGGGTGAGCTTTGCTCCTGAAACCCTACAGGGTGTTAGACCTAGTGACTGCCTCCCAGTGCTGCCATAAGGAGCCCTGCTGTGATCCTGTGGGGTGCCATCAACAAAGCAGAGCCCACAGCAAACCGTGTGCAAGGGTCCATAGCTTTGATTTCCCGTGTTCCCACTGGACCTGAAGTGTCAATAAGTGCTGTAGCCAGCAATGGCCTTGAAAACATGAGCAGATAGGTTTATCTTAGTTAACAATGCTATGCTTTCAAAATGGTGTGCAGGGAGCTTGAATGCAGCAACCTTTGCAGCACATTCATGTATCACCTGCAGTATGTACATCCACATATCCACATATTTGCCTGGGCAGACCTGTGGGATCCACCACAAAGCCGAACACAGCTGCATGTGTAGGAGTATGTGTGGGATTCAGAAAATAAATGAGCTTGAAGTAGTACAGGGCAGATTGGATCACTATGTACCTAAGCAAGACATCACAGGTATTATGCAGGATACTGTGGAGGGGATTTGACTCAATGGCCTTTCTTCCCGATTCCTCTTTTGTACAACTTCTAATTGTGATGCAAGTGAAATATAATTATTTGTAATAACAAGGAAAGAATCAATAACACCACTTGTTCACAGATACAACCTGAATTTCTCAGGTGTTTGAATGGCTACTGTTCAGCAAAAATATTTGTTGTAATTTTGGTTTACATATTTATGTGAGGATTGAAAAACTGAATATGATGAATTATTGTTCAGTTATTACTGAAGAAATACAGCTACAATTCCAGAGTGGGCAAAAATACTACTCTGCTGCCAGATTTATATACACAGCTTTAATCTTGGTTATATATGAGAGGAGCTGAATGTTTATGGTTGTCTAACCAAGGGACTATAAACTTTGAGAATAGACAAAGACAGAAAAATAATGTAATTCAAATGAGTATAGAGCGTCTATCAGAATTAAGAAAAGAGAAAAAAGAGAAGAGAAACTGATTTAATGGAAGCAGCATTAGGGGGCTAGATATTAAAAATGTTATTTCCCCCGTGCTTGACTAAAAACTGGCTTGTAGACATGAAAGGCTGTTTTTCATAATCACAGAAGGTATTAACATGTGCATGGAATGACAATGAAAATACACTAGGACCAAGATTCCTAAGAAACAAATGATAATTTTTGGGAGTTTCTACCATGAGTTGTTCACCTTAGAACTCACAAACAGCTCTGAAGTCTCTCTTTGAATGAGCTTTGAATGTCTCTGAAAAGTGAAAAGTTGAATGTTAGAAAGCAAAAACCCCAAACATCATAAATCATGTCTCAAAAACCTTGTTCTGTAATAAGAGAGGAAACTCCATAATTTTCTATATATAACTATAACTATATATATATATATATATATATATATAAAACTATATATATATATATATATCACGGAGTGCTTTGGGATCTCAAACACTGAAGAAATACTAAGATATACTGTTGATCCTCAAACATTTTTCAAAACAATATATCTGTCAAGAGCATCACCACAGATGAGTGCATTCCGAAATTCAGCAGCCGCATAGAGGTGTTCAGCACCACAACCCAGGAGTTCAGGACAGGAAGTGAAGGCTATTGTAAGCAAATAGAACTGTGAGAATGGAATTCGGGTGGCAGACAATAATATTCCAGCAATTGCAGCCTGATTAGACCAGGTTCTTAGGACTGACTGAGAGCTCACTGGGATTTTTAATGACTAAAAACATTTCGGGCGTGATCAGGACATTAATACCGGCATCCCATGACACTCCATGTGGCTTTGGTTATTCTATCTAGTTTCCAGCTTTTGTTCCAGAAGATTATGGGGGTAAAGATTCTCACCTGTCCCAACAACAGGTGAAGTTCAGGCAGGATGCTCAAATGAGACAGTACTGTGTTCAGGCATTTGAATCCCAGCTCCCATCCCTCATCTAAAAGATCCTAACAGTGTAATCGTTGACCTGACACTGTGAAGAGACAAATAAGAACCATCACATGGTAGGCTGGTACTTTGACAAAAAAGAGCAGACTAGGGAGCAGCAGATCACAGTTTTGCCACAGTCATGAGGGTTGGAATAGCCCTCTGTCACAGAACTTTTCAAGCAGTCAAAAGTGAAGATGTGACAGTGTGATGAACCCCTGTTTAACCTAGGACACTTCACTTTCTTCACATTGCTCCAGAGAGACATGGAGAAGAAAGTTTTCTACCACCTACCTGCCCAAGAGCTGGGGCAATGAACACGCAGGGAATATACAACCAACGTTTCCCCAAAGACCAGTTTTAGTGAGATAAAGAAATCAATGTTTTAAAAATAAAGCACGTTCATATTTTACACTTGCATGTTTTAAGCAATATTAAAAAGATTATTTCAGACCCCTTAGAACATAGAATGAAAGAGTATTTAGAAACTCCACACTGTGAGCCTAACAGTCTGTAACTGCTTCGTTAAAATATAAAACTTTTCAAGCTAACATAATGGTTTCATGGATAGCAAGGTCTGGAGGGATGAACCATTACACTCATCAACTCCAACCTCCTGCATATGACACAGTCCAGAGCATTTCACCCAGCAATACCACCTTCAAGCCCAATAATTTATAGCTGAACTGTGCCATCTCTTTCAGAAAGAAGGACATCCAACCTTGATTTAAAGACTTTAGGCAATTAATTTACCACATCCCTTTACCATCTGTTCCAGTGGTTAATTATCTTCAGTTAAATGTGTATCCTATTTGCAGTCTGATCTCTGTCGACTTTAGACTTTTATCTACCTCTCTGTGTGGACATGATGGCTTGTAATACTTTGATATTTCCCATGCATTAGGACTGAAATGTGATACCTAGACTGAAAATTTCAGGTTTGGAGTTTTGTTTTGGTTTCTCTTGTTGAAATCTTAACACAAAGACTTTCAAGGCATTGGCATAACACACTATAATATTTCATTTTGGAGCAATTTCAATGACTCAGTGTTAATGGCATATAGTATTCCAGATTTTGAGGAATAAAAATATTATGTGCACTTCATCTGTTTGTTTAAAGTGGTTTTTCCTAATGAAGGCTGTACTGTGTTGAAGTGTGGAAGCATGACTTTGATCTAGTGGCAAGAATAAGGAATGCTGAGAGTTTTAATTCTTCTACCCTGATCCCAGTTCTGCCACTTCAGTTTGATTTGTGAGCCAAGGAAAATCACCTCAGTTGTAGTTAGGGGGGTGTTACAAAGTGCACAGAGATTTTTAGGAGCTGGGATGGTCAAACCACACTAAAAAAAACAGTGTCTGACTCTTTTGAAAACTTAGTAATTTCATTTAGAGTGATTTCAAAACCTAACCATTACCAACATATTTTTGTGAGCAACCAGACACACCACTTTGGACCTGCCATGTGCAAATGCAAAATATAATTTTGGTGCTAGCACTGCTTTATTGCTTATCTTCAGTTATTGTTATTGCCATGTCTCCTTTATAACTTTATTCTGTATTGCGTTTACTTAAATAATCCCGTTATCTATTAAACCTAGAACTCTATCAATTCTCTGGTGTTGCAATTTTGGCTGTTTTTCCTTCAAATACTTTCATCTAGCTGAATAGTCTAAGTTCCTGGAGGGTGACCACTTCAAATTACTTTTTTCTCAGAAATGCTTTATCTCCATGAAGTGCAGCTTTATGGTCTTAGTCTGTGTTTTTGACAATACAGAGTTCAAAATTTTTCCTCTCTCTATAAGCAATTAAATAAGGTTCTTTCAGTTTGCTGATTTTATCATCCGAGTGTAAAGAGTTCCTCAAATGCCTGGTATTTTCACTACCTAAATATCTCTTCCCTGTGCCACTAAAGTCTTCAAATTTATCAGCAGCCTGCACTTTTCTTGGTAAAAAACCCCACTATTCCTGGTTCCACAATCACACTTGGTTTCCTTGAGCCACATAAAAGTAGTCTCTCACGCGCAGTAGAAAGCCTAGAGTTAACTAAATTGTCCTCCTGCACAGACAAGGTCATGGTGATAGAACCAGCCTTGCTATGATAGTAAAGGTTCTCTTCCTTTCTCCAAAAGGATCTCCAGGATGCACAGGAAGGACCAGTGCCTGCTTCTATTGCCAGACAGTGCTGTGCTATCCCTTCTGTTCATGAAGCAATTAGCACTGAATTCTGGCAGGGTACCATAGATGGCCAGAAAACCAGCACTTTGGGAGTTAATTCCTTCCTAATCCTCTCTTTCAACAGTCATGGAATGCTCCTAGATCTCTTTCAATCAGGAACTTTAATTAAGAATATCCTTTCTTGAGCCTAATTAAAACCAAAGCTCAATCGAGTAGCTTTAGAGATGCTCCCACAATGACAGGAAGAGTTTTTTGATGGAAAAGCAGCTTCAAACAGCCACAAAATTATTACAGTAGTGTAAATGCAAATGGAGACACTTCAAGGAAGTCCACGAAATTCCTTATGATTTCAATTATCCTCTTCTTTGAACTGGGGTAATCTCAAGCTTTATTTCCTTGACCTCAACTTTTCTCAAACCAGCTGGCATATTCTGAATAGTAGCTTTATTAGCTGAATAAAGATAAATCACTAGAGACAGTGGTCACATGGGGCTACGCAGATTGTCTCAGGGGGAGGCAGTTTTGCTAAGTCATGAAACAAGTAAGAGTTGTGACTATTAAGAGCTTTTCCTCCCTACTACCTGTGTTTCACTCTTGATAGATAATGTATTCCCAAGATACATCAGACATTGTGATCCTCAGAAATATTTGTGCTTACATTGTACCGACAGTAACAAAAGGTGAAAAATGCTGTCTGTGCTTCTACAGAAAACATAACATGAAAAAGCACTTCCCTTGAAAGATCTATTTATTCAGCTGACTTGGCAACTACTAGCTCAGACACATTTGAGAGTACTAGAAACCTATGACTAGGGAAGTGTGCTGCAAATCTAGCAACAGGTGACACTACAAAGTACGATTGTCTGCAGCAGGAGTAAATGGGAAATGAAGCCAGGGCTCAGTCTTGAGCAAGATGGGAGCACTGGCCAACCAGACAAGCCAGCTTTCCTTCAGCAGTGGATCTGGCCCGTGACACAAAGCAGTGATCTTCTTATCAGAAATAGCTTAAAAGCACTGCTGTATTTCTGTCTCGCATTGAATTGTGCAAGGCACACAAAAGTCAGACCGAGGTATCTGGCTATTGTGCTGCACTGGGAACAACAATTCCTCTGATCCACGTTACATTTGTGCCTTTTTATTTCATCAAGAGCTGAGTTGCATTTAGGCCGTGGGACATAATGAAATTTATTCTCTCTTGTCTCTTATCTTCTCTACTACTTTGCATTTTTCAAATTAAGTCATCCTAATCTTTTTTAACTTCATCTGGCACAGACTCTCTCATTCCTTCATGGCTTTAATAATTGTGTTGGGCTCTATGTCTGCCTTAGTCTCTGCAATGGCCATTTAGCAATGAAGCAACCAGAACTGAATGCAGTAGTTTAGTTGGAGCTGTAACACCGATCAGTGTAATCCTACTTTAATATGTTCATATGTTCGACATTATTCTTCCCTTTTTCATACAATCTGACATTTCTAATGTTTCTTTATTTTTTACCAGCTCTGCTTATAGAGATGATGTCTTGGTTAACATCCTTTCTTTTTTTACTCCAGAGAGGTTGTAGCAGAGTAAAACATAATCCCTGCATGTGCATGCATACATATATACTTGTGTTCAGTAGTTCTTTGTAAAGTGCATTGTTTGGCACTTCTCGGTGCTAAATAGTCCAAATTCATATCAGCAAATTTTGCTGAAACCTACAGAAGATCACTTTCTCCAACTTCTGCTTTTCTTCTCTTCTTACTCCATCTGCACTTTGCAAAATTTGATACCAGGGATTTCACTAAGATAGGATTCCCACTCCCTCCCTCAGTCCCAGATCCCAGGCAGGGAGTATTGTCAAGAGGACAAGAAAAATGTGGCCCAATTGGAAGTATTCCAGAGTTGAGTGATGAGAATAAACAGAGGGACAACATCCATGGGCACAAGGGAAAAACAAAGGAATTGCAGTTGGTAGGTAAACAGGAGAATAAACTGAAAGGACTCAAAATAACAGATCAAATAGTTTTAAAGGGGCAAAAAAGAGTAGGTAGGTATGACAAACAGTAATGGCTCATCTTGAAGCAAAGGGAAGTTAAATAAAGGTGCATAATTTTCTAGCATTAGGAATGGTGGAGTAATGGGATGAAATTGAATGCAGAGTCCTGGGAGTCTCTACCATTCTTCATAACAGGCAAGACCCTCTTCTGGTTATGGGGATTCAAGGACCCTTTCCCGCCTCTTTCTGTGATTCTGTGCAGGACAGCTCCTTGGCATATGCTCAGCAGTATTTCACCTTGTTCACAGCTGAGATAGTGTAGAGTCCAGCCTTTCCTCAAGGTCTTACACTTGCTGAAGATAAATCAGTGGAAACACAGAACTACTAATGCAAGAAATAAAATTGGCTGTCCCACAAAATTAGTAGAAAGAGAGCTGTGTACCACAGTGGTAGTCTATGGCTCCAGCAGAGCATGAATTGTCACAGGGAGGGTTGTTTCTGACTCTTGTTCACCTGCTTGATGACACTAATGGATCTCTTCCTTTCTCCATCCTCTGCCAACCCCTGTTTGCATTGCAGACTGCCTTGCTAGATGTCTCTCCAGCACTAACTCTGACATGGATTATGTGTCAAGTCAGTCTGCTAAGTGTTACCATAGCTCAACTGATAGACAGAAATAAAAGGTATTAACAATGAGAATTATTCCTGACTGCATATTTCTGTCAAAAGAAACAGCAGAATGTTACCTGTGAATCCCAGTATCTTCTTTAGGTATTGAAGTATCTTTAAGTCTCTTCTCTACTGTGAAGTGGCTCGTGCTTTAGAATCAATTTATACATATATTATATCTACAATATATAAAAATATATAAATAAATATGCATATAAATGTGGCAATGAGTCCACCACACACAGGGTGGAAAAATCCTGTCAAAGATGGACTGGGGAAGAAAGAGAAGAAAACAACCAGAAAGTTATAGAAACAGAAATTTTAATGTTGTTTACCCATGTTTTCAAGGATGGCTTTTTTGTACTTGACACAATCCCTGTTCCTTGACCCAAAACCCCCCTGCAGGAGGCTGTTAATGCAGGGATGTTTCCTGGGAAGGTGTCTTGGCTTCCCTTATTGGTTGTTAACCCTTTCTTATGTGAATGTTATCTCTACTTGGATTGGTGGGTTCTCCTGACTCTCAGGAGACTTGTGATTGGTTGTTACTTGATCCTCCTGAAGCCTATATAAGAACCCTGCCCTCAATAAACCTTCTCTTTCGCCCGTCTCTCTGTGTGGTCTGTGTGACTCCCTGCGGGGTTCCCCGGCCATGTGGCAGGGAGGCAGGGGGGGAGAGCATGCCCTCCAGGTACTAGGCCATAAACCCTGGGCCTGGGGGTTTCCCCTTCTCCAAACCACCGCCGTATATAAATATATTAATATATGTGAATATAGAATATATATATTCTATAATATGTAAATAAAAAGGAAAAATAAACTCAGTGAAGTGACTGCTAATTACTATCATTAGGATTAATGATTCTTAGCTTGGATACCAGAGACCCACACTGAAACTTAAAAGCCCTGGAAGCAGATAAATGCAGACACAACCCCACTTTTTACCATAATTCAAGACTAGTTCTATCAGGAACTGATTCCTATAAGGCAGTTAATTTTGCTGTAGACACAGGAGAGCTCTTCCAAGTCTGCAGATAAGCCTGTATTGAGACCTATCAGCAACTGCCATCAAACATGAAGTACAAGATGTGGTAAAATCTTGTTTCAGTGCTCAAGAATTAAATTTTAAAAATACTTTGAAGGAAATTGTTCATTGTCCAGTCCCAAGACTTTTCTACTTCCTTGTCCTCAGCCCCCTACCCACTGTGTCCACCTCACAGGCCCACACCACACCTCACCTGAGAAGTACAGATCCTACTGCTGTTATGGGAACTGCTGGGCTTGTCTGAGTGCCCTATACTTGTGCTACTGTGTACCAGCTATTGCCTGTGTGCAAGATCTTATCATTCCATAATTGTAGTGCCATTTGAGGTCACAACTCTGCTCTAAAATAAATTACCTCAGCTCAGCCATGGGGGAACAAGACATAGCCCTGGAACAGTCATGATGGAACTGCTGGCATGAGGTAATCTAGTGCAAGGAAAGCACAAAGTTGTTAGATTCCGCAGATACAGGGGAAACCAGGACAGAGCTAAAGGAAGAAAAGATGTTGTTAATTAAAAACATTCAAATACATGTTTGAACCCCAAGGCTTCTTGGGGTCTATTAGTTTTCTGAGCTGTTAGAGGCATGTACATCTTGACTACAGACCCTCATTCACCCACTGCTCCTCACAGAAAGATGGGAAAAGGGCTATGATAGAACAAAAGGAAAGGTGCTATTTGCTATGCGGAGTTTCTCTTCTAATAATTCCTCTTCTACTGCAGAATCCTAACTCAAAACCCACTGATTCCAAGACTCTTTGTGCACTAATTGCAGTATACCTGGACAATCACAGCAAAACCAGTTCATAGGAGTGTATTTCTGTAGTTAGGGGATTATAACATCTACATGCTCCTTTTCACAAAACTATAACTTGGGGATAAAAATGCTAACACAGAACACTTGGTCATCTTCTAAAACACAGTCAAAACATCAAGATATCACACAGGGGATAACCTGTTTAACAATAGCAAGCAATTCCTTCAGTGCTGGATTCAATTAACAGTAAACAGACAGAGAAAGTTCCTGCTGTGCAAAGTCTATCCAAAGGTGTGGAGGTTTCAGGCCTTTCTTGACTGACAAATCAGACTCCTTGCGCATTGTTCTTAGCCGATACACTCTTTTTTGTCATGCCAGTCATTAGGAAGACAGCCTGATATTCACAGTAGTTATTCACAGTAGTGTGCTGCCATGGTTTTCGATATATGATGACATACTTGAGGGTACAATTAATCATTTGAATTGTTTGCCTGTGGACCCAAATTTTTTGGTGCTTAAACCTGCACAGACTTCTCTGGAGATCCCAAAGAACTGGCTGCTGTTTACGCATGAAGAGACAAAATCCTTTTAAAAGAAGTGAGCCTCTGAGTTGGGAACTGCCTTGCCAAACATGAGACTTCCAAGGAGACAGATCGTCTCACATATTGATACAACATCACAATGCAAATATCATATTGCAGTGTCGGGACAACACGCAACAAGTGTTTTGTGGCTCTCTCAAAATCCATTTGATGTGATCCATCCCTCCTCTCATTCCTTCTGTCTGTGCACAGCAAATATGGTTTGTTTCTTGTTTCTTGCTGGATACTTGGAAAAATAAGAGATGAAGGCTTGAAAAACATGTTGCATACATTAGCTGCCCTGAAGAGCCACAAATAACCCTATTATTCTTCCAGAATATTTATATTACAGCAATGCCTAGAGGCTCCAGCTAACTGCAGGGCCATACCAAATCAGGCTGTGTGCCAGCCATGCTATAAATGTGTGTTAACACACAGCCTATTCTCCAGTGAGCTTGAGATCCTCACTGCAACCTCTTGTATATACCACAGAATTAAAGAGTATTTTTTTTCCCCTTAAGTGTTCCTGTGAGACAGGGGAGTTTTATATACCTGCAGTGCTCTCACTGCAGCCAAACCCCTGGACAGTTCTGGTAGGAAATCAGTGCAACAAAGCTCAAGGTGTGATCTTATGAGAGGGAAAGCTGGTATTTATTTACGAAATCTCTAAGTTGATTTTACCTGCTCGTGCTCACATAGATTTCACAGAGTCATATTGTTTGTCTTTCTCTGAACACATACATGTATTACTTTGAAGAAGAAGGTTATTTTGATAATCAGCTCCAGATCATATAGAAAGTGCACATATGTTTACAATGTATGCTAAAATTATGATGTTTTTCAAGCCAAGGTGGTAGTAAGAAACAAGGGAGTTCTCAGCTGCAGAAAAGCTTATGTGTACATAAGTGGATATTACTTGTACTAGCAAACCTTACTCTTAAAGTCAGTAGTTTGAAGAATCTCTTCAGGTGACAGAGATTCAGGAATGCAAAGTGCAGTGTTGCTGAAGAATTACAATAAAGTCTCCTGGCTTCAATCAATACACCATCCTTTTGTGAGGAAAAACATGTCAACTGAACAGCAGCTTACATTACATTCCTCACAGGGTATCCTGCCTGGAGTAGAAACCTCCCCACATAGTGCAGAGACTAAAGGTCTTGGGATTAGAGTGAACAAGGTCAGTGTTAATTAGTGCTTAAACTAATCACAGGTTAAGTGTTTCCAGCCACAGGCAACCTACAACATTGGCTTGATCTGCCATATATGTGGCCTGGAGCTGGTGTGATTGTAGTAATTTTGTTAAAGTGTATGTGTGTATCTATTTGTTGCATGTAATAATGAACCCAGTATTAAACGTTCAAGAAGTCAGGAATGTTTTTCAGGACTAATCTTCAGAGCTGGATACCCTTATTTAATTAGTTTACACACACAAGAACCGAAGTACCCCCAGCTTCCTAACTTTGACTGCAATTTGGGGCCTGAGCAGTGCCTGGACGAGTGCAGGACTACAATGGGCTGGCACTCAGAAGCAGTGGCCACTGTTTTGCTACTGCTTACACAGAAATCTGCATTCATAACTCATAGCCTTTCTGTTCCTGGGCAGTGTGTGGGCCAGAGGTATATAGCCACAGAGTTCTAGGATGAGACCACCAGAGCAAAACCAAAAACACAACCCCAAAACAAACAGTAAAAAAAGAGAGATTCATAGAACAAGAAGAGTGAAGCACTTTCACCTCCAAGTCATAAACATCTCTTTTGATCTCTGTATCTCCTATTTCTGATCTGACAAGTGTTACAAATTCCAAGCCCACACCCTGCTTCCCTCCAGTGATTAATGTGCTATGGTCTTTCTGAAAGCCTAAAGAGCTCTCCCTCCAGGCCACCACATTTGATAAAGAAATGAAGCCTGGCGATTAATAATTCCCCGGACCGAGTTTTTGTTTAATAACTATTCTGTCAGTGATAGATCTAAAGGGCGAGTGTGTGGATGTGCGTGCATGTGGAGGGCGTAATTTGATTGTGGCCAGGAGATTTGGCAGGCTGGCATTACAAAGCAGCTCTTTAGCAGTAGCTGGAAAACCAGCATGACAAATCACTCCGCTCTCTGCTTCCCCAGCCTACCCCCTCTCAACAGAGCTATCTCATTAGGCTCAAGCCAGCCAATCCAAGCCTATGATTTGGGAAATATTTCCTTCTTGACATTCAAGAGAACAATTCCTTACCCGGGGAAAATTACATTTAAAAATAAATGGAAAAGCATCAATCAGCTAGGAAAATATATTCAGCTTTTTGGATCTCTGGAGAGAAAGTGATTTTTTTTTTTTTTATTACATTTAAATAGGACTGAAGGCCAGGGTTTGATTTTTTTAAAAACTGAGATAACTAAGAAGATAGCACTATATCATTTGCATATAAACAGTTATGTTTTCTTTATATAGAGACAGTATTTTTCATTAAAGCTAAACTTGAATATTTACAGACCTGTAGAGATGTACTAGAAGATACCTGTTAGTAGAGACAGATATGCTATATAGCATGAGAAATTGCAAGGCCTATTCTGGGGTGATTTTAATGTATTTTTTTAAATCAGCGAGCCAACCGTGTTTCCAGGTGAGGTTTTTAAGAATTCTCAACTTGCTTTTAGGATTTAAAAAGAATATCAAATTAAAATAGCTTTCCTTTAAAAGCAGTTCTTTCTACTGAACAGCATTTTGTTCTTTCTTGCTTCCTTAGTCCAGAAAAATATGAGAGTCAGACGAGCCACTGAAGAGTAATTTCTTCAGGTGTAGTAGCTGCAAACTTGACCTGTACAGGACAGTCTTCTTTATAACTCCTCAACTTGTGCACTGAGCCAAAAGAAAACAGTCACATTAATGACAGCTTTCCTGGACACCCAGAAATCCTAGCTGAGTTCAGGGATGGGTGCCACGCCATCCTGTGCATGTGTCTGTCTCAGGTTGTTGATACCTCACAGTTCTGGACATCTGTCCTCTCTGAGCCATAGCTGTACTCCACTGCTATGCATCCCCTCTCCCACTGAAGATTACCTCCCTGACAGACAGGTTAAATGATCCCAGCACATTTCACCCAGAGTGAGCTGGATTGGCTTAGGCATTTTAAATAAGTGAGTCTTTAAAACATCAGCTGACCTATGACAGATGGAATTGGAAGAGTCACGGAAAAGAGTCTCAGCAGCCAAGGGTGCTTACACAGAATTATACAGCAGCAGAATCAGGAACATAACACAGGTTTTCTGGCTCCTAGTCCAGCTTCCCTGTTGATAAACCTTGCTGCCTTTTCATCTCACAGAAAAATACATTCAGCCAAACCTTCTAATGAGATTCCCTACGAATGTATCTAAGGAGATATTTTCATATTATGAGAGAGATTATGAATTTTATCCAGGGGGTAAATAACCTAGCAAATTAAATGTGTCACTGCTAGGCCATGAAAGAAGAATTCATTACATCACCTTTTCCTAATGGGACATTATAACTGCTCGTGTTTTATTTCTGCAGTCCTGCAAGCCCTACCATGTCCCATAATTCACTGCAAAGTGTTGGAATGCAGGCTTTGCCCATATCATTACATGAAGATGAAATGCTAGCGCTGCTCTGAATTACATTTCTATTCATTTTACTAATTTTTTTAGGTATTCCTTCCCATACATAAATTGTTACTATTACATAAAGATCACTAAGGCACGTTGCTGACAATTTTACCTCTCTTTTACTCTGAATTAATAACAAAATGCAAATCATTAGCAATAGGGCTTTTTTCCTTACACGTAATACAATGCTTGGATAACAGCATTTAAAGATTTACTGTACATATTAATAGCATTTAAGCACCTTCAGAGTAAATACACATTTGATTTTCATCCTCTTCTTCTATGCTCACCTTTTCCTATAATTTGCTGGCTCTCTGCACCTCACACACTTCAAAACAAGGACACTTCATTACATTCTTTCTTCTCTGCCCCTTCCTTTTCACTTGGCAGCAAAAAAACTGTCTCACTGCTTAAAGAAAAATGACCACTCATCCCATCTGCCACCCCCTAAACTGCAGAGCATAATCTCAATATATCTGGTCACCTAGATAAATCCAGGCAGTATTGTCAAGGCTGAATGTCAGGCCACAGTCACAAAGGCTGCTGCTCTATTAAATTCTTTAGCCAATAAAACACTGGTGTGGCAGCTTCAGTCCACGCCATAATAAGCAATAGTCAGTTGTTTGTGGAGTCAGACAGTTTCTAGTACTGTGCTGGATTTTTACCTACTTTACCCAATTAAAGCTATTGATTGTGCATACAATACCTTTTTTGTTGGTGACACCACTCAGTTACTAGTTTTTATTCAACAGCAAAGTGACAGATTTCTTTTAAAAAAAATAAATCTAAACGCTTCCAAAAAAAAAATCAAAACAACTCTGTTAATTATTCCTGCAGATTTTATGTGAAAAGAATTTACAAAATAACATCTTTTCCCCTGCAGCACTTTTGACTTTGTAATAGGAGGACATTTTTGTGGATGTGACTGAACCATGTGAATGAACCGACATTAACACCATATTTCATCTTCTCCCTGGAACAGCCCAGCCAGCACTGTTAACCATTCTTGCTTTTCCAAGAAAATATTCCTTCCTCCCCTTCTTCTCTGGGGTTCAAGTAATTTTGTTGTATCTTTACAAAATATCACCTTTCCCTAGCTCTGTTACCTGTTTTTTTTATAAAGATGACAGACTGATTGCAGCCTGAAAACTACTGCCAAATTCAGCATCTTTTTCTGGATGTATTTGGTTTGGATCCATCACCATTCTGAGAGATTGTGCAGCTCAGACCATTCCTAAGCTGTCCTGAAAACAAAACAAAACCAAAAAGCCAAAAATAATAGCCTTCCCTTCTTGCTTAAGGTGCACTAAAACCGGAAGCTAGACCACTAGTCCATCACCTACCAAGTGCACACCACCATAGAGGCACCACCTACTTGCTGAGTACACAGCACTCAAGAAGGAATTTCAGGAAGCTGTCGCACACTTCTCCAAAGGCAGCCCATTTTACAATATTGCTTATTTCTAACAGGACCTGAACATCTGTTTCGGTAACTCAAGAAGGATTATTCCAGCAGGGGCAGGAAGAACATGTCAGGTTTCATGCCAGGTACCAACTGCAGTGCTGGAGCACATGAGCAGCTCCGAGTGCCAGAAGCCAGCACTGGGTGGCAGGCTAGGACAACACTTAGTAGTGACTCCCAGACCTGGTGCAACACTTCTCGGCTTCTCCCAGTCCTCTCCTTTCACCTGCAAGAGGCTACAAAAGCTTTTGTTGGGTGGTAGAGCAGGAGTAGCCCACGCCCCCAGCGCTGAGGACTGCCTTGCTCTACGAGGTGTTCCTAAGAAACCAGCCAGAGCTCTCCCTCTCCCTGCAGCCAAAGGAGGCTGCAGATATTGGCTCTTTCTCTTGTTGGTTTAAACCTGAAGTAAAAACAATGCCTTTGAGGGGAAAAAGTGCAACTGGAATTTGTCCAGGCAGATACTCTCAGGGGTGTAATTTTAGAATAGAGCAGTCTGGCAGTCACAAACATTAACAAGTATATCTTGCACTGCATCCCAGTGTTACATAAAAACAACCTGGGAGTCAGCAGCCTTCATCCCTAGAAAAGTATCTACTAAAACCTTCCCCTACCACCAGTAGTACAGGTAGGACTAAATTGCAAGGTGATCCCCTGGACACACATCTGACCTTCTCCATCCCTAGGAAAAGAAATTAATCTTTGGAAATATGGGAGAATGCTTGTCAGACAAAGCTGTTGGGAATAGAGATGTTTCAGTTCTCCACAACCAAGCTACTGACACTTCTGTGCACTTTGCAAACTCCTTTCCATGTGTTTGGGTGCTGTGCTACAGTCCAGTCACTTTATCTCCTCCTGGGCCTCCTATGATTCACACCAAGTGTCTGCAGACCATTCAAACACCCAGGCCCTGTCTGAATACATAAAATGCTAATCTCATTAGATTTCTCATTTTCAGTGTAATATTGTCACAGTGCTATGCACCACTGCCACAGATTAGCAGGCTTGCCAGAATGGAGCCCCGCTAATGAGTTAATCCAAATAACACTCAAATCCCCAATCAGATTTAAAGCCATCTAGACAGAGGACCCACCAAGGATGGATGAGGAGGAAGAGGGAAGAGGGTCAGCCTTGTTTTGACAGAAGTAGTTGTCAATTAAGTGAGGGAGGGGTGTATGGGAGAAGGAGGCATGCATTTTTTTCCGGATCAGGACCGGCTCAGTCAAACTTCAGGTTACAATGCATGGCCAACAACCCAAATGGGCCTGAGAAATAGTCTGCAGTAACACATATATCCGTGTGGACTGTCAGATTCTGACTTGTGAGAAAGACGCTTAGCTATAAAAACCAGGAGCCAGCAAAGCTATTATTGCCATCGTTTAATTGACAGCGCTTGGAAGGTCTAAGCAGCTTATAGCACTGAGCTTGATTCATGCCGGCCAGGAACCCAGAGATGAGGGGAAGGGATGGTTTTCATGTATTAGTTTCTTATTCTGCCAGTGACCCAACATGCTGAAGAGACACACAGAGGCTCAAAGGAAAGGCACTGAGGGAAACACACATCTCATTGTTTGCATTTGAAATAGGTTTGTAAAACATAGCTGCACTCTGAAGTGTAGAGCTGGCAGGGATCTCCTTTATTTTTCCTCATCCTTTTAAATTAAACTGCTTTTTTAGTGGGAAAATACTGAATTACTGAAGCTGAAAAATGTCATGAGTATGTACTGGCTTCATTAGGCCTCCAGTAAGACACAGTTCCAGCTTAAGTTTAGGAAAACGTGTCCAGAGGCCAAAAAACACCTCAGAACAGGCTGGCTAGTAGAACAATGTCTCAGAATAGGGGAAAAGAAGAACACAACAGGGTCACCGACAACTCCAGCAGAATCCAAACACTAGCTCTTCAGGACAACACTTTCATTTATCCTTAATACTGCCCATAAAATATACCTTGAAAGGTCTCAGCTTTACTTTAGAGAGAACAAAACCTTTTTTGTAATGTTGATCTATATCTCTGGACAGAAATATTGTCTTCTGTTCAACAATTTATCAAAGAGTGCCTAAAAACCAGTATATCTTTCCACTGCATCTAATTCCTCCTTGTGGATCAAATCCTGTACGTTTTACTCAGGAAAGTGTTCCACTGCCCACAACAGGATCTTTTTGCCAACAGTAGGGAATAAGTCTCACATCCTTTAATGAAAATCCAAGGACCACATAGTTGCAGAGAAGCAGAATGCATTTTATGCTGGCTTGTGTATCATCAACAAATTTGTCTGCAAAGTTTTAATTCTTCAATCTTTCATTTGACTCTTGATGGATGGAGCCAGGAAGAAGTTTTGACTCTCAGATGTGGAATTCAGCTAAGCAAAGCTGCTGAGAGAATCCTGTTTTGACTGGTAAATGTAGCCAATTTGTTATGGAAATTCTTCTCTCTAGAAACTTTTATCGAACAAATGTTGTGCTAAGAAAACCTCTCTTCCCAGCAGCCACGCTTCTCAGCACATCCCTGTCTGTTGTACTTTAACTACCGTGGCAACTGTCAGAGCATGCAGGGCCACTGGTCTGAGTCAGAATCCAAAGAAGTCAATGTGAATCTGTGTGTTGATGCAGGACTCGATGCAGGAGTTAAACAGCATTGCGTGCAGGCCGAATTGCTTGCCAAGTCTCCTTCCAGCTCTCACTAAGCACACAGATAAGTAGTAAGCCGTGCATCCAAAAAAAAGAGAGTCCATTTTGGTTTATTGCATTGTAGGTCCATTAAATTGTCTTGATGATAAAGCATGCCAATATGCTGCCAATTTTTAAGCATGAAACAAATTTTTCATCTTTTGAGTTCACTAACCATCTTTTTGTTCACTAACAAACAGATCCCAGTGTAAAGGGAATGAAACAGCCAGCAGTCCCAAACTTTCCAAGTGTAGCTAAGCTGTCAGAAACATGTCTGGCCCCTTCCAAAGACAACTGCCCACAACAATCTTCCTGCTCCATGCTAACAAGGTACTAATAACAATAGTAATCACAGTTTGCCTGCTCAGCTCACCCCAGGAGCATGGCAGCAAATTGATGATCATTTCTCATTGAGAATTATGACACAGGCATATCACCTCATCCCTGGAATAAAACAGCACCTGCCAATCCCGTTAAAACAGCAAGGGGAAAAATGAAAGCCCTGCCGTAGCAAATCTGATTCCCTGCTGACTCTAATTATCCAGACGGGAATTTTACAATTGCTTCCTCCACCAACTCCTGCTCTGCAGTCTGCAGACTTTGGCTAGTTCTTTCTTTTGTATGCCTACTGCCACTGAGTAGATTGGGTTCCTAATGAGTCTCGACACTAATGGTACAGGGAGACGGTGCAATTACATATCCCTCTCCCATTCAGAGCAAACCTGGCAGGAAATGACCTGAGACCTCACACCCTTCAACCCCCAAGAATCCAGTTATAATGCCTCAGGAGCAGGGCCAGCTGGTGCACACTACCCCCCCAGCAGCCCTCACTTCACTTCCCCTTTCCATTGTGCAGGTGGCTGGAAACAGTTCTTTACGGCCTAATCCATGACTGGTGGGTTGAAGCTAACACAGAAGCCAGAGAAGCCTAAGCACATTTGGAATTGAAGCCCATCAGGAAAGGAAAAAAAAAAAAAAAACCACAAAAAACATTATTTCACACATGTGCTGGACAGCTCGAGTACACAGTTGTTGTCTATTAGGTGTTTAACAATGTGTGTAACTCAGACTGCTTTAAAGTGGGAAGGGGAGAGACATGTGCTTCTGTGATTTCCATGTTGATTGTAGTCCAGGTGTAAAAGAGACTGGAGCTACCTATTGAACTGTGAGCTAATTACAAGAAGAAACAGATGTTGTCTGCTAATGAGGATGCAGATCCATAAGAAGCATGTTAGCTGGTGAGGAATAAACATGTCTTCCATTCCTTGAGTGAGCACAGCCTACAAAAGATGTCTTATATGTATGACTCATATTGCCACGTCATCTGAACAACTCACAAATTACAGTGTGTTTGCCTCTGTCAAGAGCCCTGTGAAAAAGGAAAGCACTCGTCCAAATATACAGGTGGGAAGATGAGGCACAGGACCAAGGACACACACAGGTTCTGATCAAAGCATAAAATAGGCCCAAATCAGTTTTTTTGCACTCCAGTGTTTTAAGTACAAATCCGTTGTTTGCCTCATGCTAAGAACTCTGAACACAACATTTCATGTGTTGTTTCACTTCTTCCACTGCTTTGCTACCCTATGATAGTACGATCTACTTCTGTCAACCTCACTGCTCCTTTTGTTTCCCATCAGTGGCCTTAAGTCTTCTGCCTCACAGCTGTTTATCCTGACGTATGGTATGCTTCCCTGAGCCCTCAAAGAGCTTATCTGGCCTTCGGGGTTCTTCCTTTCCTCTTCACTGCCAGGTAACCAGGCTGCAGTTCTCAGATGCTCATCCACTTATGTCCTGTTACCCTCCACACACATACCCTGACAGATTCTCTGTACACCACGTGCTTTTCTCTCCTGGACAGCATGATGGGTGGTACTCTAAAGTTGACATCAGCATGAGCTCTCCAGTTTCAATGCTTATGGATTATTACAGTTTAACACCAGAGGAAAACGTTGGAGAATTTATCTCCACTCTAACTCCACTGGTAACAGTTACAGCATGGATCATTTCAAGGATAATTTCAACCTTTTGCATGCTATTTTCCTCCAAAATTTGATCTAAAACATATGCAATTTTAAGAAAACAATGGCTGATTTTAATCCCACTAATTGCTCTTCTCCTTACTGTCATAGGTGTTCTGAACCACATTATATCCTGAAAAGTTTTGAGGAACAAGAAATTATGCAGAGAAAACATCACAATTATGCAGGTGTTGCTGTTCTATAACCGACTACACAAAACGTTCCATACTTGTAATACATGAAAAAGGAGCAGTAATTTCAAGTAGCTCAGGGAACTCCTAATGGAGTTCTTGCTTTTTATTTCCCTCTCCAGTTTTAGAGTATTATTTACCATAGTATTCAATTAAGAACAAGGGTTTACTATAGCAACCACAGCAGTGAGAGGTACTATTCATACATAGTCTCTGAAACACAAGCTTTTAAGCACCTTCTTAGCAACGCTTGTGGATAAACCTGTGGCATAGGAGAGTGCTTTGTGTTTTATAAGGAGTGACTTGCACTCTAAATTAAGTCTGCAGAACCTGTATTGCTTAAGGTCTTCCTCTTTCTCTGTGACTTTACCTTCCCAAGATTAGCACACTTGGTACCAGAGAACGACACCAAAAAAATGCGAAGACATAACCTTTGGACCAGGACTACAAAGGAGGAACTGTCATGTGGCAGCTTTTCTCTCTGCCACTATGTGGCAGCAAAAGTTGCTTGTGATGCACTGCATCAGTCTCTTTGTAGGCATTCCAGCTGTGACCTTGCTATCACTCATTCTGGGGACCCTCTCTCATTCAGCATCTGCCAGCTGTCAGCATGGGACTCCAGGGAAAATTATAGAAGATTTCTGGAAAATTATAAGGGGCAGCAGAAGGGAGCATTTGATTTGTTTCTATTTTCTCTGTATAAGGCATTTCAGGTGCCTGCAGTTTGCCAGCTTCCTGACTTTCTTTTGCCTGTGTGTCTCCATTCTTCTGTAGTCTTCCACTTCACTGCTTTAGTTTTTCTCATGTGTCTCCGTTTCACACATTTCCTCTTCCCATGATGTCATTTGCCTGCTCAAATCCATTCCACAAGAAGGACAGAGCAACAAAGAATCCTCTCCCCTTCTGATACAGAGACTGGGTATGATTTAGACATATCAGTGAGTACTGATCATTATCTTCCTTGTCAACTTTTCCATTTTCAAGCTGCACTCCGTTTATGAAGGCACTTTCCAGACCCAGCAAAGCTGCAAATGCATGTGCACTGGGAAAACCCACAGTTAACAACTGTGGTTAACCACAAGCAGATAAGACCATTTTAAACATGCCAGTCTTTGTCTAGACTAGATGCTAAGTGGTGTTTGAAGTATACTCACTTCAGATGCTCTGAGTAATTCTGTTTTCACATTCCCACCTGCTTTGCTTACTGGGTGAGAACATCATAACAAATATATTCACGGTTACTGTGGATTTAATATTCAGGATTCTCCTTCTTTCATTGATTGAGGTACCATTGAACTCAAGCTGGCAGTGTTCCACACTGCAAGTCAGAAGTGCTGATCACTGCATCCTGATTTCTTATCTCATTGTGGCCTACATTTTTAACTGATGTACTTTGGTACATTTTCCACTTCCTTCCTAAAATCCAGCTGCTAGCATGGTCGGGTAACCACCTCACTGCACAGGGTAGCTATACTGGGGCAGAAGCTGAAGCAGCTGTCTTGTGGGTATTGCTTGTAAAATGTGATGGAGTTGAGAATGCTCTATGCATTACTGTCCTTTGCCGAAAGCCACAAACGTTCATAACTACATTCTACCATGAATTTAGGGAAGAGTGTTAGATTTACATAGAGACCAAACTGCTTTAGGTAGGAGCTCCTGGTTTGTATTATTACCTAGGCTATGGCTTAGAAAGCGTCCAAGCACAGGTAAGTAAAGACCTGATGAGCTGGGTGCTGCTGATTACAACTATTGTTTCAGGAAGACTTAAGGGATACACAGATGCACACACACCCCCACACACCCTAAGCTTACAGAAAGAAACAGCTCCCAGGACTCGTGCAATTACAGCTGGAGAGAAGGAATCACTCTGGAGTATCAGGCTGCTCATTAACTTCCACTGCTGAGGTTAACACCTATATTTTAGCGCTCTCACATATGACCCGTGAAACTCCTTTTGATAGCCTGCTCCTCTCCTCCTGCTGCAGGACAAAAATCAAGCCCTGATTAGACTGTTTTCAATCTTCTTTAAAAAGCCATGGTCAATTTTAAGTGAAACGACATTGCAGGAATTGTTTTAATTAAAAGAACTCTATTTTCTCCTTGACTAGACTCATACCCCAGGTAGCAACAACACTGACAAGAAAATCAACAGGTGGTCTGTTTGCCAATTACTTGACCATCACATCTGCTTTATTCAGCACATTTTCAATAGGAGTTGGTTACATTCACTCAGACTTTTATAGCCTGTTTTATTAATGACTCTTTTAATCCAAAAGCTATAAATTTCCCTGAATCACTTCAAAAAGATGTTAAGAAAAGCTATACTCTTTGGCAGACCAATGCCAAACAAGTAGTGTAGCCAGGGTCTTGTTCATTAAAAATCCTGCTATTCAGCTGCAGTACGTCCATTGGCTTGCTGGAAAGCATAAAGTCCCACACTGCTACATATTTTGAATATTTTGTCCCAATATGGTGTGATTATTGCTAAGTGCCAAAAAAATTCATGCAGGCTGGATTTAATCTCAGAAAGGGTGAAGAATGAATATTACAGAAGGCCCTTTACTGCACCATCCTTCAGTTTAAACTATGGCAAGCCACAAGCAGGTTTGGCACCCACACTAAGCTTCATGTTTCCTGTATCTCCAAGAAAGCTCTATTCAGCATAAATTCAAAGCTCTGCTTCCTTAACTGGGAGCCAGCAGGAACTGTGCATTCCCTGTAGACTCTGAAAGAAAATTCCCCAGGCCCAGACCCCCAAACTGACTAAATGCACTGACTGTGAATCTAAAATCCCTCTGTGTCACTGCCCCCAGGCTCTTGATACTCCATTTTTCGGCACTCACACTAGCACCTCAGAGCACTCGTGTGCATTACTGCAGGACCAGCTCCGCAGAAAATGTAGCTGTAAGTTGCTTTTGTGAATTGCTCTCTGAGAGGCCTATTTCTCCCTGGATACTGCAGAAAGAATCTTGGTACCTCAGTCAGGCTGCAAATGCTTATATCTTTGTGTCCTAGGTTTTATGGGAGACAACTGGGACAAAATATTGACATAATTTTATGCTATTGCATATGTCAAGGAGCAATTGTTTCACCCACACCCTATTGGCTTTTGCCTCACATGCCCAGGTTTGGAAGGCAGCTCCTGAGGAAGAGATGCTGCCAGCCAAACTACCAGTGCTTGACATAACTGTGCTTTCAGTCAGGAAAAAAAAGATCAGGTTCATAACCATAGCCTGAAGCTGAGTAAGATGAGAGGCTGTAATGCATGCTCTGTCATAAACCCTCTAGACTATCAGCAGAGGTGAGCAAAGTTACTTCTTCTCTGCCTAGCTGATGACTAGGCCAAAACAGCTCTGCACAGCTGCAAGCAGAAAAGAAATACTTTTGCTGTGACAAGATCAACTCTAAGACTACCAGGAGAAAGAGAAATAGGACCAACCACTTGACACAAATTTAGTGGGACAGCCAGTGGTTATCAAGGGCTTGCAAAAAGTGATTTTTCAGCTCAGCAGCTGAACCAGAAAAAAAAAGCGTAAATATTTTATTTTGTTTGGATTGAACCAAAGCTTTCGTTTTTAAATTCATCATCCTTCCTTTGTGTTGAATGAATGCCCCATCTGAGCCAAAACAGGATATTTTGTTTTCAAGGACTTGTAAGAAAAGCAAAAGAAATGAAGGGTTAGATTCAGAGAGGTGACAGAAGAGGCTGTCACCAGTGTAACAGTCCCTCAGCAATTGTTGGTGAATTTACCTCACATTTGGGAAGTCATCCCTCAAAAACTAATTAATAAAGGGGCAAGGATTATATCCCAGCTCCTTGCTGAGTGTTTTGTACATTCATTAGAAAGCTGCGATCTCTCTGAACCCACAAATATACACAATCACTCGGAGAGATTCCGAAGACATCCCACCTCTAAATCCCCCATTGCCCACTAGCCAAGACACATTTCTGTGGAAGGGGGGAAATTCTCAGGCTGAGAAGTAATTGATCTGTTTTCTGTCATGAACTAGAGGTTTCCACCATGTACCCCTCTCTCATCCTGTTCTGCTGAAGTTGCACAGTAAATTAGACTGTCATCTGCCAGTAATGAGGTAGCTACAGGAAATCCTGCCCTAGGGCAAGAGATGGCCTGCTCAGTATCCCTTCAGCTCCCTACTTCTGCAATCCTGTGATCCTGATTGATGAAGAATTCTTGGGTGTAACCCACTATTTACTATTTGCTTGTGTAGCCTTATAAGTTATCCAAGGGTGAATGAAACAGGATAGTGGCTGGCAGGGCAAATTACGCAAATGGGTTTTCCCTGGACACTCTAACGATGCTGAATGTCCTACCATTAGACAGCAAATTATCTGGAGCCAAAATAGAAGAAGCAAACAAAGGAATTACTGGATAAAGGGAATTGGCTAAAGGAATATAAAGTTCCTTTCTCAAGGAAGTTATATTTTAAATGCTAACTGGACTGAGGCAGAGTGTACTAGAAACTCCCTGGCTCTGAGAACTATTTTTGTGTATTGAAATACTCAGCAGACTCAAAGTGTTGGTTTTTCATGTTTACTCAGGGGTTATTTCTCCAGTAGCAGTTCTCTCCCAAGCATTCACTATCAGTATGGATGCTCATTCTAGTGATTCTGATCCTTTTTCCTGCCACAATGGCAGTCTGTGGCATGGCTTTGCCTCCCATTAGACTTCCTGAGGAAAGCCAACACTAATGCCAGGTTTGGAGACAATACTGTCCCACAATGGACTGTAATATGAGGCTGCAAAGCAAACTTTGCTTTCAAACAGCCACAACAAAATAACAAATCCACCCCTTCATTTTTTATACTCTATTTTCCTAATTAGGTGGGTGGGGGAACAAATGTCCACATGCAGAAAGTAGGTGGGCATAGGCTGGATAAATCCCATGCTCCCAATTCTTGGCATGGAGCAACACAGCCATTATCCCTTCTAAATGTCAGGGAACTAGCTCCAACTCTGTGAGGTGCCAGACACCTGCTCCCACTACTCCCAGCTTTGCCTTCTGCTGTTGCATCTCTCACTCACAGGCCTTGGTGTAATTCCACCCTGCACAAATTGAGCCATAAGTGCCAGGAAAGTGGGATTCTGAAAGCATTTCATAGAAAGGCACAGACCAGGGCAGCAACAGACCCACAAGGAGGGACACAGCTGCCACTTCCATAAGAGGAGCCACTCACTACCAAGACTGCACATTGATAAAAAGCCAGCAGAGGGTTAAAGCAAGATGCTTCCTTGCAGGCAGATGAAGGGAAATGGATTTAGGGATTTTTTTTTTCGCAACAAAAAGAGGTGGAAGAGCCACAAAAGGCTATTGAAAGAACATAGTGAGCTCTCCTGTCTGACACATGTCGACACAGAAGCAGTGGCAATGCAACAAGGCTGTCACATTGAAAAAGCAGCTCTTCCAGCCACAGGCTGGGCTGCAGGGCAAATCCTGTGCAGTGAATCCTCAGACAGAAGGGAATATGACTTAGTGTAAGGAAGCAGCAAGATGGGCAGAGCCTGGCTCAGGAGGTCATCATTCCTTGCCTGTAATTAGGGCTCCCTACATGTTCCGATCTAACAGTTTAAGTGGTTGCTCATGGATCCACTGCCACACTAGAGGTCCAGGGAACACGGGTGGGAAGAAAAAGAAACGTGCCAGAGCCCAGGATGGTCACTTCTGTAGAAAATTGCCAGCATCCCCATCTGGGTTAGACCTCTATTTACAATATACATTTCTGCAACTGAAGGTATATCAGTTCCAGATCCCTTGGCAAATAAGAACACAGTGTGCCATTCCTGCTTGTTACACAAATTTACTGACATGCAGAGTTATTTATGTGCTGACTGCTTCACAGCACATCACAACCCTTGTAGTAGAACAGGTTCACCACTCTGCTTAGCTCATGCCTCTGTGGGCAAACCTGCAGGCTGCTGGCCATAGCGCTGTAAATCACACAAGCCATTTAGAATCAAACTACAGAGACAGGCAAGAAAATGAGCCAGTAGCTTGCTTTCTAGGCCATCACTGGCTTCACCAATTTTATGGAAATAGCAGAGCTGGTCAGTTTTCATGACAGCAGCAATACTGTCACCACAACTTTCAGGTACTTCAAATTACCTGTTTCATGAAAGCCTGATGTATTACTAACACACATTTAATTCATAGTCCTGGGAACAGTGGTGTCATCTGAAGACAAAACATGTCTTGCACTTGATGAATTGTGTATCACTCAAGAAAAATGGGACACTTTTCAGGGACACAACCCTTTCTGCCACATCATGCTGTTCTGGAAGCTGTCCACTAAAGACACCAAATAACACACCAAGCAAAATACAAGTCTTCTTGTGCCTACTGAGTAGCTTCTCTGGCAAAGATAAGCATTGCCATCCCAGTACAAACCATTTGTCACCTTAATGCTTCCACGAATGCCAGGTCAGCTCTGCCAGTGAGGGGCCTTCAGAACAGGTACTTGTTACACTGTGCTAATGCAGAGGAAGAAAGTAGTGATTGGCATAGAAACAGAAGAATATTCTCAGACTACTTTCCACCTCATTTCCAAATGCACATGACTCCCCCATATGTCAGCTCGAGTTGCAATATTTCACCTATTCAATTTTCTGTGGATTGGTGAGAATCAACTTGAATGCTCTTATGAAGGAATTTAGTCTTTCCTCCTGAGAATTACAAACATTAATCAAACCCTATACTGCAGGATAATATTTTTAATTGCTATTGTATAGCACCTAGTGATTCCCAAGTTACAGGAGTTTGAACAATATGCACATAAGGCAAAGATATTGTCCTTCAGGAGACAAGGGGCAAACAGATGGAGAGGGAGCATGAGAAACTGGGAAATTATTTAGATTTGAGTCATATTCTGAGTCTTATTAAAGAACATGTTACTTTATGGTGGAGGGTTTTTGTTACTGTAGGGTTGGGGTTTTTTTAAGGAAAATTATTACTGGGAACTGCAAGATATGTGGCAAGCACATACTTTTCTTACTAAATTTCTTATTTTCTAACCTCACATAGTGCTTCAAAATATATTGCTTTGGGCAAGTATCCTTCAATACAAGGAGATATCTCTGAAAATCACTACTGAGAAAATTAACATCTAGCATATAAAATAACACAACAAGAAGCTGTATATGGAAAAAAGGAGAAATACTTGCCTAACCAGGTATCAATAGGTCAAATTTGGATCTCAGACAACCAATCTGCAATAAGTCTGTTTACATGAGCCCTGACTTGGTGTTAGTAGGTTAAAGGAACTCAGAACCTGCCAGCCAAACGCACAGTACATTTAAAACTTTTTGTTTCCCTGATGCAAGTCTCATTATTGGGAGCTATGTGGCTTTCCACTTCTGGAGTAATAACTTCTTTTCAGCCAGCAAAATCCACAGGATCTGTTTGTCTTGGAATCAGAAAGTACCAGCTGTCTACTTTACCCAGTACGAATAAATGCAGATTTACTGTTTCAAAAAGACTTATTAAAAATCATGGTTTTCTGAAGCCAAAGACAACCTTTTTCATCTCCACAGGCAATCTCCAGACCTATTTTCCTTTTACCTGTAGATTAAAACCTACATATATTCATACACAGAAGACTGTGTATGAAAATCACTAAAGATCATTCTCCAGAGAAAGAGAGAAAGTCAGATTCTACACGGGCTATTTAAAAGGTCTGCAGGTTAGGTTTGCATCATGTGCTAGCTTGGAGAAGGGCACAATTTCAGCTTATACAGGAAGCATTAGCATGGCCAGGTGTGCTATAACCATCAGAAATAACACATGGTCCTTCCTGAGTGTGTTGCACAACACTGAGCTTGAGAGAAGGAAAGAAGAGGGAAGTCAAGGCAAAGGAGAAGGAAGAGGCAGAGCCAGTGAATACAATGGAAAGGAAAGGGAATGGCTACCTTCAGTTGCAGGACAGAAGTAAAAAGGAGATGAGAGCATCTAAGTTCCATTCATGTTATCTATTTCTCTTCTCACCTGTGAAAAGCAATCCATGAAATTCAGCAAGCTAGCAGGTCTGTCTCTTGCTTACTCCTAGTGCAAGCACAAAAACACCTGTCTATCTGTTGCTATTGCAAGAGAAAAATAAGCATCTGACAGGAGGAAGAGGTAAAAGAAGTATAATCTAGATGGCTTTCTCCTCACTTAAATGCAACCCAATGCTAAAAAATCTCAGCCTGCCCTCATTTTCCCCGACACAGAGGGCCAGCAAAGCAACCACAAACCCTGACCCTATGCCAGGTTAAGAACAAAAGCACATTTGGATTTAATTACCCCTGTTGGAAAACAACCTTAGATTTGAATACAAAGACAGAAAGGCAATGAACTTTTTTCCCTCAAATAATTTTAAAGTTTCCCATGCAAGATTTTGGCTCAAAAGGCCCACCCGTTCGAGGTGGCACAAAATACTGTGACTGGGATAGAAATCTGGAGAGCATCTCAGACCACTGCAGAACTTAACAACCTATCCATCAGGCCTCAAACATGGAATACAGGATCAACTTCTAAAACCTAATAGGCACTTCTCTCACCTGCTGTTTTATCTGTCTACAGTGGTTGACTAAGCAGTAGTGTGGCTTCTTTCCTCACTCTGGGGCCCTCCAGGTCCTTTGATTCTCCACACTGCTGTATCCACAATGTACAGTTGCAGTGGAGAAAAGGCAGTTGATCTGCATGCAAGGACATGGCCCAGCAGCTGCCCAGCATGACATCCCATGACAACACGACCTGGGAGTACACACCGGCATGTCAGGTGCTCCTTCACATCCCAAAATTTGTTGTCTCACACTGAAAGTCTGGAAAGATAGACTGGCTTGGCCTGAATCCCAAGAATAGCTGAAAACACAGCTTCACATTTAAACCAGCCCAAATATTTTGATGTAACTATAAAGGTGCACCACCCAGATGTATCTGAAGGAACAGTACAAGGATGGACTCAGACTAACCGTACTATTTCACAAATCTCTTCTCTACCCCTTAGAAACACTCTGTCAGTGTTTACAGTTATTTTTTCACCTGTGTCCTTTACAGTACTTTCACTGCTGCAAAGGCATTGTCTCTCTTCATTAGCAGGATTTTCACAAAATACCTTTGCTCTATCTTGTGTATTTTAATAATTTACTCAAGCAGAATGTATTCACTCATTTCCCTTTCAACTAGCAGTGCAACCATTCGAGTGCAATTCAGTGGATGAGGCAGCTACAAAAAATTGTTTAACTGTGACCTTAAGAAGCCTAGTTATGGCGGAAATCCTCCCCCATTAATCAGCTGCACTTTGTCTGTAGTATTGACTTCGTACTCTTTATGGAGCCTGTCATTGCCAAAAAGCTGGTGGATAGCTCAAGAATGTAAAAATTACATTCATATTTCAGAGCATCAAAAAAAAAAAAAAGGAGGAGAAAATATCTTGACAAAATTCTTATGCAGATTAAAGATGCTGGAACATGTACTTTCAGAAATGTGGTGTGGTATTTTCCTGTGTTATTTGAGAAAGTGTGTAATCACCCAGTTGTTGGGCTGATCATACAAGAAGGTGCCAGCAAATAACTGTTATCTCTCAATATGAGATTTCTGTCCCTGGCTGACATTGCTGATTAAAGGGTTCCTGTGGTGAGCGAGTGCAGAAGGCAACCATTTGAACTGGCAGTGCATTGTTCCCCATTCATATTACTTTCAAAAAAGGATGGTGTTTACACAAAGGACAAACAGCATCATAGTTGGAAAGGAAGAATCAACCATGAGTCCACAGGAAAACAAGTGACAGTTGAGCACTAATGCAGGATTGTTGATGGGATGTTACACTAAGGCTGGCAGGTTGCATTTAGCTTGATAGGTATGATATCCTTATTTATGCAGCTGCCTGTGAGAAGCTGTAGGATCACCTGATTAAGAAAAGGCAGTCCCAGAAGCTCTTCTGTCATGAATAATGCTTCATTTGTGAATCCTGGCAATTCCTGAAAGTACTGGTCAGAGGGATACATGCACCAGAGTACATCTCTTACCTACTCTTACCCACTCTGGGGGTAGCCAACATGTGCAGGAACACAGAATGCCTGGATTTCTGACAGGACACGTTGAATGGTTAGACAGTTAGACACTGGGGGTAAAAGCTGTCTTTGGAACCAGTGTTTATGCAGCACCCAGTGCTGTTGTTTTAGCAGTAAATGGTTTAATAGAAAGAGACAACTCCAAAGTCAATAACACAGTTGGGGCTCATAATCTAAACAGCCTTAGCTGACCTTTTCCTTAGCTGTCAGGGAAGAATATACTCTTTTTATACAGGCAAACCCCAGAAATAACTTACAGAAATGGAACTGGGGGGGCAGAGCACACGAAATGAAAGGGTTAGCACGTTCTTTTCTGAAAAAGGGTGTTAGTCCCTCCATAATTGATACCAAAGCAGCTTTGGGCACAGTGCATCCCAATGAGAGAGCATGTGGCCTAATTTGGCACTTCTTCCACCAGCAGGAGCCTCTTCTGCAGGCTATTCACAATCCAACTGAGGCTGGCATCCTTGCCTGGTTGAAGCTGACATGCTGTGCCACATTATGAGTGGGAACAGGACCATCCTAACAGATTAGCATGAAATCAGGCTTGCCAGAATACCAGTATGTGGATAATATTTAAGTGTTAAAGGGGGGATCTCTGTCCAAAAATGATGAAATGACAGTCTGTCTTCAGCTTGCCCAGCTACAGTTAGGAAATCTGTCACAGGGTATCACAGCTGAGCTCAGCATACCCCAAAGCCATTTCTGCAGCCCATCTCAAAGAAGAAACTCTGTTTCAGGAATCAAGTTCTCTAGAGGGTATGAGAGGGTCCCCAGAAAAAAACTGTGAGAGTCTCAGTAGACTGGTTGCTTTTCTTGCTGGAGTACCTGGTTTGGCAGGGAAGCCAAAGTAAGAATTGTTTCTTCTGTTTTTTCCCAGGGTCATTTTTGTGCAATTTATAAGCAATAGTCTGTGTGGGGCCTGAGTGCAGGAGCCCCATTTGCTCTGTGGAGGAGTGCTTTGCCCAAGGCAGCTGGTGTGCTGCTGAGTCTCAGCAAGCAATTCAGGCTGGGTACCTTCAAACCTTGCAGAATATGAACTGATTTTTTGCAAGAGACTTGTTGCACATAACCAGGAGCTATGGAGTATAAGGCGAGGAAGAGTCATCCTTGCAGGATTAGCACAGCTCACTTGACATCCCATTTTACCTCTCAAAATCAGGAGTTCTCCCATCTGTTGTTGGAACTGCGACCTACCATTTAGGCTGACAGGTGATTTACACAGAAAATATACTTCAGCACCCTTCGCAAGCCATTAATGTCACTTCCAAATACTCTTTTCAGAAGTTTTCATAATAAAAGAGGGGAAAAAACAACTAGATTTGCACAAACCAAAAAGTGTTTGACATTTTCAAAGGTGTGAGTTGAAACAGAAATATTTTTAATCCCAGATAAGATCCTAAGGAAATAATTACTGGGCCTTAGAGAAAATGTAAATCAAAACTGCCAAAACTGTGTCAGTAGATTTCATTACAGTTTACTTATTTAAGCTAAAAATGCAAACAAGCAGAGTTCTGGGCAAGTTTGTATTCCTGCATCTCCTTTTAGATCTGTCTGTTTACATTTTACAGTATTTTAGGAATGACACAAAGGTGGCAAGTTGCTGAATTCTAAATGTCCTTCGGTAGCTGGAACATTGCATTCCTGTGCCTCCTGATGAGCCACATTACTTATTTGTCACATATGTTGTTCACACAAGACACTGTATTCAATGAAGGAAGGAATCCAGTCAGCTAGCCATGCACAGATGAATGGAAGTGACCAAAAGCAGGTTGGAGAAGAAAGCGAGGAAGGGAGAAAGGGCTATTATATCTGTGCAGTCTCCAAATCCTCCTAATATCAAGACAAATGCTTTAGAAAGTGAAAACAGCACTTCCCAGTGCAGAAACATGGAGGTTGAGCAGGAGCCTGAGCACAAACCGAGATTGGGACTGTGCTCCTTTCTTGATGTACCAGCCTTCCTAATTGTACTTCTGCCCTTGACATGGGGACAGATGAAAAGTAGCAGCTAGAATTTGGGTAGGCTTCTTAGCAGAGATGTGAAGAGCCTATGGATCCTTCATTGGGGCCACCTGGGAACCCATTTTGGAAGGAATGAGAAAACTGAATCCATTGCCAGCATTATGTTGAGCTGTTGTTCTCTGGAGTCCAGACTTCAGCCAGAGTGTGAAATCAAAGGACTTGGAATTGAAACAAAGATAAGCACAATTACAAAAGATGTTTTCTACCATATCACCTCTTTTCACCATTGTCTCCATAGGGCATGTGGACACCACAGCAGGTCATTGCCGGGTTCATTATTCTAACACAACATTTTTTGTCATTAGTTTTTGAAGGGAAAACTAATATTCTGCTGTGATAGCCAAAAATTAGCCCTGGTTATCTCAAAGAGTGTATCCAAACCCTTCACACCTCACACCTAAGACACGAGTCTATTGCCTTTGTAATGGATTAGCACTGTGGCAACTTCTTTCATCCCTGGATAGTCTTCGTGATTGCCCCAGCCACTGAGATCCAAATCCTGGCCTTGGTTTCAGAAACTTAAACACCACAGGACCATGTAAACTGGCCCTAACACACAAATAATCTAGAACAGAATCAGTTGACTTACCAGGCAATGTAGAAAGTAAAGAAACCCTGATCTTTATTCCTGTACCTAAATGACTGTGAACTCAGATGAGTTTGGAGTGATCAAACTCACTGAAGCACTTCTCAGCATTTTTGTTCTTTGACTATAAAGGAAGCAATCAACATGGGTGCTTTTCTGTCAAAGAAAGGCTTCAAGAGCCCTGAATACTTTCTCTTGAAATGGATGTGTCCATGCAAGCTCTTTGGCATGACTCCCACTGCTTGGCCAGGGGTGCATTTCTTCCATGACATCAATTCAGGCCACTCATCATACTGTGATCTTCTGTATCCTGATCTATTCCTTATTCCAGACTCAGAGAAGTAAGTCTTTCCCACACCACCCACATCTGTATCCTTCTTTCATCACGGCGGTGGTTTGGAGAAGGGGGAGCCCTCAGGCCCTGGGTTTATGGCCCAGTACCTGGAGGGCATGCTCTCCCCCCCTGCCTCCCTGCCACGTGGCCCGGGAAACCCTGCAGGGAGTCACACAGACCACACAGAGAGACGGGCGAAAGAGAAAGTTTACTGGGAACATGGGTCTTATATAGGCTTCAGGAGGATCAGGTAACAACCAATCACAAGTCTCCTGAGGGTCAGGAGAACCCACCAATCCCAGTAGAGATAACATTCACATGAAAAGGGGTTAACATCCAATCAGGGAAACCAAGACATTCTCCCAGGAAACATCCCTGCATAACAGCCATCCTGCAGCGGGGTTTGGGGCAAAGGAACAGGGATTGTGCCAAGTACAAAAAAGCCATCCTTGAAACATGTGTAAACAACATTAAAAACTTCTATTTCTATAACTCTCTGGTCATTCTCTTCTCCTTCTTCCCCAGTCCATCTTTGACAGGACTCTTTCCATCCTGTGTGTGGTGGCCTCATTGCCACACTTTCAGGCATGGCTGAGTGCCTGACTGCCCTGGGAATAGGTTCTGTGCCTTTTGCTAGAAGGGACTAGTGTTTCCTCCCTAAGGAGGCAACTCCTGGCTGTGCAGGCTTATTGGGCTCCAGCAACTACAGCTGTTATACGCGGTGTGGAGAGGTGCCTTTTGTGGTAACCATGTGAGTGGATGGGGTTTTAAATAAGGGGAATTTAATATTTAAATAAGGGGAAATTAATAATTCATTATTTGAGCCATGTTGCTTTCAAATCTGTCCTCTGAGAAACTGAGATCACTGCAGCCTGGAGAACAGACAGGACTCAAGGGAATGACAATTCTCAATTCTAGACTAATAAATTTTGGTCTGACCTAGAGCAGCCATGAATCCTAAATAACTCCTCTTAGTTCCCTCATGTTAAGCTAACCACTATGGTTTTTCAGACAGTGAACATTATGCACAGCTTCTTTTCCTGAAAGGACAATTGAATAGAAAATTGTGTCCAAATCCTTCCTATTAATTCAAAATACAACAAAAAGAGGTAGACTCTTGTACTCTGGAGAAGATGACCAGTATTTAATACATTCTGATTTCTCCACAAGCCTTTCAACTTGAAAGCAAAAGTCTTCCTCATTTTCCTTTGCTGGTGTAATCTCAGCATCTCTGTCAGAAAACTGATGAAATCAAAATGTAACCTGGAATCTCCAGCAAAATTTGAGCATGTTCATTTAAAGGCCTCCTTCTTCCCAATAAAATAATGGTTCAGTGCCACATAAAAAAGTTCTTTTGTCCCTCAGCTCCCACCAAGAATTGTAGAAATTGATTCTACCCAGCAAGAACTAACTGGTTTACAGTATTAACCAGTTAACCCCACAGCACTCCACTGAAGTCAGGAGGCTGAGCTGGGTAGTGGAAGCTGGATGGACTGTTTGAAGAAATTTACAGTGAAGGCTGGATTTGTGCAGGAACATTAGCGCATAGCACACAGTTGTGTTCAACAGATTCTGAAAATCTGGTCCTAAATTTAAAATCAGGTTTGAACCCCAGGTAAGAAGTATGTCTGGCATGTTTTGTCCAGTATTCCCACACATGCCATGATTGCTCGCCCATCAGGGGAATCCTGATATTCTCATCTAACTCCACAAAGGATTACTTGTCACTTCAAGCCCTCTAGCCACCAGGAATATGGAAATTCCATTTACATAAATTCATGACTCAGGTTGTTTCTCTGCTCTTGCTGGCTGTCATAGCAGCCTAATTCATGGGTGGTCACATCAGCCCTTCACCCTTTTATGGTGCCTCAGAGTTACAAGCAGCAAACACAAAGCTCAAAGAGGAACACATCCTTTACTCTGATGCAGAATGACAGGCAGAAGAAACCTAAGAGATTTTATACAGTCTGGGGTGAGGGAGGGGGAGAGGATTTAGAGAGAAAGTGAGCTACTCTGAAAAAAACTTAGCACACAAATCAATAGTTAGTTCCTTCTGTCTTCAGTACAGTCTTTCACAGAAGTGCTCTTACCCAGGAGTCAAACTCTGGAAAACCACTGGTACCTTAGGGAGCTTCCTAGCTCTTTCACTGGAGAATAGATTATTTAAGGATTTCAGCCTTGGATTAAACTCCTTGGGTAGCTGCAAATGTTGTCTTTCCACATCAAACAGCATCCAAATCAGTTGCTGGCATAAACAACAGTCAAGCTGCCTTTTCTCCTTACCATAAGAACTAGGTCCAATGGGACTTGGTGACCAAAATTTTTTATACCATAGCTTCAAACCAACCAGCCACCCAATTTTTGTGGGTTCCAGCCATGGAATGACTTCTAGGAGACAAAATCTCAAACTCAGGGAGGCGAGGGCATGGGTCCAGCTTCACTCTGAGACATGTCAGAAAGTTCTCAGAAACACGCAGGAATTCATTTTGTCTGAACCTGAGATGTATTTGACCCTTATTGCATTTTAATGCAACTGGCAGAACTCTTGGATTACAGCCTTCTCCTCATTTGGTTCACAGTTCAAAAACTAATATTACCCATCTATTAGCATTTCACAATGAATTATTTGTTTAGTAGCAAAGAAAAGTGATTAAAATATACAATGTGGTGCAAATCACCTTCTCATCCTCTGCACTGCTGTATAATTCATGCTGAAGAAAAATTGAGATTACAGCTCAGGGACTGTCTCCAGAATGAGTTATATTTGTCCCATTTCCCATTCCTGTTATAATCTTTGTCAAGACAGTAGAATGATATGTCCCATTTGCTGTCCCCTTCACAGTATTTGTCACGCTACCTCAATAATATAGTTGCTGGATACCCATATACACATCATGAATTATTTGTTGATGTAAGGAAAGTGTTCTTGCATTCTCTTTGAGTAATCTGTCCCTCCCTTTAAATCCAGAAGCAGGTATGGATAAACATTATTTCTTTTTACTGTTTTTAAGATGAGATTTGCTATGCTCATCCTTTTATTAAGAAGGGGTAAAAGAGGAAGGGGTGAGCAGCAGAGTGGCAGATGCAGTGTATCACTTTGCTAATTGCAAGGAGGGATCCAGGTGTTGGCAGAGATCAAACCTACTAATATAATATCACCAGTCCTAAAGGGCAAATAATTGCGACAGATAAATCACTGTTCAATAAACACACCATTAGAACAGCCATCTACCCCTGAGCAAACAGCTTTGAGAAAACTTATCTTCTTATACAAGCATTTGTGCAGGATTGATACTCATCAACTAACAGCATTTATTTAACTAATGTCAAAGATGGATATGCTCTTGTTGCTGCTGAGTAAGTGCAAATAATGGAAGAAAAGGAAAAAAAATGAACGCATGAGAAGTGGACACGATGCTTCAAAAATAATGGGAAAAGCACGGAACAAACATTATACTGTTTAGCTTGCACTATTAGGAAAGCCTCACATGGCAGGATACTCGAAAGAAGGGTCAAGTGATTACCCTGAGCAAGCAATCCCATTATTTCAGAGGTTTAGTTCAAAGACTTACCTGCCACTTCTCGGTTGGAAACTGTGCAAGAGCAGGCTCACTCCTGTGATCTTCCATGTGCCCTGAGTCCGACTGCACTGCAAATCAGGTGGTTTTGAACACTGGGCCATAGTTGGGAAATGCAGCTCCAGGTCCAGACTCGTGAAGGAACTGCTCCCCTCTGGGATGGGACTCACCAGAGCTCTGAGCCAAGGAACCCTGCAGCTGGAGTTCAAGCTGCTCCGCTGCCTCTCCCACCCCTGGGGCCCAGGATGAGCACACACAAACCTCTGAAAACAAGGGAGCAGAGGCTGTGGGAAAGCAGAATGGGATCAGAACCAGGACATACAGAGCTAAGGGGGATCCCACTCCTGCAACCCCAGAGCTGCTGGGCAGCTTAGCAGTGAGCAGTTGACTGAGAGCAGGTACACATCATGAGCATTCCTGGCTGTCCCTGCTTCATCTGCCAGCAGTAATCTGCGTTTGCAGTGTGAGCAGCAGCTGTACCGGGAGGTGGGTTTGCTTCACTCTGGTACACTGAGAGCAGTTGTGTTCTGGCAGGACTGCTGCTGGTGCCAGGCACACTGGAGAACACCCAAAGAAGTGTACCAGAGGAGGGATGGAAAGAAGGCCAGCTGAATCAGACTGGCAGCAGAAGAAAACCTTCTCTTTCAGCATTCTGCCTGCGGCATGAGGGCACCATGGGAACCAGACAGTTTGTGATCTGTGCTATGTTACAGGGATATAAGAACAACCTGTTTGTTCCACCCCAAAGGTCCTACCAGTGCAGTTTGCTGTCAGACCTAGCTTTGGCAAGGCTGAGAGCAGGGACCCAGATCATACTGGAGCTAGCAGGGGCACAGACCATGCAGCAAAGCAACTGCACAGAAGAACAAGAATATGCTGCCGCCTCAACAGCTGGGAAAAATGAAGTGGCCAGCCCAGCATGACACAAGGGGAGGAGGGATGTACAAGCAGAGAGCCTGGTCAAAAGCTGCAACAAGCCCACTGAGAAAGGGCAATTTCTCTGTGACCACCACTTTGACAAACCTGCTTATGAAAAGGTTGTAGGAAGGGAATTTACCACTGATACATCCAGATTAGCAAAAGCATTTGTTCCTCCCAAATCAAAGAGCCAGGAGATTCGCAGCAATACATATTTCTGCAAACAAGTAATTGATATCACATGACAGCTAAAAATTAACAATGGAAACTTCCCCCTCCACAGAGAGAGACAGAGATTGCCAATGGCATGGTGGCCAGGGCAGCCCCAGGAGCAGAGCGGCTTGCAGATCTGATATGACCCACACACTCAGCAACTGAAGGGCTTCCCTTCTGCTGTAACTGACACAGAGGCCATTTTAGTTCTGTCCTAAGCTGGATGTCATGAGCCAGCTATGCACTTACTGCATCTTTCTTTGGGAGGTTTGCAAGCTTAAGAATCCTAAATGAGAAAGAAATCAAAACAAGGAGACTGTCATTCATGCCACTCACACAAAAAATGAACTTTTCTCACCACACAAACAGAAGCAGCAATATGGCAGTCAGGTTTCTATTTAGAAAGAAAACAGTAGCAAGAATGTTGTCATTTTTTTCAAGGATTATACATTCTTCAAAGATACTTTTTGTGTTGCTGTTTGAAATATGTATTTCCAAATGTGATACATTGTTCACTACTTTAAGAAAAAACCAACAAAATAGTTACAACTGTGACGGCGAACAGATGCTTGGAGAGAATAGGAACAGAGAAAGCATAAGGATACTAATTTACCCTCTTAATACCATCCTCCAAGCACTCAGGTTTTTTTTCAGCTCAAGAGATGTCTTCCCTATCCCAACATTTTACTTCCCTAAACCGCAAGGTTTTCAGTTAGCCTGTTCAGTTGAGAGCAAGATTATAGTCAGCTGTCAAGGATTTTCAGCAACAATCCAGAAGGATTTCTTATTTTAGACTAAGATGGGGTACTTCACATTAGTTAAACTTGCAATAAAGCAAACACTAGACCTCAAAAAAGAACCAAAACCTTACCAGAGGCAAAAGACTACCTTAGTTTTTGCAATGTCAGTCAGAAAACAAAGTAGGAGAAGGAAATCAATGACCATAAATTCCCCAGTGAGAGCCAGTTTTGCATTTGTTGCTATTTACAAAAGATGTGTAGATTGAAGTCACTTTCATACACCTTGAAAGCAAGACAGCTTTATATACATGTATAAAATTATTCAGATCTTTATTCTTCATTAAATGTTTCATTCACTTTAATGATGTGTTTCCCGTTGTTAACTACAGCAGTTGTGTTTATGCAAAACCAGAAGAAGGTATGAATTTGCAGGAACCATCATGGGATTTCACAATGTACTGCACAAGGAGAGCAGGCAGTTGCATAATTATTCCAGCATGACATGTTCATGCATAAAATTAGGCCTTCTCTCCAAACACTGTCTATCAATAAGCCCTGTAAGTCTATAGGAGAGCTGTTCATAACACATTCAATTTTACGTATCAGTGTGATGTCCAATTACTTGAGAAAGGGTGAAAGACTTTATGCCACATCTAAGGATGACAGACATAACCTTTAAGTACTGGCAAATGCCAAGATGTTGCTGGTGGTAGGCATTCTGAACATGTTTGTGTTTTTCTTTGTACATGAATTCCCCTCTTTTTTTTTTTTTTTTTTGATAAATGCAAATTGTTAAATATTTTAAACACCTGCATTATCACATCTCACAAGAGGCAAGTTTGGAAAGCAGAAGGAAGTTTTAAACTCCCTAATGTACCCTCAAGCATTTAGTATAATGTAGGGTTGTTCCTTCCACAGGTATGAAAGTGGCCTTTCCCTGCCCCCTGGTTTTAGCACAAAAGTATTGAGTTGGAAGTTCAACACTAGGTCCAATTACTGAATCCTGCACAAAACTAAAAAAAAAAGAAAAAAAAAAGGAAAATAATTTTGCTGTATTGTTCTAAGTAGAACACATCAAAAGCCTCTGTTCTACCTCCAAATGGTAAAGCTGATCTGTACCTCACAAATCTTTCCAAAGAGGCCAGCATGTCTTTTTTCTTAAAATACCTCCCAGCAGGGAGCACAACAGCAGGTCTAGTTTATCTTAATTACGTCTCTTTATCTCCATAGGAAGAAGAGATTACTGCCAGTATGTTGCTGGCTAGAACAGAAGATGCCAAAGAGCACAAGCCATTTCTGTTTCTCCACTTCTCCCTATCTCAGGTAAGCGCAATAGGAAAATCTGATGGAGGGAGTGGAGATAAGGAGAACGATATTTCAATTGGTTTGGGCTATTTGTTGTAAATGGAAGTGCATGGTCAGAGTCACAGTGGGTATAGAAGAAAGACCAAAAGTTTCTTTGTGTAAAGGAGGATGTGTTTTATCCTTGCTTACCACTCAGGGAAATAACAAAGAGAAAGCTTGCTGCAGCCACTGAGACAGTGTGCCCTAGCAAAGGCAAAACTTGAGAAACAAAGCCTCTGTATCAACCAAAAAAGAGAGTGATGCTTACAGTGCTGAGTGTCCACAGGACAAAAAGTCAGAATTTTCGTTTGATAGGGTATGGTGGACATGGCAGTTCTTTTTGCATTAGAGAAGTTACCTTTTTGTCCATTCCTGACTTTATGCAACACCTCTGCTTCTCTTTAACTGGCTTAGGAAGCAGGCTTATGGGTTTTGTATTCCAGGGAAGGTGTTGTGGTGTTTGATTGGAAGCCTATGGCCTATTGGAAATGGCAGTTTTGTTGTTTGTGGTTCTTTTGGTTGCACCTTTTTTAGTGTCCTGGCTGACTGTTTAACTAATGTGCCCTCACTTTTGTTTCTTTGTTATTAGAGAAGTCCCATTCCGTTTTTCAGCAGAGCACCATGAACTGCCTTAGGAGTCTGGTGTGCTGCCCAGAGAAGTTGATGGGAACCAGAACAAGATTCTACTGTGCTTCCTAGGGCCTCATTAGTGAAGCAAAAATAAGACTGTAACATAAATTTGAGTAACCATTCTCTTATGTTCTTTGCTCAGCTGTGGTGATCTTTCCAAGACAGCTTTTCTTTTAAGTCTTCATGGTCCTGAGGAACAATCTTTTTTTCTTCATTTATATCCTGATCACAACTAATAACTTAGCAGTAATTAACCAGATAAATTAATGAAAATATTTAGTGTGTAAGATTCAGCAGAAACACCTTGCAGAGGTAAAACAGACAATTAGAAATCTGCCAGTTCACAACAAAAATTTAGCTCTCAGTGACCTTACATCTGCTCCACGTGCTGAATAAACTTAAACACAAAATCAAGGCCCTACTGGCCTGATCTAGATTAATATTATGACTCTCTGTTGAATATTATGTATAAGAAATTAAAACACAGTTCAATTGTCTTTTGCTGCCTATTTCTTGTGATAGGTAGCTACTGATGGTGAATAATATTTCCTTGCCATTAGGAGCTGGATTATGATGCACAGCTCATTCCATCAGATGAGTTTTGAGGATTGTGGCAATTTGCAAGTCTCTGTTATATAATGGACTGTGGATAGCGCTTCTCGCCTTCACTCTAACTCTTACCTAAAGGCATAGTCAGCAGACTGGGCCACCACTGAAAAGGTGGAAGGCAGCTTTGGCCCTAAGATTCCCCAGTTTAAAGGCAAAACATAAGCTGACCAAAAAGCGAAGTAAATGTTGATGAGTAGCCTCTCCTTTATCCTCATGCAGCAAAGGATAGATTTACAGGCCTGAAGTCAGCAGGAAATCCTATCAAGCAGCTTTGAAAAATTTAGCCGAGAATCCTTTTCTAGCAGACCTTTGGCAGCCTGTGTGCACCCTTCTGGTTTCCTTTTTGATGAGGATTGTGCTATCCACATAGCAAAGGACAAGAAAAACAAGATACTAGTAATAATAACACATTAATTTCAAAAACTGGCAAGTTTTCTTCCTCCAAATTAGGAAGCACCCTTGAGCCAGCTGGACAGTCTGAATACTGGCTATCAATGCTCTTTTCCAAAACAGAAGTCATTTAATAACTTCTTTCATGCATAAATCTTTGTCTCTATGAAACATGATCTGTACCTTTCTGCTGTCTATAAAAAAAAATATACCCAGAAAGACCCTGATTCTGACTGGGGCCTTTGGGACAATGTAGTTGATAAATTCAAGTGATGATCATGATGACTGCTTTATTAAGCTGTAAAACTCCAACTGTTGGCATGTAGCCAACAAGTAAAATGGTTGCCTGTTTCACTGTTCTGGGAATCCCACAACAGTCTGAAAAATCAGAATGTTATTACGAGGCCTGTGTTTGAAGTTCCAGCCATACAGGCCTCCAGGACTAGTGGCCCAGTGTGTGAGCATGGCTTTTGTGTCAGAAAGCATGGGGAGGTTTCGTAGCAAGAACAGTATGACGGCTTCCGAACAGGAAAATATCCATACCCAAAATATCCACCCACCTGCAGTTTACCAGTCATGGCCCAAACAAATTAGTGACTTGCTGATCTTTTCTCCTGTAAAAAACGTAAAGTTATGGTGGAAGAGTAAGATTCAAGTGTGCATGGCACTTCTCTTCTGAAGAAGTGGAGTAGGGGTAGCACATGTACATCTCGTTCAGCAAGCCTCGGCTGATGGGGTGGGGAGTGGTAGAAAAGGAAAGATTTCATTTTATCCTACCCTTGTGCAACTCTTCATTCTGTAACAAGACAAACATGCATCACTTGTTTCATGTTTAATGCTCAGGACTGTTAAACATCAGGTTATGCTGTGCCATATTTCTTTTTGTTCCTGACAGTCCTTTGTTATTGTAGATTTCAAAACAAGGCGGTTATAATTTTCACTATACTCAGAGCTGGAGAAATCCACCTAGGCACAATCATCAAGAACCGTTTTCTAAATCTACCCCACTGCAAGTGGGGAGGTGGGGTAAAAACCACACAGAACTATGGGGGAAAACTATCCATTTTGTGCAGTACCTCCTTTCCTCTCCCACTCCAGGCCTATTTTCTTTCGTAACCAACTCAGTGGCATTTTCAAACAACTGAATGCTTTCATTTTTTCTAGCTAGATTTTTCTAAGCAATCACAATTCTGCTGCAGCATTAAATTAAAAAAAAAAAATAAATAGAATGAGCATTTCAACTACAAGCAGTCTTTGCTCTTTCACTGCAGCATGGCTCCCATCCAAAGCCAATTATGCAAAACAACAGCACCTCGGCACCATTACCACAGCTATCTAAAGGGAAGAATTACACCTACTCAAAGCTGAAAACATTTTCAAGAAATTTAATTATTTTCTTACTTTCTCGCCTCAAGCTTGCTTTTTACCTTACTTCACTCTAAAACGCCTTGGGTGTTATTCATCTAGAACATATGGAGCACTATATAAATCCAAGTTGTTGCTAATTTTACTTAAAAGTCAGGTTTTATTTTCTGTTTTTACTTCTGCCTGTTTACACTCCTTGAAACATCTTTTGCATTGCCCCAGATGTCGCTTCTCACAGTGCTTCATCCTTTCTACATGTTAATCTTGCTTCCTCAGTACTTGTGATTTTTTGCTTCATACAGTGATGGAGAGAAATGCAATGCCAAAAACTAATTGTCAAAGAAAATAGCAAAATTATTTAAGTTCATGCCTTTAAATTCAGTATCAATTAAGTTTAGTGGTCAACATCTTTTTAATGATTAATGAAACTGTGCAGATTGTGATTTCTAAAGGAAGAAGTGACTCTGAGACAGCTCTATCTAATAGAGAGATTTCTCTTTATTTTACAGTCTTCTGCCTTAGCTTTTACATACTCTGGAAATTATTTGCAGCTTTTTGTTCTCATATTAGGCTTTCAATGATCGTGGTCAAGACCTCCAAGAATACTGATAACAGCTGGCAAAGAATATTCCCTGTGCTGCAGTGGGCTATAAGACAGAATAATCGAAGCATGATTTATTCTCAGATATGACACCACTGGGCTCTCCAGAGTATCTATCAGAGTTATATTCTGGAGGCACAGTGAGTTGTCAAATCTTCACCTAAGCTGTGGTGGTCTTCTGGCATGTATTCATTTAACAACTGGGATGCCCAGCAGAATGTACTCATTTCCAAAATGAGGAAGTGTTCTCCACACGGAAGTAATCTTAATTTAGAGTATCATGTTTCACATGTAAACAACACAAATATTTGCATAAATATTGATGCTGTTTCATGTGTGCACTCATACTCCCTGAATGAAAAATGGTTGAAATGACAGGGCTGTAGGGAAAATTAGAGACCTTTTGGGTTTAGGCCGGAGTAGATCAGCTCGTGAGAATATGAAGAGTCTCATGGATGGAGTGTTTTGGGAAAGTACAGGGAGTGAACGGCTTCAGGGTGAGACGGACAGCACCTGCAGTTGGGAGGATGAGCTGAGCCTGCTGGAGTGTATGGGAGTAGATAGATAAAAGACATAGAGGAATGTA
>JAWWES010000171.1:25454750-25505590 GCA_035583135.1 Lophotriccus pileatus
AATTCCCAGAAAGACAGCTTTTCTTCCCTGCAATATACTTAGTCCTGCTTATCAAGGACTGCCCAGTGTCTGACCAAAGGGACAGAAACTGTCCCAGTAGGAAAGAGAAACTGGGCCCAGTTCGTTCCCTGTGTGTGTGAGTACAAAGTGCACTTGTATCATCCTAAGAGCATGCACACCATGCTTTTGTAACCCTGCAACACTGTGCATGTGGCTAACACGTACCACTCATGTTCCTTGCTCCTTACTGTCCAGGTGATGGCTGCAGTTGGTCTGAAATCTCTCTGCTGGGTAACTTCATAGGGTCCCAGTTGCCCATAATGCAAGAGAAGGTCACTGAATGAACAGGAGGATTTCCAACAACAATTTCCATCAGCAAGTTATTCTTAATGTGACCTGAGTTTGGGTACTTTGTTGCCAGCCATTCATGCACTGAATATTCTGTCAGCCTGCAGGGAGTCTGTGACTCTCTTCACTGTGAGCGATCTAAGAGGCAATAGGGCATTCTATTCCAAAGAATGAGTGGGAAGGCTCCCTTTGATTTGTCATCTCCAACGGATTTCAGGGGCGTTGGATTTTCACTCCCTCCCCAACTCTTTTGCCCTGTATTTTTACATTCTCTGCTTTCCAGTACTAATACATCCTTTTTAAGGCCTTTTTTCATTATTTTTTAAAGCATATCTGTCCTTCCTGGTAATGCAGACAGCCTTGAAAATACAAATCAAACACACATAACACCAGGAACAAGATAAACTTTCTGATTAAAGGATTGCTGCTCTAGGCTTCTATTCTTCAGCAAATCGAGACCTTAAAGAAACCTTACCTGAGGTTTGCAGGAAATCTCTGGTGAGGCTGGTGTTTTAGTACTGCTCTTGGATCTCAGCCTGGTGTTTTTTTCTGATGACTGTCATTTTGCTGGTAACACTAATGCCTGTGCAGTTGAGAGAGAGAAATGTGAGTGAGCTGGCCAATGTTAATGCCAGTACACACACACGCAGACTTGCTTCAAAAAATAAAAGGAACTGAACTTACCTAACAATAACTTAGAAAATCTGATTTCTTATTTGTTCCAATGCTAGGAGGCATTTCCTTTGTCTCAATCTACTTCTCAGCAGGATTCCCACACTGATGAAGTATCATCAAATTGTCATCTCCCACTGAGAGAGACACCCGCACTGCTCACTGATTGGAGAGACAGAAACAGTGACAGGTGTTTCTAAAAACTGTGGGGTTTTAAAATTAAAGGAAAAAAAATATTTTTCCCCTTGTGGCATGTATTTCCAAAATATAAGAAATCCTGAAGAACATTAAAATTGTGTTGTGAGAGACCGAAGAAGACAAATGAGACATGTTAGTGTAGCAAGGAACTAGGTGGCAAAAGTTTAAGAAAGTCAGCCTTAGTGGTGCAAAGGACTTCATTTCAGGTCAGAGGAAGTCTTGAAAATTCTGTGACAGAGTAAAAGAAGTCTGTTGTTTGGGTTCATCTCACAATGGCTGTTCAATCAAAGGAGTTGGTGGGATTCTGAAAAATGAGTTAATTATTCTTAAGAATAATGAGAGTATCTACATTTACATTGGCTAGGACAAAAATACAAAATTTATGCGGGACTGGTAGCATCACTTATTATTATAACTGAACAGATCTCTTCACGATGAAACCATATTTCATTAGCTTTCTTAACCATCTCAGAGAGAGCAATTGAATTTCTCATAGAAATTTCTCCACAGTGATCTCCTCAGCTAAGTGGGGATAATGCCAAGCCCTCCTTTTATACAAATGAAAACAAATGTGTTAATTTATGTGAGGTCCACAGCTGCTAAAGTCAGGAATGTGACAAGAATACCCATGATAAGATGAATATTCCTACCTTCAGCATGAAGTGGATAGTGTTTAGTAAATAACCTGGGACCATACAAACAGAAGGAGAAAGGAAAATACTGAGCAGCTTCTTGCATGGTGGATTTAGTCTGTCCTCTGTGTTGTGAGACACAGGCCCTCTGGGGAAAAATAATATATGCTTATGCAATTAGATAATGCATGCACACAGGAGGGTTAATTAGGGTTGCACAGTTCTGACACCTCATATCTGTGTGGGTTTGAATTTGTGTTCTGGTGTTTTTCAAGGGATTGATTTTAACTGTTTTATTTGTCTTCCAGAATGTAAACAGTATTTGTGCTCTAACACCAACCAGCCATTTGCTTCCTCTTCTTGTCTAACTGCACTGAAGCCCCCTCTGTCCAGGATCCCTCCTAGAGCTTAGATCAAGATTAACTCCCTACTGCATCAGTTTATAGGAGAATGAACAAAAACAGTTAAGTATTTTCTGTTTCATTCTTCCACTCTCCTGAAAAACAACAATAAAGCTGAGCAGTCACAGAAAAACCACAAAATCAATTTTGACTTCTTATATAGGGATACACTCAAAAGACGATTGGTGTAAGAAGGCAATTGAGTGGGAAGAGATTGGTTTGTGTAGGCATGGATAGAATTCATGGCAGGCTACCCTGCAGCTCTTTCACATAGAACACAACTGAGAGGTCCCATATACATTGGACAGACACATGTTGGTTGAACAAAGATGTCGTATGCTCAAAATTATTCATGTTGTCTCTCATGAGGTAAGGACCAGACGTTTCCTTTGAATCCCTGGGGTAAAAGAGCTTTTCACAGGCTATGAAAAGCATCAGTCTGGCAACTCCACAAAATGGTTGGTTGCTGCCTCTGCTGAGCTGAGGGGCAACTGCAGCAGCCAGGGACTTTGTACTCCACCTGTCACTATTAGGCAGGTAAAGCACTTCCACTGTGTGTCTTCTGAGCACTCTCCTGTTATTTTTCTCTGGTTTCATCCCATTAACCCTCTTCTGAGCACACCTGACTCCTTTATCATGAAACTGAGTAGTCACACCATGTTTAAGCTATCAAAGACAGCATTTGTTAGTAAATTTAGGCCAGATCTTTTTGTGTCTCTCTACAGTAACTTTTCTCCCATGATTCTTCTCATTTCATAAGCAAACCCTCTTGGAAAGTTCTACAGAATTTGAGAGGGATGAAATGTATAAGAGTCTGTAGAAGCACAGCAGTGCTCTGTTCTGGAGTTGAAATAGAGGGCTGTCTTCTGCAAGTCTTTTGAGGCAGCCTACCAGATTATATTATTTGACAAAGACATTAATTGTATTCTATTCTATAGGATGTTCAAAATGTAAGGAAAGGTTTTCATTTTCCCTTAAATTCTACAGGGCTTTACCACAGAAATCGACATCACGGACTATAAAATGCAGTCACCACACGAAGTATGTCCGTGTCTCTTTTGTTAGGTGTCTTTTCTATTTTTATATGAATTATTTATTACTCATTAATATTGAGGGAAGTGAATTGTGCTCCTGAACATGACCAAGTGAATGACAGAGACAATGTGACAATAATTACAGGAGAGTGCTATAGAAAAACTATGTAAGTCTCATCTTGTACACTGATAATGAGAGTAATACACAAACAAGGACAATAGTCTTTGACATTGTGACATCTACTCTTAGATTTTCAAGAATTTGGTGGGCTGAAATAATCATGACATCTCAGTGTGAGGAGCTGAGCACAGACCACAAAGCTGCCCATCCACTGCTCAGTAAATACACTGTGAAATGAGGAAGAGATCTCAAGGCGCCAGACTCTCCCTCCAGAGCTCCAGGGGGTGCTCTCCCTGCAGGATATTTGAGCATCGTCCCCTAGGTAGGATGTTACCATTTACTTTGCTTTTAATGTCCTCAAAGAGTTTTAATCTGTCTTGGGTACTGCTAAAATACTTAGACCTCACAGATTCTCATGCATCAGGGATACAGTACAGTCAGCACAGCCATCATAATTACATCTTGACCTTTTCTGGCAGGTAACCCCAGCAGGCTAACATCAGTGAATTTAGTAATGGACTCTCTTCTTTTAAGATAACAGTGTCTTCATTTCCCTCTGTAAGTGGTTTTACAGTTTTTGGCCCTATCTTTGTATGGCTGTTTTAGTATAATTAGTTGCTAAAATAAGTCATTCTTACAAATGCAGGAGTAAAACAATAGAGCAGAAAGTGGGTGCACTTGGGAAGCTGTCACTGAAGAGAGGATGTGGCTGATTATCTGAGTGACATGAACAGACAAAAGGGTTATAGGGAGTTGTTTTCCATAGACAAAGAGCAAATGTCTTTGCACTCTGAATAGCTCTCATTTTAGATTAAAGGAAGAAGAGACAGAGGATGAAGGGGAGTTTGAATCAAGTAGGTGGAGCTATGAAGCAATTACAGTTGACTTTCTGTGGGGTTTGTGGAGGCTACTTCCCATTCTGCCAATGTCAGGATTAGCTCTCCATTACAAGGCACCAACAGATACCAGCAGAGTTACTGGTGCTACTGGCAGCAATGGGAAGTGGGAAAATGGAGAGAAAGCTGTGTGTGTAAGTGCATGTGTGTGCACAGATGATTTACTCTGTGACAGTGACTACAATGGACTTGGCTCAGAAGGAGCACTCCCTAAAGAGTGGCTTCAGGATCACTTTAAGCTTTAATGGAACAGTATGAACAAAAACACTCAAACAACAGGCACACATTTACATATTTAGCATGTACCATTAAAGGCAGAAACAGGCAGGGTCAGCAGTGGAAATGGGGAGAAGGGAGACTGAAAGATTTTGTTAGAGACGCTTAAACCTTCCAAGCAGTCACAGACAAAAAAATAGCTGTGCTATGTTCCCCTACAGCCCTCTGCTCTTGTCTGTACAGACACTGTCTGATCTTGAAATACTTTAAAAATGTCTCATGTGCAGATTCAGTGAAGAAATTGCTGATGTGGCCTCAAAGGGAGACCAGTTTCTGCAGTACACAATACTGTGTAGGTTTGCCACTGAGGGTAGAGGAAATTAATGCCTCAACTCACCATTAATATGAGGTTCTGACTTCTTTAGCTAAAAACAAAACCAAGCTGGACTCACATACTTCCTGCCAGGGTTTATTTAGAGATCCAACATCTGTTAGCTCTGAAAGCAGTAGTCACACAATTTTCTTTTTCTCTACATTAAAAAAAAAAAAATCCATTGAGAAACTTGAAATATGAAGTCAGGATCTACTAGGATCTTGGTACATACTTAAATTTAATCACGTAAGGAACCATTTTCCTTAGTGGGGTTGGAAATAAAGAAATATCTGTCTCCCTTTTGCCTCCACCCCTGAACTGAGTCTGTTGTGTTTCTAATTCCAGATGGAAGTACAGAAAAGACAAAGAACAGAAAATTTCCCATTAAAACCATTTTTCCATAGTTCAAGGGGTTTTTTCTGACCAGTGACACTTACAAGTATTTCTTTCAGGACTTTATCCTACTGTGAAAGTCAGTTTTTCCCAGCACTTAAAACCTAACAATAAGACTTTCTTGGAAGTCACGAGGTCACTAAAAATGCAGATGTTTAACAGTAATTTACTCTTAAGGTTATTTTTTTAAGGTTTATGATTTTGAAGTTCTGTTGGATGACGGATTTTCAGGCTTTCCTTACCCCATCAAAAGGAATAGAAAGCATTTTTTAAGAGAAAGCTAAGATTCCCACAAACCCAGAGTTTGAAATTTAAAGAAAACAATCACCAAATATGGCAAGAAACTGTAAGCTGGAGATGTTGAAATGCTATTATTATTATTATCTTCTCTCATCCTGTCTTTCCCAACAGGCTTCACACCAAATAGAGAACAGAGGAAAAGCTTTCACCTAAGACAGGATAAACAAGCTGGTTATATTTTAAGAAGTGCCAGGCACCCACAGCTCCACTATCAGTGGGAAATGCAGGTGCTCTGAAAATAAGATCTGGTTGTCAGCTTTTTTTCTGCTGTTGACTTGCCTTTTTGCTCACTCTTCAGGCAGGACAGAGTCCCATCGCTTTTCTGCGTAATAACAGAGGCTTGAGTCTGTTCTCTGCCAGCTTTATCTACGGGCTTAGGTCATTCAGCTCCTGGGCGAGACATAAACTGAGTGCTCTGTGTTTATGGTCTGAAAGAGGGGTCTGGCTTAAACATCTTTTTATTTTCCCCAGTTTATTTCCCACAGAAACCAGAGTGTGGGAGGATATGTCTTGCCCCGTCACGAAGTCAGGATCAGCCTGAATTACTTCCAGTTTCCTGTGATGTTTTTATTGTATGTGTTATGAGGTTTGGGTTCAGTGGTGGAGTGCCAGACTGTGCAGTCAGTCGCCCAGGCAGGTGTCTGAAGTGTGCCCTTCAAAAAGCTTTTTTTTTCACTCAGAGCAGGCCTGTGCCACGATCTACTGAAGCTGTCTCTCATCTCTGGCTGTGGCAGAGCCAATGGCACTAGTTCTGACTGACTAGTCTAAAAGCTTTCCTTCAGTGCCAAATGCTGAGTAAAGATTCCTGCTAGTGTGTGATGGGAAAAGAGTAAGTTTGAGTCATCTGATAGAAGGCAATGGTACAAACCTACACAAATATACCTCTGGGGGAGTACAAAGAGAGTCTTGAAGAAAGCTAAAATGGGAAAAGTGTAGGTTAAGCAATAGGAATCCCAATGATCAGTGTCAGATGTGCACCTATTTCCATGCTAGGAAGGGGGATGGAGAAACCATATCTTGTCCTCCACTAGATCTGCCCTGTTAATATATCCTCAGAAGTCCCACAACTTGCAAACACCTGTAAACTAGCAAAAGCTTAAAAGAAACACAGATTGCTCTCCCTGCTGGTCTTGCACTGACTGCAATTGAGGAGCAAGAACTGAAGGGAAGGCCTGTAGGAGTGTCTAGATGACTTCTTGTTGTTTGATTTTTTTCCCCGTCACTTCACTCTGCTTGTTAAAGGTGCCAACTGTATAATTTTGTGCCACTATGTGAGAACACCATTCACACCCATGGTAATGATGTTCCATTTCATTGGGCTGCACAGCTTTTAATTTCAAGTTAATACAGTATTGAGGTTTTATGTCCAACATTCTAAATGCCACAGCATGTTGATGAAAAGAAATTACATTGATGAAACAGTTAGGCAGTGATTAATATGATCCATAACTCAGAGTGATGTAACAGCCCCAGCTTTCTATCTTACAGAAAATGATGTCCAATTACTTGCTATTGATCAGATATTGCATTGCACCAAATGGGACGCCAGCATCAATTCATTTCATCATATTGAATTTCAGCCAGTATCAATGGATATTTGGCACGCATTTTGCTGAAACATTTGTCTGCATGGTGATCAGAGCTGATGAACAGGTTGGCAGGTTTTGTTTGTGAAAGGCGTGGGGAGGGAATAGGGAAGAAAAGAAAAGTGCTAGTCCTGCCTGTGAATTCGTGCTGTTACCTGGCATTGGCAGGGCAGGAATGCCTCCGTGCATGTGCACATTGGTTTCACACAAGTGGCTGCATGTCCCTTTCAAACATGTTAACATTCTATACTGCTTGCTGCTTATTTTTTATTGATAATCAAGTGAATAATTAAAGCCCAACAGCTACGTAAAACCCACATAAATCATCTTCAATATGCGAGTAAGGCACCTCTGCTCAGGCATAGCTCCCATTATGAATAATGGCCTAGAAAGCCGTGATTCATATTAGTGTGCATTGCTTCCTCACTCTGCAGTTGCCTGTGGGAGATGTGGCTGCCAAAAGTCAGGGAAATGGGGTGGAGGTACATAGAGTGGTCTTGAGATATTTCTTCGGCCCAGTTTCCCATAATATTATCATCCTGGCTTTATGTTCCCTCTTTGTTGTTGACGTACTATTTTCCCAGCTGACACGCCATTACCTCTGAGCTTCCCTTCCCCTTATTTTATTTTTTTTTGTTATTATTCCTGCCATTATTAGTTTACTTATAACATTTGTTCCACTCTCTTTTGAAAGGAAACCCTCACACAAAATTGCCCATCACAATTAACCTCTCTGGCTAAGATCACCAGTCGTGTGCCTGCCACATGGAGTACTGCTAGGCCAAATGTAACAACATCTGCCACACATTCAACAACTTCCTTTTGGATTCCTCACACTCTATTTTCACTTCCAGCTCTGAGCAGGAGTGAGATATGGTCTGCTGTCTCTCAGATGCCAGAGTGCTGGGAATGTGCCATCCTTCCACTACAAACTGGGTGAGTTTTGGAGGCAGGCAAATTAAGCCAAGCACTCAAATAGAAGTGGAGACGAGCTGTCCACAGCTTGTTTTTGTTGACCCTCAAGGCACCTTCTGCCATAAAACTACTCTCCAGATCCTTGAAAAATACTGTGGCTGCAAAATTACCAATTATGGAGCTGTAGCTCTGCAAATGTTTACATATCTGCTCAATTTTATGTGCTTGAATGTCCCTGGGGCTGCGTGAGGGTGTAAAATTAAGCATACGCAGAAGTTTTTATATGCTCCAGCTTTCCACCTTACAGAGCAGATGGCATCTCTGTAAGCTTTGTGAAACATTATATTTAGAAACAATTCCATTTGTTATTCAAATTATTTGTTTACTGGGCACAAACAGCATAGTTGGTATATTGCAGATGTTGAGAAATGGACCTCTTTTCCAAAAAAGCTTGTGACCTCAGTGGAGATTGTCCACAGGTACCTGAGCAGGACAGCCTACCTGAGCTTCTTTCTTGAACATCTGGATGGGTTTACCTGAAGGCATCATTTATTTTCAAGATACTTTCCTCAATTCCACAATAAACTACACTAGTGCATGTAGCAAGTTTAGAATGTATCCTAGCACACATTCCTTGTGCTTTAAGTGTCTTAGGAGTGATCAGCTGGGTCATATTTCTCAAAACTGAGATCAAATATAAAGAGAAAAAACGTCTGAGATCACAAAAAAGTAGGTTAAAGAAATGAAAGAAAATTTGAATTTCTTTTCATTCCATGAGCACTTACATTTTTCTTAATCAGTTCTAGTTTACAGTAATAGTTAATTGCTGAGTAGAATAATAATCACAGCTGTCCACTCAGTATTGAACTTCTAAAAGCCTAAGTATTTTCTTTCTTTGCCCTTTTTTAGAATATTCTTTCCAAATGCAATTTCAAGTCTGTGATCAAATTATAACTCAGAGAGTGTCTGGAGGGAGAAATATTCTTCTGCAATAATTCAGCGAATAAAGGATTCAAGGGAGAATTCCTCTGATACTTGTTCTGTTGTGGACAGTATTCTCCAACTGATCCTTGGTCTTGGATTACATCACACAGAGACAGTTTTTCAGAAGAGTAATCCTCACCATTTCCCCGAAATGGGACTTCTAGCAGTGTTTCAGAATAGGTACACAGAAAACTGAGCCATCTCAAATCAGGGACACTACTGATCTTGTAGAATTATATACTTCTTTAATTAAAAATATCCCCCTCTTATGAATCAAATACCCAATACAGGATTAAGTTTCCCAATTATTCCTAACTTGATACTTGAATATTTTCTTCTCCAGGCTGAACAACCTGCAGAAGAGAAGGCTCCAGGGAGACTTCATTGCAGCCTTCCAGTGCTTAAAGGAGGCCTTTGAAAACAAGGGAGAGCGACTTTTTACATGGGCAGAGAGTGATAGAGCAAGGGGGAACAGTTCTAAACTGAGAGAGGAGAGATTTAAACTAAATGTTAGGAAGACATTCTTTACTGTGAGTGTGGTGAGGCACTGGAACAGGTTGCCCAAAGAAGCTCTTGATGACCCTTTTTCCTGGAAGTGTTCAAGGCCAGGCAGAATGGAGTACCGAGCAAACTTATCTAGTGGCTGGCATGCCTGTCCTTCACTGGAGGGTTGGAACTAGATGATATTTAGGGCGCCTTCCAAACCAAGCCATTCAATGGTTCTGTGGTTCTGTGATCCACTTCTCTGCATTGGACTGCTAAGAACCTTAACATCTCAAAATGCTTTCTACCACCTTCTCTTTTAAAGAGTTTGTATCTGTGATGTGAGATAGTCAAAAAGAAGAGGAAAGTCTGATTGCTTTGGTAATAGTTCTATTGGGCTTATTACCACTTTTTTTTTTTATATTAGGAAATTGTTCTTTTTTAATTTCAGCAAACAGGTAAAAGAATGAAGGGAAATAAATACAGCTACCGATTACTTTTATCAGACTTTCAAAAATTAAATGCAAAACCTTTAAAAGTCAATAATGCTGATAAAAATCCTCCTACAAATCTGTGAAACAAACATCAAACACATTTAGTCTAGAGTTTTTAACATCTTTCCCTGTTTCCACCTCTAGGTTCTATTTTGTGAGTGGTTGTTTAAATAGGCAAACATAAAAGACACACTGGAAGCTACCCAGGCACTACATGCTGCAAGGTTGAAGCTGCATCTTTGCTTGGTTAGAGGGGTGTTCTCCTCCCACCATAGGTCATGGTCTAACCAGCTCTGCAGTTTATGGCCAGGACTGGTCCCAGAGCTTCCTTCTACCTGCTTAGGAGTGAGGACTGCGGCTCAAGGAAAACATAACACAATTTTACCAATAATGATTCTGAAAAAGAGCATATCAGCTCCTCTCTCAGAATTTTATGTCTCTAAAGTTAGAAATTAACATTTAAAATCTTAATTCTGGCATACTGTTATAGAATCACAGCATTACAGAAAGACTGAGGTTGGGAGGCATCTCTGGAGATGCCCCAGTCCGACCTCCTCCTGATGTCTGGGTCAGCTGGAACATAGTGCTGCCCCCAGGCAGAATTTTGAGTATCTCTAAGAATGCAGACTCCACAGCCTCTCTGGGTAGCTTCTGCCAGTGCTCAGTATTTTCTCTTGTTTAAATGAAATTTCTTGTATTTCATTTAGTGCCCACTGCCTCTTGTTCTTCCACTGGGCACAGCTGGGAGAGTCAGAATACATATTCCTTATCCCCTGACACTGACACTCTCTAGAGTTTACACATACTGGTAGGGTGCCCCTCAGCCTTCTCTTCTCTAGGCTAAATAATCCCAGCTGGCCTAAGAGAATCTGAGAGAAGAGTTTGGCCTTAAGGTGTACGTGGAAATCTGTACACCTGTGTGTCATGGAGGTATTGAAGGGAGGATGGATGCTGCAATCACTTAATATAGGGAACTAATCAAATAAGGAACTGACATTAGAAGCGCAGAATGGGGGACAACAGAGGAAACAAAATTATTTAGCTAACATATTATCCATTGCAGCAAGAAACTTCACCATTTCAAGAGGCTTTCCAATATTTATAAAAATGCAATAATAGGCTTAAGCAAAAAAAGGCATGAGGGTAGGCATCATGTGATGCCTGTGATAAGAGAAATGTGTAATTGAGCTGGAGTGGAGGTGAAGGCTCTCCCTGCACATACAGTGCTATTACATTCTTTTCCACTTGGATACCCTCTCCAAGCACACTAATCCATGGATCTGGAGAAGAATAATCTACTGACATCCAATTTTCTGGATATTTTTTTTTCCTGGATAAGCCAATTTGTTGACTGAGAGGTGTGGGTGTTAACTCTTTCCTGGCTAAATTGACCTCGAGGATTAAAGATGAGTTTGTTCACAAGCAGTGAGCAAGCCTGTGTTTCCACCTGTCTTCCTGATGACAGGAATAAGTTTTCCAAGCTAGGAAGGACATTAAAGATATTAAAGGTTAGATCACTACTGTAGTTAACATACAGGTAAAGGAATGATCACAGCACTCAAATTTAGCTGAAGCAAAGAGAGAGGAATGAGCTAAAATATTTTGACTGTGGTCCATGTTCAGATCTATTCCCTGGAGGCCAAACCAGAATTGTGGGCAAAGCCCAATTCTAACATAGATATTCCTTGCTCTTACCAGATGAATACATTCCTTTTTCCAACCACAAATGCCTTGAAGCTAGTATAAAAAAGGCCATTGTACTTTGCTAGTGCTCACTCCTCCTGGTGCTGACAAATCTGCATTGTTCTCCCCAGGAGGAGGAAGGCTGGGGATCAGGGTGTGGCCAGCACAGCCTCACAGGGAGCCTTGAGGGTTGTTTGCATCAAGTCACTTCTTTGCAAGCCGCAGTGAACATTTTGCAGCTGCTATTGTAGAGGAGAGAGTTTGGGTGATGATAGCTGATGAATTAGTACTGCACTCAGCCTCCTTACAAGGAGTACTGGAAAACAATTTTGTCCTTTTCAAATGGCTTGATGTATTTAATGGAGGGATCTGTGTGGTGGTGTTTCCTGTGTAAGCAGGCGCTTGGGTCAGTGACTTGATTCTTCCATTCCCTAACCAGTGTTTGGCAGATCTCCCTTCTCAAGTAGTCCCACCAGACTGGTAGTTCCACTGCCACCTGGAAAGGACATGCAGATGCAGCTTGAGGGGAAGGGTGGGCTCTCCTTCTGCTAAGTCAGTTCCATGCAAATGGCATATCCTTGGCATACAGAGAAGCAGCCCAAGAAGCATTCCAGCCCCTGCTCGGGCCTGATGAAGGTCAGCGTGGAAGTCTATTGAGTGCTGTGCAACACCTTGCATTATCTCCCTCAGAAATCTCAGGCCTTGTGTTGAGGATGAGTGTGTGTAGACAAGGTTTCTCCCACGGTATATCTCTGCTGGAAGAAAAGCATGTTTAAAGGGAGAAGAGAAAGAAAAGCACAGCGATGGGATAAGGGAAGATGTGCTGGAGGCTTTTGTTACAAGTATGAAGGGACCTATTTTGGCACTGGCTGGATTGCTGACCTCCAGGCTCTGGATATCCTCAGCCGCACTGGTCCACAGTTTGATCCAGCTGCAGGCATATGGATAGCCATCATGGATGACCAGGCATGACCATCCCCACCAGGGAAAGGGAGCATCTATGGAGAGGACTTCTCCTTTGATCTCTGTCTCTAGCACTGCTGGGTTAATTATGTGTAGAGCGACAGTCTCCAAGAACATACTTACTAAAATCTCTTGTAAACAAGTTTCTTCCCAAAGGAAAGTAGCATTTTTATAAGTCTTTCTTTACAAACACATGCACACCTCCTGTTTTACTAATGGCTGGCTGGGTGTTCCCCTTGTAGGTTGACCCCAGTCACCAGATAAAAGGGAATGTCAGATTGGAATTAATAGACTTAATGAATCCCACTTCCTCCCACTGAAGCCAGGCAGAACAATTCCAGTGATGACTTGCAAAATGGTCATTATTTTAATGTGTAGAACAAGGATGTTGACTAGTGTTGCCCAGGGGTCTGTATCCCACCCTGCCGGGGCTGCACTTTTCCCTTCTGTTTCAGAGTAACCCCAATCCCAGTATGGACAGCCAAAACAGGACAAACTGCACCCCAGTTTCCTACACACCTACCTCCTGGCTTTCTGTGCAGAGATTGGGCCAGGTCTTTTCTGTTCCTGCTTGGTTCATAGTCTCTGTCCCACCTCTCAGCAGACCTATACTCTCTCCTGCGATAGCAGGGCCAAGTAAAGTCGTGTTTGTGAAGTCATTTCCTTTTCAATGAGAAGCGGCCTTAACCCTCTGCTGCATGGCTGCTTTCTCCTTCCCACAGTGTGAAAGGGCAGCAGGTTGAAATTTCAGTCTAGGTCCATCCCATGAGGATGCTGTGCTAACTCTTGCTGGGGTAGTGAGTTGTAATTCTTGCCTGCCTGAAGCTCCTGGTTCTTATTTTAAATTAAATGCCTAATTTCCCAGCATGTTTACACAATGGCTTCATGTCCCACACAGCTTACTGCTCATTCCCTACCTCCAGCCCTGCACAGGAGACACATATACATCAGTTTGCTTAATGTAAAATCCTAGCTGGAGAAATTACTGTCAGATCAGGCAGATGGACACAAGAAAGCATTTGCTGCTCTTCATTTGCTCCTCTGTCTATCTGTGTGACACCCTGCCTGGCTCAGGAGGGCAGAGGCAGCGGCTGATGAAAAGAATGAGACAGATTTTCTTTATTATTCTATCAGAACAGGAGACAGTGAAGCACTTGACATGAGAGAGTGTCCCGTGAGGTGTCCGAGGCCTGGCTGGGCTGTCACAGTTTTACTTTCCGTGAGGAAAGGAGCTGAGCAGAAATAGGGTCAGTGGCTGTTGTAGCAGTCGATGAAGTAAAAGGCTTGGCCTGCTGTTTCCTTCCTCATTATTTCCATACTCATTTGTTAAGGTAGATGGCAACATGTCAATTTGCATCTGGTTGCTATAGGATTTCTTTTATTCTAAGCATGGCCATGTCCAGCAGCATCCGGAAAGGCAAGCAGGCCCTAGTTGCAATTCTCTGTCTTTACGTAAAAGAGTTTTCAGGAACAGGAGCTGGGGTCAGGAACCTGACACCAGATGTGCCCGTTGCAAAAAGTCAGAACTGAAGTCAAAGGACCTATCCATGATTTGCACTGCTTATCTGAGATCATGATATGGATATTAAAAAAAAAAAAAAAACACAAACCAAAACCAAAAACCAACCAAACAACAACAACAACAGGTCTTTCTGCTAAGCCAGACAGCTGGTCAAAATTGCACAAACATGTTGCAATCAAAACACATCTCAGTAGCTGTGATTTTTTGCCTATGGCCATGCCTGATGTCATCTCTAAGGGGCAGTGTATGTGTGTTTATTGCGCAGCTGGGATCAGCTGGGCAGGGAGAACCGCCTGCCGACATCATTCCACAGGGGCAAGTTGTTTTTCTGGCTGAGAAACAAGACATGATATATAAAGTTGCTTTAAGGATAAGAATAGCAAACGTGCTGCATAAATAATGTAAAGCAAGAAGGAAGTCCAGCATTGTTTAGAATATTTTATGAGGAATTTATTGCTGTTAATTGAAAGGGAGAGATTGATCAGTGAGGAATTTAGTTCATTACTTAACAAAACCTGGATAAATGGTGTGTCATTTCTCTGTTCTACTTAGCATTCTCCTTTGAAACCTTTCTGTTTATGGAAAAAAAAAAAAAAAGAGAAGGCATTTCAAACCAGATACCAAATGATGCCCCAGGACCCTCCTTCCATTCCCACGTAAATACATTATGAAATACAGACAGGCAGGATATAATGCTCTCTCTCCCTCCTTTTCTTTTCCTGCTCACCGACATTTTGAAATTCCCGTTGAACCTCATCCAGTAAACCAGGGGCCAGAAATGAAAGAAAGGAGGAATCCACTGTGCTGTGCCCCATATTTCCTGCTCTGAGGGCCTGCCATGGTTGCATGCAGCAAAGAATTGGGATGCTGAGCACTCCAAGCAGGTTGCAACACTACTGTCAGCTCCTTTACTGAGAGGCCCTGCCAGCTATTGATCCAGCACTGGGAGTCACCTCCATGCAACTGTGCCCAGGGCCTGATTCTCACCAGCAGGACAGTTTTGATAACAAGGGTGCCTGCCTGAGGTGCTTTAAAAGGTCTTTGCTGTTAATTTGCTATAGAAAGTAGCAGGGGGAGGTGAAAAGCCAGTACATTATGCTAATTTTTTACCCCTTTTTTCTACTTTGATTTTGGATGTAGTCTCCAGCCTTTGAACAGATGCCAGTAATGAGCTGACTCTAAAGAGAAATACTACCAGAATTAAAAAAAGACAGGACTCACATGGACATGCACTGGGATGCTGATTATATGCAACCCATTGCAGCCCCCCTCTGCTGCCTGTGTAATATTCATTTTCCAATTATCAGCACTTGACGAGTAAACTAAAAGGGCACTGTGTCTAACCTTCCTTTTTTCATGCTGAAGTTGAGAAAGTTGGTCAGCTGAGAACTGCTGAATCCAGTCTCAGCAGCCGCAGAAACAAGTGAGAGGGTTCCATCACCCAGCAAACCATTCCCAAGCCACTCAAACAATACTGTGATGACACTGGGCAAAACAAAGCTGGATGGATACAGAAGCAGCAGGGCTCTCTAGCAGCACAGTGATATGCTTTGTCTCCCATCCCCACAGCTGCAGAGATATCAGCCCTAGACTGGAGTCACACAGGACCACACATGGCCCTGGGTGAGAATTACATGACTGGATCTTGTAACAGCAAGGTAATTTTCAAATTAATCTCTTACTAGCTGTGTTTAAAAAAAATACCAAAATTATCTCTATTTTATATTTTGTTCCTAATGGAATGGTTTGTTTTCCAGTTATCAGCATGACATTTTTATTTTTGAACCTCCATTTTATTTTGATTTAGTTCACACAATCAGCAAAACTCTTGAATCCAAATTTTCATTCAAACCAAAGCAAACTTTCTTTCACTCTTCAGTTTAGCAATGCTTTGTATCTGACGCCAGCCTAGAAGTATTTTCACCCCATTGTTTTCTCTGGAACTTCTAATTCCTTGAAGTATAACTATAGTTTCAGTGGACCCTTCCCTTCTGCACCTTCCAGTCACCGAGCACAGATAACACTTTGCAGAGTTCAGGTTTTATTAGATCACCAAGACAGCCCCTCTCCTGGACATGTCTTAGTACCAGGGGCTCCCAGCAGCATGCGGGGCACCACATAACAAAAAGAATTGTGATTTCTTTTTAAATGGCATTGTATCGTTCTTCTTTAGATTTGCCAGTGCTCAGCAATACAACTCATTAACAACTGCTTGTGTAAACATTTGAGAGATGACAGCCTGTTGGTGTGGATAATAATATGTGAGGCTGAGTTATGGGCAGTTTTTTGAGGTTTTAGCTTTCTTGTATTTTCGTTCTTTCTTTTTTGAATTTCTATAAGGCTCTAATGAAAATCAGGCCTAATTAAGTCTGAGAATTTTTTTTTGTCTATGCTTTGATTACTGCGAAGAAAACTCAAGGGTTGTAATGGAGAACAGCCTATTAAGAAGAAATCAAAAAATTTGGGTAGTTTTTCTAAACATTCACCTGTCGCATTCCACAAAATATTCCTTCAAACCCAAGGGAAATCCCTGGGTCTGAGCAGCAACACATGGGTGTTTATCACAGCCATGCTGACTGCAACAGAAAGAATTACTTTGATTGACCTGCTTTGGGCCTTGAATGGTTCCTGAATCACTCAGAGAAAAAGCTGCCCCTCAGAAGCCACAAAATATCACCTGCTGGATCACTTTAAACTTTATGTGTAGGATGAGGTGGGGAGCTGGTCCCTGAGTGGGAAGGGTCAACGTTTCCCTGCCTTGTCCTGACTTGCCCTACCTGCCATAAATGTTCCCTGGCACGGCTGAGTCCCTCGTAGTGGGGTGACCTCTCCTTAGTGGGCTGCCTTGTCTCTGCTGAGGAGTGGTTCCTCCAGGCACCCCAGGATCCTCTGATGGCTTGTTAGTTTTCATGCCTATCACTCTTTACTGACTGTACAGAGACACTCCAAAACCAGCAGCCCTGGTAGTCAGGCACATCATGAATCTATCACAGGTTTTTTGAGCGTAGATGCTGTATTAGGCAGGTAAGTTTGTTTTCAGCCTCACAATTGGCTGTTTGAATACAGCTCCAACTCCCTTGTGATAGAACTGCTACACTGACATTTTACTGTATTTTTTAGAAATGGGTTTAGTCAGATAGTTACAAATAATTTGAATTTTGGAAAGCAAAATCCATTTTTTTTCCTGTGGGCTCAATGCTGGAGAAAACAGGTGATTCATGATACAGTGCTATGCTCTTCATTTGCCGAGTGCTGCAAAGATTAGATTAAGCTGCTTGTGTACAGTGTGTGTGACTGAGCCAAAACACTGCCCTGGAAAATCTGGTCCCTTCTGCTGCAGTCACAGCACACAGCTCCTCGCTTTGGGAGCCCTAATGGTGCCGAGGGTCAGGCCAGGCACCAACACTCAGCTATGGGTCAGCATTTCTGCCTCTGTATTTGCACATCTTTGTGTGTCCCTTGGGTCCATTTATCTCAGGTCTAGCAGGATGGCCCTTCTGTGTCCTCGTGCATTTGCAGACAGTGACACAGAGCAATGATATTCCCTTCCTCCACCTCCTCTCACTGCTGAAATTGAGAGAATTGTAACAGAGTGGTTTCCAGCAGAGAACAGGAATCAAGAGCAAGGGATTGAACCTTCACATGTATTCATGACCACGCACACTTTTATGGACCCAATAGTACTGTCGAGCATTTCATGGGGCTTTCTATCAAGGACACTATATAACAATAAGTTGTATTGTACTGCACTTTCAGTGAATATATGAGGTAATTGGTGTGCAGTTCCCTAGACTAATACTGGAAGACAGGCACCTGTAGACAGAGAAAATGAAGTTTAAAAATCTCTTTGCTGACTGTTCCCCCAGCTGGGAGAGAAAAGCACAGCCAGCAACAGCCGCAGATCAGTTGTTCTTAACCCTCTCCAGGCCTGGGTCACATCCCTCCACTGTTGTCCTGCCTTACTAGGACAGAGCTGGGGATTGGTCTGATTTAGCAGGGGAGGGAGGCGTGTATGCTTATGCCCCCTGCCCCTTTCTAAGTGTCAGAAGAGGCTTGCACCTTTCCACAGTGCTAAGCTGAGTTGTAAGCCCTGGGGCACCAAGTGTTCATCACTCAGAAGGCTGAGTGAGTGAGGAGAAGCCCCTGCCAGCCTGAATCATAGTCCAGGCTGCTGTGAAGGACAGGCTGCTCCCAGGCACGAAGTACCCCCAGTACCTCTCAAGGGCTGTGTAATGCACTGTCATGGCCAGCCATGGAGCACTTGGGGACCAGAAAGAGCCAAGCCTGCAGCACTCCTCTGGGCAGCTTCCTCAGGCCACCATGGATAATACAGGAGATGTGGGCCTGCAGGCAGAAAGCCACCCCATATTTTCTGTGTGGTTGCATTCAAACAAGATGTTCATCTTGGCACCCATAAATGATATCTCTTCCCATTCAAGACCTGATCTGTTAAACTGTTGTCCAGCTACAGACAGCTGGACCATTTAGGTTAGCTCTTCTGGGCATGGTGTAAGTCATCCTTGAAATCAGCCCTTGGCACAGGGCATGGCCAGGAATCCTCCTGCTGCTAAAGTGCTGCTATACCCTGCTGAGCCCAGCTGGGAGGAGCAGAATACTTTTTTCCCTTGTTCTTCCTTACTCTGTGAGCCATCAAAGAGCCATTTCATTGAGATGTGGATTCCCAAATGTCCAGAATGCGATTAGGTTGAGTCATCCTTTCACACAGATTTCTTTATTATTATTATTTCTAACATTTACCCACTTAACCATGAACAATGGTATTTATGGGGAGCATGTCCATCCATACATAAATATTGCTGGTAAGATGCCCAGGGACAGCACTTTCTAGACAGTAGGACTTTTAAAATGTAGGCAGTGTATTTAAGCCCGTCCGTAGTGATTTATCCCGATTTAATTTCCACAGGAGGAGGTCATGCTGGCAGTTCTGCCATGCTCACAGAGGCCAAAGACCAGCTTACAGTGTTAGTAGCACTGGGTACAAAGGCAAAATTGGGCCCAAGGCAACCTATGACCCATTGTTTCCAGGGCTAGTAATGGATTCAGATCACCTACTCATGTGTGGGAATGTGAACTTGCACATCACTGGAGACCCTGGAACTTTATTTCCACCACACTGTGTATGCAGGCCCATCAGAGAGTGCCATTCTCTCACTAAGTGACAGAATAGGCGCAAAGTACAAAGAAAAGTGACTTGAAAAATAAGGGGAGACCTGTGACTCACCGAGATTTGTTCCTCATAATACAATGAAAAATGCAGCAGCGGGATTTTCAAAGCAACATCCTGAGAAAAAATGAAAAGGTTGTGTGGACATTCCCCATCAGATGTAACACTTCATGGCAGAGCAAGAACAGACAGAACATTGTAAACTTTCTGAAGGCAAGGGCAGTCTTTGTAGTCTGTGTTTGTGTAGCACCTTGCAAAACACTGAGCCAGGCTATAACCTCTCTTCTTGGGTGATACTCTAAAGCAAAGGCTACTACTAGGTTAGGTAAAACCATAAACAGAAACAAGTGTGTTTGTCAGTCTGCCTCTCTATAAAAAGGTTCTATAGTTACCCATTAGCAATATAGCAACCATGGTGTGATAAGGAAAAACAGGTACACAATACTTCGCATTAAACCTTCTTTTTAAGATGGCTGCAGTATTACAGTCTAAACCTCTCTCTGTATCCTGTTGACTATTGTACTCTTCCTTGTTTTTGTTTAACCGTGTCTGAAGACAAATGTTTTATATTAATTCTGATTTCCCTTAAATTGTCTTATTTCATGCCATTGAGCAAATTAATCCACTGAATCAAGGGCAATTCTTTCTGTTGGGTAGCTCTTCTTGCTCATTATTCATTTCTGAAGGAGTGAAAATCCTTTATGTAACTTCATGCTTCTCTTGCTTACAGTACTCTCTGTAAATACAAGGAGTTGTTTTTCTTCAGACATTTGCAACTGGGTTGGGAGCTGGCTGGAAATCACCAGTGTAGCAAAGGAAGAGATAGATTGGTGTAGCCCAAATCCAGAAGGGATCTAAAGTCTGTTCTGCAGGGAAGTTTACTCTAGGATTGCTTTGGGCCTGGGGGGGTCAAGTCACACACATGCTCTTAGTGTGTGCCCAGGAGCTACACTCTGTCTCTCTCAAAAGAATATAACCAAATTCAAAATCTGTTTCTGGGCAGAATGTCCTGAGCAGAGTTGCAGTATTCAGCAAGGACTGTCTGGTTGCCAAGGAATATAGGAAGCCAAATTACAGCAAAATTGAATCTTTTTTAACCTTGGTATTTTGGAAAAGAATAATCTGCAACACCTGCAGATTACAAAACTTTGCAAAATATTCATATGGATTATCATTAGATATCACAATATTTAATATAATATGAACTATTTTTATGTATGTTTTTATATATGTATACTATTTTTATGTAGTATAACTTTTGGGGTCCCAGTGTAAGCCATGTTCCCAGTATGTTTCCAGTGTATCCTCTGGCTTCTTCCAGCACTTACATTCAAGAGGCAGGCCTAGCACTGCCTCAGATGCTGAGGTTGCAGAGTGGATGTGGCCCTGCAGAGGCAATGGATTACAGGCTAGTCCTTATCCCACAAAGCACACTAATGCACAGCAGATGATGGCACAGGGAAGAAAGGATTATATGCCACCATAGAAGTGATTTACAGAGTGCTCAGAGGCTGTGGGTTGCTGGTGGATGCTGCAGCCACACACACATCTGTGAATGTCACTTCTGAAGAAACTTGTCTGATGTGGAGGCTCTTGGTCTGGTGGCTGATAGAAGGACCCCTCCTGAGAGGAGAGTGAGTGACAGAGGGAATTAAGCTCCATCACTTCTCCTGGAGGTAGAAAAACCTTTGAAGAGATAATTTCTTTTTATTTGTTTTAGCAAGACACGGCTGTGTATTCATCCTTGTAGACTGATCTTGCTCATTCAGAATTGTTCATTCAACAGGAACGTAAATATCTCTGAGCTATACTTTTCTCCCCCACTTCCTTGGCAGGAGACACCTGTAAAAGAAGAAGAAAAATAATGTGTCAAATGTGATCTGGAGAGGATTCAGCTGAGCAATTTCTGGCTTCCCCTGTCTGTCCTCCAGCTGTCGTGCCCCTGGTAACTTCAATTGCTGTACACAGACTCGGCCTGGCTGCAGTTTTGTTCAGCTGGATCTATGCTCCCAAATATTTTTCTGATGTAACAATCTGGCTTGGCCAGGGCTTCAAACCTCTCCCTGTGTGAACTGGGAAAAATATATAGTAACTGTTTCTGCACTCTACTATGAACAGACATTTAATACCTGTAAGTAAAAGGTTTCAGTCAGGGTGCTGGGTCAGCAAACTGTTCCTGTGGGTGCCAGAGTCTTGTGTGTCAGGTTCATATGTACATCATCACACACTTCAAGGGCTTTACAGGAAGGGAGACCTTATGTTCTAACAGCATTTATCAAAATTTGATGTGATAACTATCAGAGCTCCTCCATGAATTTGCCCTGAAAATTCCTTTATGAAAGAAAATGACATTCAAACAGAGCTGAGAGGTGTCTGCTTTCTGCAGAATTGTCCTGTTATTTTGTATGAAGTATATGAACAAGTCCCAGCAGTCTTCATTCTAAAATTGTGATGCCCCACACAAAACCTGCTGTTCTCTAACTTGCCCCGGGCTGAGATCGTGCTTGTAACAGCAGCAGAGCCACAGCAGGATCAGCAAGGAAAGTGGTGGCAGAACACCATGACACTTGGAATATAGCCATGGAGCCAAAGGGACAGAGTAGAAGGGAGTGCTAGATATTTAAACCACAAATGCCAAAGACATATTTTAGAATGCAAATACTCAGGGGTTGATTTTTTGCCAAAAGCTTGAAAGTTCTCTGAAAAAAAAATAAAGGGGGATGCTCTTAAAAGCTTCTACAGGAAAAAGATTCATTTCAGTCATCACTAATGACTATATTAAATGATTAATATGTTCTGTTAACCTAATTACTGTTTAGAAAATGGATTGCACATTGGTATGTGCACCTCAAACATAAAAAATAAAAAATCATCTGCCTTTTCTAAACTCCTAGGGATTTTCTACTAATAGACAGTATGGATGTGTGGTGGAAGATCTGAGACTTTAGCTAGAACCTCTGACTAAGTCTGGTGATCTGTGATTTTCCAAAGCTGTTTACTCACTGGTATTAACCAGTAACATTTGGTGACTCCTTCCCAGTCATTTTACACAAGAAATCTCCTCTCCATAAATCCACTGACTAAAGATTTGAGGTCACTTTTAAAGAATGGCACAAGAGATGTGGCTTCTCCATCAGCTCCACAATAACAATAAATAATGCTTGGTGCATAATTTGCAGGGCTCCAGTTAACATGCTTCCCTCAGCTACTCAGTGAATTTCATTGGTTAAAATGCTCTACTCTCAGTGTAAGCATTCATAGCTACTGAAGCATGTGTGTGATGTAAAACAGCAGCAGGGAGCAGAGAGGTTCCCAGAAATGTAGAAATGCCCATTTCAATGAGGGAGCTAAGCAGGACAGTTACAGCATATTGTGCCATGAATGGCAAACAAACATTTAAAGGGAGGACAAGGTAGCTTTTATGTTTGGTTGTTCAGGGGCTTTTTAAGATTTTTTTAAGATTTAAAGTAAAATCTGTTTCTCTCTAGCTGGCAGCTGTGAGGCAGAAAGATTTTTTTTCCTTAACTCATGTTATTAAATTAAAAGCTTAATTTTTGAAGAAGCATTTGCTATGAAACCAGTTTTTCTTAAGAAAAAATCACAGTCCTATCCACAAATGGATTATGGATTTATTACAGTACATCAAAAAAGGCAAATAGATTGATTCATAGCTGTTTGCATGCTTGTGCTTACAAACCACATCCTGCATGTGCATTCACTGTTAGTATGATTTATAATAATATGCTGATAGTATTAACTGTATGCAAAAGCTCTGCAACTCAGGGACCTGACTGAAACAGTTTAGAGAATAGTCAGGGACTGATTGAAGAGTGGATGCAGTATCTTGGGATGTGCTGTGACTGACAAGGGCATTTTTCCATGTGTTTCCCTTAAACAGTCATTTTGGAGATTTCTTTTTAAATGGGGATTCTTCAATCTTATTATTTGCTTGCACTGCTCTGGAGGCAGCTCATTGCTTTGGGGGAATTGTTACTTTGGAGTCATGATTCAGAAAGCTGGAGATGTAAAAGCAGGGAAGGAGGTAATGTTGAAAGCTTGGAGGCAAATACAAAAGAAGTTACAACTGAGGTGGAAGAGTGTAGCACTGCCGGTAAACTTTGCAGATTAAATAAACATCTCCGGCATAGTAAGTGATGCTAATAAGGACAGAGCATTCCTTAGGCAAGATGTGGACTGCTTGGTAAGCTGGATTCTTTTAGAAGGCTGGTGTCTACACAGAGCCGCTGGGAAGGTCACATACACACAAACCAAGAATGCAGGATGCATTTTCAGTTTCAGACTGAGAACTAGGAAGCAGAAATTCTGGAAAGGATGTAGGGGCTATTTTGGATGAACAAATGAATGTGAATTCCCAGCGTGAAGCTGGCGCTACAAGGACTGATGCAATCCTTGGGTAAGTAAACGTGTATTTAGTAAGGCTTGGGAGAGGTAGTGCTCAGACATCCAGAAAGGATGCAGAAAACTGGAAAAGCACTACAAAAAAAACTGCAAGAAATTCTGCCTGGCAATGAGAGTCTTAAAAGCTCTTACAACTATTTTATAGCTTATCCAATGGAAGGTTCAGAAGTAATTTGACTGATTTGTACAAGCATCAATATCACGAGAAAATTTCTGATGCCGATCTTCCCATATGGGAAAGAAACTGGACAGAGAGGAAGGCATAAAAACTACCAGGAAAAACAGATTACCTTATACCTGCTCTCCTTCAGGAACTGTTTGTTCCCTCTATGCAAGTGTGTGTTTACCCCTCTTATCATGGGAGACAGGTTCCCCTAATAAGTAATCTCACCGTTACTGTAATTTGCTGTAGGTAAGAGCATGAATAGGGGTGATTACCTCAGCGAAGCTGATCTGCAGTAATTTTTTCCCTTGAGGTGAACTGTTCAAATGTTCCAGTCCAAAGGGTGGTCCGAGGGCTGTCAGCTGAGGCTGGCCACATTTGGATGAAAGATATGGTGCATTTATTTTTAACAGGGAGTATTAAACATTTAGGTCAAGCTATCTAGGGATGGAGATTGTTCTCCATTAGTTGCAGTGTTTTAATCAAGTCTAGGTGCTGTTGTAAAAGACACACTGATTGTTCAAACAGAAGTTATAGGTTCAACATGGAAACTGCTAAATAAAATTCTATGACTTGTTAGGCTAAATGGTCATCATGAACCTTTTCTGGCCTTTCACTCTATTGATCCGTGAAAAAATGAGCAGAGAATTGATGGGTAATCAGGAGCTACACAGTTCAGATTGAGGATAGCAGGGAGAGCGTTATTAAATTTGGTGGAAAGGGTAAAAGAAAGTTACAGAGAAGCCTGCCAAAAAAATAGGTTGAGAGCTGGGCTTGGCTGAAGTAACTCTGGGCTCAGTGAAGCACTTGTGGGACAATCTGGGACATTCCAAGAGAACAGGGAGATATAACAGATGCAAATGGCGGAGACTGTGCAATGGAGTGACAGGCAGCTCTTGAAAGAGGAAAATAAGCCCACACTGGTGGAAATGTCACTGCTGATTTAGGGGGTTAGGGTAGGAAATCATTTGCCAGTTCTGACAGAGGAGAGAGCAGAGCATAATTTGGGCAGAAAGGTGACAGCCTTGGGGGAGAGGGTACAGAGACAGAAAGTCTGGACACTGTGGAGAAATAAGACAGACAGGAGAGAGGGGTTTGAAGGATACTTGCTTTGGAGAGATACAGAAGTCAGCAGAGCATAAGCCTTCATTCATAGAGCACGCGTTTGACTTAAACAGCAGCATTACCTGATGGCATTACAACCACGCTACTGAGGAAGAAACTAGGCCCCTCACATAAAATAAAAGCAGTGCATTCCATTTTAACCAGTCCATGACCAAAAATAAATTGTACAGTTATCCAATTCCAGACTACCAGACTGATGGCTGAATAGTTAGAACTCAGCAAGTTAGATAATTTATCACTGAATATAAATGAGACTTATAAGATCAATGACATTTAGTGACATTAATTAACTGATTAAATTAAACCTGATATTTTAATCAGAATTTGTTTATGAAAAGCTCTGGATAAAAATGAAATTGAGTATAACCTAGTTACTTTTAAAATTCCAGTTACCATAACAACTTCTTGTGATATAAATTAAAGGTGGTCTTTGCTTTACATTATTTTTAGAATGAGTTACCATAACAACAGAATGCTGATTCATTTGCAAAGAGTTAAAATATGTTGTTGTTCTTTGAGAAACAATCAAAGTACAAGCAGGATGCCAGGAATTAATATCCCAGAATGGTTGTGCAAACAGCATTTTTCAAACACCTCACTTCTGGCACGAGAGACTGATGGATCTTCTCCAGTGTGACAGGCTCAAGATGTTCCTTGGTTGCTCAAATCAGAAAGAGATTATTTATCAATTGGAGAAGAGTGGGGCTGTCAGGCACCAGAGGTATTATGAGCTGTCAGATCTGCAAGGAAAAATGATGCAATAGCAAATAAATTCACCTGGCCCTCACATGCCAGGAGGGCAGGCAGGAGAGTCTCTCAGAGCTGAAGCAGTGACCCCCTGCCTTTTCCCCACACATCCTTGGTGGGAAGAGAAAAAGGTGACAAATCATTTCAAGGACTTTAACTCGACCGTGTGGGAACACCTTGGAAGTCAGTGCCAGCATCTTTCTATTCTACCTCGGGCTATTCTTCTCCTGTGACAGGTTTTCCTTTATGCAAGGGCAACACCTTTTGACAGAGAGTAACCTCGATGTGAACTGCCTACACAGAGGACTGGATGAAGTTGTTCCCTTGGCCCAGACCCACAAGAACCTCCATGACACAAAAGTATGGATAAAATTACAAGTCAGATGTGTCCCAGCAGCCAAGATGCAGAAAGGGTGCCATAAACCTGCACACATGTGTTTGTGCATGTTCAACATAAAAATAGCTAAGAGTTTACGCTCAAACCACTGTGGTCCCAAGCCTGATTTTAATATTATTGCTCTAACTTACCTCCAAATTGATGCCAACTAATAGCTACAGACCTCTACAGGATCTCTACAGATGCAGCTTTTCTCATTTTGCAGATCTGAATCTTAGAGATCCCATTTACTCATCAGCAGACAAAGGGGAGGCTTTTAGAATCTTCAAGGCCCTTGAATCTACAAAGGAAATACCTTGAAGCAGCCCAGGAGGCCCTGGAGTAAGGTGCTTCTTACAGCCAGGATCCCACCTGCAGTCCAGTTCTAGTCTAGAAAAGATAAGTAAGGTGGGCATCTGATTCTGTGCTTCCTGCCCTGCTGGGCATTGCTGTCCGTGAGAGGACACTGCAACATGAATGCAGTCCCTCCTATTTGGCTGTGGCTTCCAGTGCATCTGTGAGATCAGAGATATTCTAGGCTGTTATCAAACTGGAGAAGAAAGCAGGATGTCTGAAAGCATAAGCTACTTCCCCCAACTTGCACCCTTCACCCCCCACTTGACTGCAGAGGAACAGGAGTTTCATAGTGGATTTCTGTCCTTGCCTTTTGATGACAGGACGAAAAACAGCCATAGCCATCTTGCATTGTTCTGCAGTGCCCTTTTGTCCAGGCAAAGACAGGCAGATGAGAGCCTGAAAGTAGGAGAGGCAACCTTGCATTCCTGGTTTGATTGTGGTCCTCCTGCTTAATGAGTTTTGAAGAGGAAGAGGAGGAGGAGTGGTACCCAGGGGAATTTGCATGTGCTCTTGTGTCTGAGGCTTATTTAATTAAAAGACAATAAAAATGCCAGCTCCTGCAAGTTGCAATCTGGATCCTCTTCCGCTCCCCCTATCTCCCTTCCTTCTTCTTCCTTCTTTCAAAGAAAATAGATAAGTCATTGGGAGGGGGGGGATGTCAAAGGAAAAGTCTGCTGCAAAATGCCAGCTTGTACTGATTTATGCTGGGCTAACATAAATTGCGAGAGGGCTCAAGGCAAAATCTGTCTCCTCTCAACAGCAACTCCAAAGTTACAGTGTGTTTGTCTCTTGCAGTGGTCCATTAGATCTGACTTTGGGGCAGCTCCCCTCCTAGAAGGGGGGGCTTGAAAGCACAGTCTCTTCTAGTGGTAGCCACTTTATGGCCAACCCCAGCTGCTCCTCATGGCTACTCTGACAGTCCACCTCCTTTGATCTGCTGATGGGTGTCTTCTACAAATGCTGCTTGCCCATTTAGGCCAAAATGGGCTGGCTGCCTTGGTGAAGGCTTTAACATGTGTTACACCGGGAACAGCTCGTTTTCCCGATGCAGACAAAGGTGTGCTCACACAGAAAGCTCATCTCACTGAGCTTTGTGTGCTTCTCAGCAGCAGCAGGGGTAGGGACACAAAGATGTAGGACTGAGGTGGAGTCAATCTGTTGCAGAGGAACAAGGCAGCATGAACTTGCCCAGCAAAGCTGCCTTGAACTTCCTGCAGCAATCTGAATTTATAGAAAGGCAGAAGAAAGCTTTATATCCACCTCCCATTCCTTGACATCACCTCGTGTTAGACTTCCTGTGCAGCTGGGCCACACTAAGCCTGTGACTACATGGAATTTTATCACTTGGAGAGAAATTGAAGGAAAGTATCACCTCAGGTGTTGTTTACCAGCTCGCTCTCCCTCATTCAGCAAGCCTGGGTTCGGGGTGGTTGGTGTCAGGGGCAGAAGTGCTGTGAGAAAGGCTGAGGGCAGGGTGTAAATGTCAGAATGACTGACTCATGTCCCTGCACTCACACAACAGACTTGGTAGTCCCAGAGAGGCACCTATAATCCAGAGCCTTTTCGTCTGAATACACTGTTCCTATTTGAATGCCAGCCATCCTACCTGGCACTAGTCAAGGTCGGCATATGCTGAAGCTGGTTCGCTCTTTTCCTTGGGGTAGCACGACATGGTTCAGCACTAGCTGGCTGGGGAGCCCACCTGCAATGGACTGAGCATGCAGCCTCTGCTGAGGCCTTCCCCAGGGTCTTGGGCAGAGTCAATTGCTCAGAGACCCTGGCTCCCTGAAGCCGAAGTCAGTAGCACTGCAGTAAATGTGGCAATGGTGCCAAACACAAAAATAATTGTGCTGTACAGAGAAGAGCTGAAGTACCTGTTACAGCAGTGAGAGCATCATGTCAATTTGTGGGAATCCAGTCTGTATAAGGTCTTGCAATGTGCTAATCTTCGTAGCTCCTGAGTGCCTTTCCTTTCGCATCCTGTCATCAGCTCCTAGGAAAGCTTGCTGCATGAAGAGTGTCTTGTTTTACTACTGCAAAAAGGGAAAGCATAAGAAGATGGAAATAAATGTATTGACAAGTGAGACGAATAAATGTTCCTCTTGCCTGCAGTATATGGAGGTGTTTGACATACCAAATTATGACATAACTGTAGGAGTAATGGTTACAGCTGTTGCCTTTGTAAAATGATCTCCAATACCACATAAGTAAGACAACATGTCTAAGTCATTTTATACAGTGCCAGAAGACTAATCCCATGCCATGCATGCACTGTGCCAAATGTGGTCATATCACAGCAGTAAGATCAGTCCTGGAATAATCACATCCTTAGGAAAAAATCCTCTGTGTAATACAATGAAATCCCACTTAAACAAGTCAACCTTGTGAATCTATTAGAGCAGCATCCCCAGAGTACTGCTACCGTAGCTTGCTTCTAGCACAAAGTGGAACGTTCATGTGTAAAAATGAAGACAGGAGCAGAATATTTACTCAGGTGAAAATAGGCTTCTTTTGGGAATACTTATGGGGAGAGAGACAGAAGAGCTGCAGTTGCCATATGGAGGATATCAAAACCTAAAAATCCCTGTATGCAACCAACCTGTCAAACCAGTTCTATATCCCTAATCCATACAGAACTCCCCGTCTCCTGGAGGAATGTTCTTTGAGCTGAGGTGGGGGATCATCCCCCTAATCTAAAGAAGTTCAAGCCCTTGCTGCATTTTACAATTCATACATTCATCCTGAATAGGAACAGGATGCTACAAAGTCCTGAGGCAGCTCTGAAAATCCCATCATTTAGACCTACAAATTCTGGATTATGTTTTTCCCTATGTACTTTCTATTAGCTCTAAATACCACCTTTGAAAAAAATGCTTTTGACAACTTTCTACTAAGTATCAACACACATATAAATCTGAGAAATACATGAGAACAACCTATTTATGGGATAATGAAACCAGCCTCGCTAATTCATCTGTGCAACATAGACAGATGTGATTTCCCTAATACCTGGGGTTTAATAATTGCAGCATTAGGGCACATCTAAGCTTCCAAATCACAGCAGGTTTTTGTATATCCAAGCAGAACATTGTCCAAGTGTATCTATTCCTTACTTTTCTTTCACAGAAAGGTTTTTATTATATCTATTTGCTGCCACAAAGCATAGGAGGAAGTTAAAAAATAAATAAATAAGCATGTTGTTCAGACAACCTCAGGGTCTCTTAAACAGATGCTGAGCTTTCCACTTCCACGAAAAGCTGGGGGATTTGAATAGATTGAAGCCAGACTATTCATGGGACTACTTTCCTCAGCAAGAGGAAAACCTGACCTTGAATATTTTCCTAGGCACAGGCAAGCATACATCCACCAATACTTGGAAACTCATCCTCCTGCTGCCAGTCTATTGCTTCCCAGTTGGTGGTTTGCAGTTCAGCCTTGGTGCAGTAGCACTGGAAGAGGGAAGAGGGAACTGCCATAAAAAGAATGCTGTACTCTTCTCCCATTCCTTTCCATCTTCAGACTGGCCAGTGAACTGTGTGCTGTTGTGGAGGATACTCAGTTAAGGATTTTCAAAATACCCTGGTCTCAGCACTTGCACTGACAGTCTCATCTTTTAGTTCCCTTCTGATACTCTTAAGTGCTAGCTGATCACCATATAAACCATACAGATCTGGGCAGATCTTTAAGGCAGGAGCCTTAGCAGGTCTGGACATTTTTCTGCCTTGAGAAGTACAGCCTCTGTATCCATGGCCTGTCCACAGGGATTTCATGGCAAATTCATCCCAATTCAGTGAACAGTTAAAGGACAAACACAATTTCTCTCTTTTTTCCCCCAGTATGTTTACTGATCCCAAGAAGCTGCCATCCTGTCCTAGTAGGGGTACACAAATTCTGAAGACAGGTGAGGCAGGTTTCCAAGGAAAACAGCATGCAAAGCAAATGCATTCCCACAGAGCTGCAACACGCGCTGTTTCCAGACAGGGTTTGCTAACATGTTGTGAAGTAACAGGTGATTTAGAACAAAAGGTTCCAGAAAGGTTCCCTGTGTAGGCAGAGAGGACGTATTTGCCCAGTGAGTTGCACAAATCCTTTTTTGCCCAAGCAGCTCCTGAATCATCTATACAGCTGTGTATAGAGTATGGTGGAGATTTGAGGCTTCTTGCTGGAGAGGTGACAGTGCTATCCCAGAAATTCCCCTAAACAGATGGCCTCTGCAGACCTCAAGTCCTACAAATGCACTGGAAGGATGTTAATCAGTTTTGCATGCAGTAAATAAGAATGTGTTCAGGATGGAACATTTTGAGGCTTAGTCATTTAAAACCAGCTTGAAGTCATTTATTGGAGAAGATTTTTGTTTGGAGGCCAGGACAACGGTTGAGAAAGATCAGATCATTTTCAAAAGTGAATAAATCTACCCATGTAGATTTTTTTCCTCCTATCCCTCTTTCCCTCATTACTCATTTTTCTGTCACTTTGTCTGTTGTCTTGATTTACTATAGCTGTTCCCAAAGCAAATTTTCTAAGAGAATGTCAGCTAATTAATTATTGTTTCAACACCATTTTTATCCCAGACCTTTGACCTCTTGGCAGCTCTGCAAAGCATTCTGATGTATTTCATATTTGCTTAATAAATATTTATTTCAAACAATAAATTGAGAAACAAGACAAAGAATGCCTTGTCTTTAAAAAAGAAATAGGACATTAGAGGCAAGTCAGAGAAAAGCCACAGGCCAAATTCTCTAAACACAGATCAGTGCACTAGGTCACAGGAGAAACGGAATGCCAGGCTCTGTACCTAATATAGAGTAGAAAGGAAAATGTCCAATACTATTTTTCATAATTGACTTTATTTTATTGGCTTTTATTTCTTGATTCCCCATGTGAGTGTTCATGATCTCTCTGGGGTGGCATTCCTTATCTTTACCCTGGTGAGGAGGGGATCATCCCTTGCTGATGTGCCAGCGCAGTGCTGCAAGTTAGTGGTAACTGCCATTCACCAAGTCATGCATCTGGCATTTCCTTTGGAGGTCTGATCAGCATCTGCCTGCTTGCCTCTCTGCCTGCCCTTAAGTCCTGGACAGAGAGTGCAAACGCCTGTCACAGAACTCTTCCCTTGCAGGACCTGAGGGGAAATCAGCTCTCTGCAGTCATAGCAACATTAGTGCCAGAAAGAGGGGAAGGACCCAGCTACAGGCCTCCTCAAGGTCTCAGGACTGTATTTTGATGTCTGAGATAAAGTGATGTCTTTATGTCTTTGACCCAGCTTGATGAGAGTGGAGACACCAAAAGACTCCAGTGATCTGGATAAAGCATTGTGAGCTAGGAAGTAGAAGGCATCAAGTCAGGACACTGATGTCTGAATGCAATCCTGAAGGCAAAGTCCCAGTTTCCATGTGAAACCAAAGGTACTGCCTTGGCTGCACCTAACCTAGATTAAGGGCTTGGTGCTACTCCAGCTCTCCTCCAGTTGCTTGTCCCATACCCACACTCATACCTACCAAATAGGTGTCTGGCCTTGCTCTTTCAGAGAAATCATCCCAGATCAGTCTGATTGTTTCTTCAAAGAGTATTTTTATTCAGATTAGTTAATTTGACTAGACTAATCGATCGGACTTGATCTGATATCTAAAGTTCCTCATCAGTCTGCTGAGGTTGAGACTGTCAGACTTCCCTTACCATCATAGGTCCTAGGTTCCCGTGCCTTTGAAGCAGATCCAGCACTCCTTTGGCAAGCTGCAGATATCTTCTGCCTTTATTTCTTTGCTGGAAACTGTGGAGGGGGGAAGCAGGAGTAGACAAAGCAAGGTTTCACAAGCTACGGTCACTGGTCAGATGGTATGCAGAGAACAGTCCTTCAGCCAAAACACAGGGCCCTGAGCCAAGCTTTCTGGATCCTTTTTGTCAGCTCTCCTACACATTTCCTGGAGGATTTTGAAGGAATCATTTAAGCTAAATTGAGCATTTGCATCCAAAAGAGCTACTAAAGTAGTTTGATTTTCAGAGGTGCTGAAAGCTGACAGCTTCTGTTCAAAAAAGAAAGGTTATGAGTGTTTTCACAGGGCAGGAGGTGCCCGCCCTTAGAGCCCTGGTTTCTTCGTACGATCCTCATCTCTCTTCGCCGTTGCTTTCCCCATTTGTAGACTAAGGAGAGCATTAGCTAATCGAAGGGCTCAGAGAGAGTTAATTCAGTAATGTTTGCAAAGAGCTCTGAAATCTCAGAGGGAAGGCGCTATATAAATGCGAAGTATTATTTTATGAAGATCAGTTAGCAGCACTTCATCATTTCAAATGGCACCAATTATATACAATGTACATTGATATATACACTCTATTTTCATAAAATGCTGTTGCACTTGATTCAAACTTATTTGCAGTCTGATAACTACACAGATATTAATAATGCCAGGAAGGAGAAAGTTTTGCATAGTCTGTCATTTGTAAAATTATTTTCCAAGCATTATTTTGTATACACTGAATGGTAGATTCACTGGCATGTGTGCAGGACCCTTGTATCGTGCTGGTGACACAAATGTGTTTACCAGTGAAGCTGACTCTGGACAGATTCAGTCTGTCAATGGTGATAGGGGAGATCTTCTCATGTGCTTTTAAATACACTAATTCTTACTTAAAAAAGTAACTAAAGATTTCTGTAAGAAAGTCTGACAGGATACTTCAAATTAACACCATGCACCTAATCTGCTACCCATTTTCAGTACAAAATAGCATGATTTATTCATATTCAATAAAATATCTAGGAATGCCCCCCTCCTCCCCTTGTATAAAAAAAAAAAACGCTGTTCTTATAGCTTTGCCAGTACTTTCTTTTTCAGACTGTGCATATGGCATCACTAAAAAAAGCTATCAAATTATACGGCTAAACTCAGATGCAGTGTGCAATTTTGTGTGTCCAACAGTCATTTCTCTGACAAAACACTGGAAGGCAAGCTATGAGTTTTCTTTCATTTCCTCACTTCTGTCTCTAGGAGTTGCATCTATACTTCCCCATCGTATTCCCAGCCTTCGCAATTGTTTTAGAGGACTTGTGACGTTTTGTTCTCTTTCTTTCTGTCCCTCAGCTGGTGCAATGCAGAGAAAAAACCTGCAGGCATCATACTTGTTGAACAGCTTCAGAACTTGAGCCAGTGTGTCCCAGTGACTTCTGAATGGACACAGGTAGGACTCATTAACCTGCTTTTAACTGGTGTGATCTCTGCTGTGTTCACAGCTTTTAATACATGAGGACAGAGGTGAGCCAACCCTGCACAGTTCCTGTCAACATTTTTCCAACTAGACCTACTCCCTGTCCTTAAAGAGCAGGGAGACGCTCAGGATGGGCTCCAAGGAAAGGGACACTCCTACTACTTTTTCATGTACTTCTCGATTATTTTGCTGGCCCAGCAATGACTGCTGGACAGCTTCTTCCTACATTAGGGCTTTATGTGACTCAGCTCATCGTGGTCTCCCTGCAGGTGGGAGCTGCCCCAGAACTCCCTAGAAGTTGCATTTAGATGCAGAACCCCAGTGCAGCCCCTCTGCTTGTTGAGTTCTGACAGTGCTGTGCACCAGGGCCCTGGACAGCAACTGTGTTGGAGGAGGGAGGTGAAGTGTCTGGAGAGGGTTCCAGTGTTCTGTGAAGACACTCCCAGGTTTTGCAATAAGGCAACATCCCTTGCTAGTGCAGGAGGCAGTGAGAAGATGATGTTCCTATGTCTCTGCTGGAAGTCTTTGACACTATGTTCTTAAAGACACAAACAGCAAGCACAGAGGGCACTGGCACCCTGCTGACTTGAATTTGCAGTTCACTTGAGCTCAGTTTCAAAAAAGCCTTTCTTTTGAGTACATAATATATCAACTCTCCCAGTGCCTCAATGCAATTTAAGAAAAAACATTCACAGCTCTGTAGCTTCTGTAGCCTCTCAGAGTGGTTCAGGCTTCACAAAATATCTGGGAATACACGAAGAAATTATATTTTCAAATTAATGTATTTTCATCAGGTTCTTTCTGCATCTTAGAGCTGTGCTGTTTCTGAGTCTGATCTATTTGAGGACAGCTGCATAATTTAAGTTATTGATGGAAGTGTCTGTAGGATAAAGGGTTTCGGTTTTCCTGTTTTTTCCTCAGCCATATTTCACTCCCTCACTTTGAGCCCATGCCAGCACAGTGGGTTTAGATATTTGATGGCATGAAAATTGTTTTATTTAGCTTATAGTTGAACATAAGACTTTTCTAGCAACAGAGTTACAAAAATCATCTTAGCACAAGATCTAGAGGAGAGGGGTTTTATGTGCAATCACACAACATGACAAAAGATTCAGGTGGTAGAAATGGAGGCTGGCTATTGGCACAGTGGTGGGGAAGGGAAGTTCAAGGCATAAACCAAGAGCAAATTGCAGTGGGGCAGACACAGGCTGTGCATGAGAAATGAGTGGGCTGTGCGTTGAAATGGACACCTCTGAAAACCTGATAAATTTGTGATTTCACATATAGGACTAAATCTGCCATAGTTTCTTGGAATGACACGGGGCACTTACAGCTTTTTCAAAGTGGGACACCCTGGCTTGCTTCAGGCTGAGCTGCTGGGGGTGCTCCTGGTTCTCAGATGCCCAGGAAAAAGTGGTGTGATTTTCCAAAGGTCTGAGTGGCCTCAGTGGTATTTGCAGATCCTCAGCATCTTTGGATTCCTTGCCATGGAGAAAAGAGTCCCAGGCTCAGGTGTGAAGTCATTTCACTACTCATACGCACAGATGTCTTTTTATGCCAGGTTTTGTTTTATTTTATTTTATTTTATTGTTATAGATGTACTGCACTTCTAAACACCATAAACCAACATCTCCTGAACAAAAGTGTTTCAGAATGAGGAGGATGCAGTGTGCAAATTTCATTTTTCAGCACTCCCCCTCTGCTGACCTAAGATATATATAACTCAGGGATAGATAACAAGTGTATAACCATAGTTTAGATTTTAATGAGTGCACTTCCAAATGGAAAAAATTGCCAAGCTGAACACTTGTTTTCTCAAGAAAGGCCCAGTGTAGAAAAGTGGGATAACACACAAAATAATGGTGTTCACTTATTACCTACTTTGATCAAGCCACTCCTATTATTTGCTTCCAATCCTTTAATGAAGCTACTGTGTATAGAGATTTAGCAGTAGGCACCTGATGCATTTCAAAATAGAGATCTTTTGGCTGGGCAGAGCTCAGAAGCAGAGGCCTTTCACACTGAGTTAAGGCAGTAATTCCCAGTGGGAAGCCCAAGAACTCACATTTTTTCCCTACCTGGTGTTGGCTATAAAATGATGCAGCCGTGCAGGTCAGCTGCAAACAGCTGAGACAGTTCAAGATGTAAGTATGTTCCAGCTGCTTGTTGCTTCCCTTCATCTGGAGGTCAGTAAGCAGGGAGCAGAGGGCTGGAGGCTGGGCAGAAGGACATCAGCTCCTGTTCCACTTCCATATTTAAGCCATTAGCAATCAGTGTGCTCAGTGGGTCTAAATTCCTCCCCACCCCCACAACAGTAATTTTGACAGCACAGTTATAATAGTTGTTTGGTGACTAAGCAAGATGAGAAAAAACTTGACATGCTTTTGCTGAAGATCCTCCTTATTTATATGTGAAAAATTGAATGTGAAACTCAGAATGGGATGTAAGCAAGCTGCGTTGCCAGAGTCAGTGGTGTGGCCTCATACAGCAAGCCTTTTGCTCCTCAACAGAAGTGTGTAGAATCTTTAGCAGCCATGCAGTTGACCTTACTAGAAATTTTCATCTCTGTTCAGGTGAAATCTTGGCCTTCCAGGCTTAACTACTGAGTGAACAAGACTCAGAGGGAACAATTCCCTTATTTGTTTAAAGAAACTAAAAGGCTTAGAAGTGTAACTAATCATGGCAAGACCCAGATTGAAATTAGAATGCACACAGCCAGTTTTCCAGGCTTTTAATGCTTTTCTTCTTTAATTGGACTTACTCTGGTTTTCAGCTTATTTGAATAAAACTTCAGATGTGTTTGGATTTGCTCTAGTTTGAATGATATCATAAGATATTCCTAGGATTCAGTGAGGACTGTGGGATTCTTATAGGTATTTTAAGATGAATTTTAATGGGAAAGGTGACATGGATTGTCACACAAATGGAAATTGCCATGACTACCAATAATGCTAATCCAATGCCTTGACTGACTAATCCTGACCACATTGTGCTCAATAAAGAACTAAGCAAAGATTTCTGCAGGTTGGTTGGTTTTCCAGCTGTACCAGCAGCTATCTAACCTGATACAGCTTGAGGAATTTGCATGGATAATGGGCATGGTTTGAACAACATCCCAGAAAGCTACTTTTATAAATAATGCCTTTTGAAGATCACTAACAGAGTGCAGTGTAGGGCTAGCTCATCTGAGCTCTGGGATGAAATGGAGATCTTACGCTTCACTCTTTCACAGCACAGGGACAAGAACAACATACCAATTACTGCAGGAGATATTGCATCAACTCTCAAGTTAATGGAATTAAACAAGTCCCTGGAGCCAGCAGATTTTGCTGCTTCATTAGTGGACCTTTTATTCAGACTGTTCTCCCATAGCTCCATAAGATCCTGAACTCAGGAGCTAGCAGCCAAGGAGCATCTTAGCACAGAGATTTTGGAATAGGTGCAGGTCAGGCCTGTAATGCAAACATCTGAAAGGCTTTGCAGCTGCTCTGGCAGGTTACCTGGCTAGATTCTGTACAGTGCTCTGCGTGTGCAAGTGCAGAGAAGAAAATGATGAGCAGGACAGGGAATTCAGCAAGCAGCAATGAAACCACTGCTTTGCAGAGGCCAAGCAGCTTTTCCTTGGCAGCAGGAGCAAGGCCAAAGCTGTGTCTCCATGACTCAGGAGTTCATTTGCATTTTGCCAACCCACTTCAAAGCTGATGTCTTTTAAGGGAGAAAGTCTCTGCAACTGTATTCCCTTGGATACCACGTTGTGAATGAAGGTCAGAACAAACCCTACATGCTCCCAGATTTCCTTGAGGATTTCAGGAAGGCTCTCTAAGGTATTTGGTTGCCTTAGCCCTTCACAAAGGGATTAATTTCACAAGGACCTGGAGACTTTTTTAGTTTCAGCTCCTGGAGTTGTGCCTACTGCTGAGTGCTGGCTGTGCTCAGAGATGGCCTCTGCTCTCCCTACAGTCTCTGAAATCATGCAGTTCTCATTTCCACCTCTCACTCTAAAACACAGTACTTCTGGGCAGACTGCAAGTCGCAGAATAGAGTCATTCTGTGAGAGCTGCACCATCTTCAGGGGCTCCCTAAATCTGTCAAGATTTGAAGGGGAAAATGAAATCCATAGGATTTCCTCCCATTACTTATTCCTAGTGTAGCCTTTCACCTGCTCCCTTCTCCCTTAGCTCCAAAGCTACCCTTATGCTGAGAGTGCCCAAGTGTCACTGTAACACACACACACTTGAACTCATCTAAAGTGTGGGGATCCCCACGTGCTGATGGATGATTCCTTATTGACACATCAAGGCTGTTCTTCCCAACAGAGGATCTCTTCTCTTTGTGATTCCTAAAATATTGAAAAAATTATTTAAAAAATGGTCTGTTCTCTGTTTCTTAAACCCAGTCCAGTATGCTAATCCCAAAGCTCTCTTTAACCTACACCAGTTTCCTCCATTCTCATGCATCTCCTTCGGCCATTGTCACAGTGATCACAGAAAATGACCTGGTTCTGAACAAAGTTGGTTTGGGTTATTGCCATGTAGATGTGCCCTTAGAAGATATTATCATCTTTTTTTGTGCATGTCCAGCATTTCCATGCAGAGAGATAATAGTCTATTTAAATTAGGAGTTTGTTGCTTTTTTTTTCTGGAACACAAGGACAATGAAAATAGTCAGGTGGGAATAGTGGGCCAGTGGACCCAACTACTGAACTACTATCTGAGCTACTGAAATAGCACTTAAGACGTAAGTGCTGGGCACCTATCCAGGTGTGGAGCTGACACAGGCTGCCCCTCAGTTCAACACATTTCTCAATGGCACTTTCATTCCTCTGTATCCTTTTTTTGCTAGCCTGAGGAGAGCCATCTCTGTGCTCAACTCCTGTCAGAAAAGATGAGCTACACTGCTGATTATTTGCTGCTGGGAAAGTCATTCTAGTGAACTGTAAGAGAAATCATCTGCCCAGGAGTGCTGTCGACTGCAGAAACACACAGATCTAAAACAGAGACACACACACATACACTGCTTGACCAAACCCACGGTTTGGGATTACAGGTGATTTCAAAGGGGCACAGGGGTGAAGATCGCGGTACCCATGGACTATAAATTGGAACTGGGTGCATAATTATATTATTTTTGGAAAAAATCTCAGCCAGTATCTGAAGTTTTTTACTTTATGTCACCAATATACTTCTCTCTTGATGCATAAAATACTTGAACATAACTGTCAAGACTGTTCCTCTTACCTACCTCCTGAGCAACTCCCTGAAATTCACTCCGTCCCCAGGCCAGGTTGTATGAGAGATGGAGTAGACAGTCAATGAAGACTCTCTGCTCATGCATCTGGATTTCAGTCAGTCTAATATGCAGGCTTGTTTGATGGAAATGTGATGTTCAGTCATGCCTGTGAAATGCCACTTGTTGTGGAGGAATAGCTGGCTCACTGAAAGGGGACTTGGATGACACTTTAGTGGGGTGGCAGGAGGGTTTGCCCAATGGTGTTGAATAGTGTTCTCGGCTCAGAACAGGGGCTGCATCATCTGCTCTGAGCATGAGATACAAGAGGTCTTTTAAAGCCATGGAAGGAAATGGATGGTAAGAAAGCAGTTAACCCATGAGGCCAGAACAGATGGAGATGCATCCTGGCACATGAACAGTTTGTGGTGGCTGAGGGAGGCAGCCAGCTACAACTTGCAGGTGATATCCAGAGTTCCCAGCATCACTGAGAAGCACTAATATTTTAGGAAGTCCCACTTTAAAGCAGTTGTCCTCCCTTTTTGTGAGGATTCTCTTTGTGATGCATTGGAGTCAGTGCGGGGTGGATTTTGATATCTTTTTGGAAATTATTGAATGCTGTTCCTGAAACTATGGCTCAGACTTGGTTTCCAAAGTGAGGGCTTGATTTTTTCTTAGTACTCATCTTTTCGGAAAATCAGGTCCATCTTGAGTGAGCAGGTGGTTCCTTTTATTTGCTGCAAAACTAAAAAGAAGTCTTGATGGAAAACAAGTTTTATATCTTCTCTTTCATGCAGACAACACGCAGAACTGCCCTTGGGGCTTTGAATATATTTACATTCTTTCACAATTAACCCTAATGGGACATATGTGGCCTTTTTTTATTTCTCTGAGTAGATACACTCAAATCTGAAAAACATCCAGTGTTTAAATAGATCTCATTATATCAGCTACACCAGATCTCTCCTCTTTATATACAGAGGATTAGACTTCCTTTCACTGTCATGCAACATTAAAATAGGAAGGCATACACAAGGCTGACATGGATTTGACAAAAAATTAATGATTTGTACATCACTTTAATGCTTTAAATCTGCAATTCATGTATGCTAATTAGGTCATAATGGGGCTGTTTGAGAACAGAACTGTCATCATGCTGCTCTGGCTGCTTCTGGGAGCAGAGATACAGCCCTGCCTTCCCCTGGTTGGCTCCTGGAGTCTGTGCTGTAACCTGACAGATCTATGACACCATTTTTTTCTTACACAATTGTTTCCTGGATGTGGTGCTTTAATCCATCAGAGTTATGATGGCATATCTCAAATAGCGAGCTCCTGGATTCTGCAATACATCCTGGTGGAAACAGCATCCAGGCACTAAATCTCAGTGATTGATGCCCTGATTTTAAACTGTCACACTCTATCTCATAGGGCAGCTGTCAGCTTCCCAGATGCATGAAGTTGTATTTATGCAGTGTACTATGAAAAAAAAAAATATGATGATTTTGTTTACAGATAAGTAAGGTTGTAAAACTTAGGGAAAACAAAAGGGCATTCAAAAACATGTCTATATTTTATTTTTCATCTGAAAAGCCTGGCATATCTCTCTATTGCAGAAGAACAAAACTGCTCCCTTGTTCAGAGATCTCTTTAGTTTTGCACCAGTGGTCAAAGACAAAAGCTGTCACAACACAGGGAGAGAAAGCCAGAAAGCACCTTCACAAATGGGACAATGGTATGCAGCAGAACTTGCAAAATTACAGTGTTGCAGGGCATCATGCTGTGTGATAACATGATCTGTTGTCTTTGCTGACAGCTGTTCTTTACAGGTTCTACCAAAGCCCAAAGCTGCTTTACAGTTGGAACAAGGGTACCTGGTATAGGGACTCCACAAAGCATGAAGTACAAGAAAAGAAAGTTATGCCTTGTGAGAATTTCTTCAGGGAGATCATTATAGGTGTCATGGGACTGATTCAGGCTACCTGAGGACAGCTTGAACTTTCAATCAGCTCCAGACAATAAAGGAGTATTTTCAGGAGACATAACACATTCTTTGCCCTAGAAAACTGGAAAAAAGGCTAACTATAGATGAATGATGAAAGACTATGGTTCTGCAAGGAATGATGTATTTAAAAAATTTGGCAAGCAACAGGTCCACATAGCAACTGGATACTTCTACTCGTGGGATCTCTCCATTTGACTTCTCTTTGGGCACATTGCCTTCAGCCTTTTTCTCCCTTGTTTCTCCTCTGTCTATACACACACACACACTGACATGCATTCAGTCATATTTATAGTCAGAACTGTACTGGTGGTCAGTGTGCACCTTCTAAAGCCAAATAAACCCAGCCCAGCAGGGTATCTACCAGTCAAGCCTTTCCTTGGCCTGTGGTATTGTATCTTGTAAATGTGGATGTTTTCATCACATTAGCAGTAATGACACTGTTACTTATCCATTTGTTAACAGTTATTTCTATGGAATGTTGTCACAGAAGGCCATTTTCTTTTGCACTTCAGCTGGCCATATATATAAGCAGCAGCCTCCCTACAGCATGTCTGTTCCCTTGGAGAAAAGCACATTCAAAGCGTATCCTTAAGGCAAAGCAGCCCCATTCATAATCTTACTTTTCATGTAGAGTCAACAAACAAAATCAAAATACAGAAGGTCTTCTAGGTGGCATGTCTTACCTACTCTGTAGACAAAATGCCAGGGTACAATCTCAGTGATATGAGAAGTGCTGATGTGACAAATATTGGACTAGTGGCCCATTTTGATCACTCTGCAATACTTTAGTGCAAAGTGCTAATGTAGGCAGTATGGACTACAGAACAGCTGTAGGGTTTGCACTGTGACTCGGAGTTCCCAACAGAGATTAAAGCTCTCCCGTGGTTGGTGCTGCATACTCATCGTAAGAGACGATCCCCCTCCCAAAGCTTGCAGTCAAACAGACAAGACAGATGAAAGATGGGAAGTAGAAGAAGCACACAGAAGTGAAGTGATTCGCCTGAGGTCATGCAGCAGGTCAGTGATGGAGCCAAAAATAAGAAGCCTTGCTACTTCTTGCCAGCATGATGTCCATTGCCTAAAGCTATGTACAGAATTTCTCTGAGGCTGAAATGCTCAGTGTTCTGGAGGGCTGCTGCCAGGAGCCGAGTGCAGCAGTGCCGTGGAATGTTGGCTATTGCTGCCTGCAAGGGAGCACCGTGCACAGCCTTTGCATGCCTTGAGCACAGGGCACTGCAATGTCAGTTTTTGTGGCTGCCCTGGCACTGGCTCTTCACTGATCCGGCAGCCCTGAGGGGTAGGCACAAACTGATGCAGGACACAGTCTGTGCACACAAGAGATGTTCTTCAAGTAATCACTTTTAACCAGTATTTGCCAACAACAAAATATGATGAGCTCCTTCCTTCCCACTTATCTAGGATAGCTGTGTTTTATTGTTTGGCGGAAAATCTTTCTTGTGTTGTTCTTATTCATTGCATCTTATTCATGATACAAGGGATATCTTTCCTTTGCACAGAGAGTCCAGAGACCACATGTGAACTTGAAATACATTTGTGTAAGGCCATCTTTGAAGAGCTTATAGTTAAGGTGCTCTGTCACACCTAAACCAGGTCAAAACTGGTTTCCATGTTGGATTAACATAAATAAAGCCAAAACCTCTCTAGTTTCACAAGTATAATTCAGCATAACACTAGGCAAGACAGAGACAACCTTTCTAATTACTTCTGCAGGTTTTGCTGACTTTTCTGAATGAAGTCTCCTCCTGACAGGACAAGCAGCTGAATCCATGCCAGAGGAAGCAACAGGGAATCCAGACAGAAAGCATTTGTCATAAGCATAGTTCATGTTTCCTTTGACTAGTATACTGAGGCTTTATACATTTTGTAGTTGATTTAAGCTTTGGACCTCTTGTCCTTGCTTAGAAGTTGCGTGTGATGTGGTGCACCAGACCATTGCAGGAGTACATAATGACCACAGGGAAATACAAGGTGCAAGGTGTAAAGTGAGAGCAGATAACAACATTAAGGTGTGACAGTCTGAGTTTGATAATAGTCCTAATCTGAGAAAATAGGGTAAACGTAATCTTTAATATGTGTTTTGTTTGCTTTAGCAGAAACTGACTCCTGATTCCCTGGACACAGTAAACTTGTCAGCAAGCACATTAATCCCAGAATGATTTTTACAGCAGTCCTTGTGCCACTCATCATTTCACATGTCAAAATACTGGGAAATAAAATACTCACCTTTCCAGTGAAGGAGTGCAGCTCTTTCTACAGGGACTTGTGGTATTTGGTGACACTCACCATGCAAGACAGAAAATCCATTGCTAAAGAGGCAGGGTGTGAAAATACTGTTTTGAGTTCAGTTGTCCTCAGTATCATCACTTATGCCTTCATAGTCACCAGTGTCACATTCCTTGTGGCAAAGGCTGAACTCAGCCTTTCCCAAAATTACCCTGATGCTTGGTATTCAACTGGAGGCACCTTGGGTCTGAGTCCCATGGTTGTCAAACACCCACATTCACAGGATCTGTCCCACAGCAAATACCAACCACTTCATATCAGGAGTGAACCTGAGACACCCACACTGAGTGGCACTCCGTCTGAGCCCCTGAACATTCTGTAGCCCAATTCCAGCTCTTTTAGAAATGCCTTCACCTGCTCAAGGAAGCCAAAGGCCTTTTAAAATATGTCTCACTGCTTTCTCCATTGATTTAGCTGCCTCTCATTTCTGCACCTCTGTCAAGCAGCCTCCTCCATATGCATGTTGCCTGTCATTTTACTAAGAAAATGCAACTATAAAGCATAATTAGTATTAATGATGTGAGAGATTGAGTTTCTTATTTGTATTAATTGCTGATTAATGCTTTAAATGTCTCTAGCACTTAGAAGGATTTTAAATTAGAAGTATTCCTTTCTGTAGTCTCTTCTCGGAGGGGGGCTCTTACTGACTGGCACTGACTAACCCAGAGTGTGCCATGGGTTGTTTATATGTTCAGGTCTGTTACCACTAAACAAGGAAAACACTGATGGAGCTTGCTTAAGGGGGAGAATTATTTCACAGCTAGTGCTGCACGTGAGCTGCGTGTTTGGATTTTAAATAAAAAACATTGCTGTGGAGTTGGACCGGCCTTGTGTGAGCCCCCATTGCCAATGCTACACATAGAGGAAGAACTCAGTTCCTGTGATATCTATGTCTGTGGGTGGGTAAGGAACTCAGTGCCCTTTTGTCTGTAAAAGGAACTTCTGTAGAACAATCTCTAGGGCTCTGGTTGAACAGCTTGAGAATGGGACAGCTCTCCTATATGGATTGTTGACTGTACTCTTTAGGCATTTGACTTTGTCATGTGTGTCCGTTTATCATCTTTGAAACAAGTGTCCCCATATTCTCAGCCCAGTCCAGCTAAGAAGTCCAGCCAGTGGGGCAGAAATGGTCACAGAGACCTGCACAAGTATGTCTTTGTCCTCAAAACCCAGTCCATACTTATGAATTAGGTATGTAGAATAAGGATTCTGGCTGGGAGAGTAAGCTTCTTATTACACAGCAGTTCACAATAGGTATGGCAGAAGGGATTGTGTGTTGCCCAGCCAGCAGGCCAGGACTGTGTGACACTGCTGGACCAAGAAATGAAATGGTAAGGCAGAGGCTGGTGCCATCTTCCACATGTTCCAGAGCTTCTTGTCAGAGCCCTGCATCCTGACTGGAAGAGGAACTTCAACAGCAGTTCTCCACTGAGGTCAGGAAAAAGAGTTTAAAATTTCCATCCCATGAGCACTGAGTCCTAGAGTGAGACTGCATTTGCTCCCAGGGGGAGGGTGGCAAGGTACAGGAAGGAGCAATCTCTCACTTCCCTCACCTCTGATGGGAGGCTTGCAAGGATGTAGAGGTGGTTGTAGGCAGCCATTATCCTGATAATTTTATGTTATCCTCATGAATGGAGCTGTGGATTGCAGGGAGGGACCTTTCCCAGGTTTATAGGTAGGTCTTTCTGCAGGTGAGTGCTTCCCAGCTTGGGGAGAGGACAGCACCTTACACAAGAGGACTGCTCTCGTGCACCCTCTGTGGTAACTCTGAGAGGAGGAGCAGAAGGAGTGAGTTGCACTGCAGGCTTGCAAAGTGTAATGAAGGTGGGTATCACCCACCTGCCTGGGTGGGTGTCCTGAACCGTGTGGTTTCGTTGGCAAGGAGAGGGCTTATAGGGCTTTCATATAAAAGATCCTGCACTAAATGGGTGGTCATAGCAGGCTGGCAGGGGGCTGCCTGCTGTGGGCATGTGTTAAACAGCACTCAGGTCAGCTGAGTCCATACTCTGTGCTCTCAGACATGCAGTGTGCCCCTTTCCATCTTGCTGTTACATGGACTAAAATGACACATTTTCCAACCCATTTAACTTTTTACTTCACAGATTGTTTTAAAATAGTAAGGGTTTTTTCAAGCTCACAGATTTTAAGTTCAATAGATAAATCTTCCTGTTTTTAAAAGGTTTTTGATCTCTGTAAATGTGACAAATGGATCAGAAACCACAGGCATTTAAGAGGAGTCTCAGGTCCATGCTGGGTCAGTTCTGGTCTTTTTCACAGCCCTGGGACAGTGGCTGTACCCTGCCTTTTCCATGAGGATGGGCCCAAGATGAGCACTAAACCCTGCACCAGAAATGATGCAGTCCTGCTCCTCTGCATGGCCAGAGTACTTCAGCCTATCTGGGAGCACTCTTGTCCTTGTCACAGCCTGTGGCCCTGGGGCTGTGCAGCACAGCCTTCCACAGAGCTGGTCATGTTCCTGCACTGAGGCTGAGTTTGTCAAAGTGAGGCAGTGGTCCGTAGGCACTTGTCAGTCCACAAGGGATTCAAATGTCCTTCAGTATGCACAGAGTTATGAGGGAAGTAGGATTGTTTGGGACCTTTAGTCACATGTTTGTTTTGTCACTTCACAGCTGGGATGAAACACATATTTGTGATGAAAATGGGCACAAAAAGGGACATTTTATAAGTGTGTTTTGAGATATTACGTTGACTATCGTCTGAACTCTGTGTTCCTCTGTGACAAGTCAGGAATGGAATAATTTCCCGCATTCTCTTAAAAGTCTAGACTTTGGTTGCACAGTGCTGCCATCACCACTGTAGTGAAAGCAGGAAATTGTACATCAGCACTGGAAAATAAAGGAAGAAGGAAGGAAGACAATTTTCAGGCCATTTAACAACAGATTTGTGACCTATTTTTTTCTTTTTTCTTTTTTTTTTTTTTTTTTCCCAAACAATGACTGATATATTAGAGGCTTGGTTTTCTTTTCCATTACATCTATTTAGGAGTTACTTTCTTTTCATAGAGCATGTATATACATGCAGGAGTGTTTTATAGAAGCCATAACTAAGGTTTTTCATAGGCTCATTTTTTTAGTCCCTCCTTTTGCACAGTAAATAGAATTCAAATTGGGCAGTGTTCAAAATACAGATGTGACCATGTAATGTCGACTTCATCAGTATTCAGCATTTTCATTGGTAAACCCAGTGCAGCCTGCCCACAAGTTTAGTGTTGCTGCTACAGAGGAAGAGGAGAGGAAATGCCAGCCAGTCCAAACACAGAATATTGTAAAGGTCAACATAGTTGAGCAAGCTGCTATGATTCATAGAGACTTTAAGAGTCTAATATTTCATCTCATGACAAAGATTGTAATGAGAACTGAAAATGGCACAACATTAATTCATCTTTGTGACAAACACCATAATGAGAATGGAAGTGTACAAGCTTCAAATATTCGTGTTACTGATTTGTGGTCCTCGTTCTGCAGCAGGACACAAACCCCAACTGCTCACTTAGAAACAGAAATCTAAAATCAACAACTTCTACAGCTCCTCTGAATAGCCTATTACATGTTCTGATGCTAATGCAAGCAGAGAGCAGCACAAGCCTGCCAAAGTCAACCAAATTTGCTGTGTGCTGCCCAAGCACTCGTGGCCCGGCAGCACACAGCCTGGCTGCCATGGCATGACATCCTGAACTGTGTACGTGCTGTGTGTTTGCACAGTTGTATAGCAAACATGCTGTTTGCACAGGCTAATGCCCACAATGTTGGAAACTCCCTGTAAACACTGTGAGCTGGTCAGGGGGCAGAAATGATAGGCTGGCTAGTAGCAAGAAGTCCTTTATTTTCTGCCTCAAACTAATCCTTATATAAATGAAGAGGGGGAAGCAATGTGTGTGTGGAAAGTGCCTTCACTTTTTCATTTTTAGTAGATGTTTTCCATGTTATCTTTAGGGTCACGGCAACATAAGCAGAACATGCATGGCAAGTCTAATTTTATATTCGGTTGGTTTGCTTCAAAAAAAGAAAAAGAAAAAAAGAAAAAGAAAAAAAGAAACGGAGAGCAAGAAAAAGAAAATGGCATATGGACTGTGCTATCTGTTCTTGGAAATGCTCAGATTCATTACATAAACAGACATGTATCTTGAGTACTGCGATACCGGAGACTGTAATATCATATCTCACTTTCTGAGCACATCTGGCTTCAGGTCCCCAGGCTGCTGTAACATGGTGAGACTTCTGTCCTTGTAGAGTGTTACTGTAGGTGCCTCTCCACCCTACCCCAAGGTTTCCAGGTGACCCATCACATTCCAGGTTCTTCAGTCTATAGCCAACGACATTGATCCACTCCCCCGAAGAAATTTAATTATTATGTGCCAAGCACATAATATGTGGGAAGCTTTGGACAACAAAAAGCAAAGAGAAGAACTAACACTTTTCAGAAGTTTGGCCCAAAACATGGCTTGGCTAGTGGGACCCAGCACTGAACAGCACATAAAATGTTGCCAGAGCAGGGTAGTTTTTCTGTCTGAGAGCAGGAATCCACGATGGTTGGATCACATTAACCTGAGGGATCACATTATTTAGAGAGATTCTTGATCACCCTTTCCATTCCTTTCCACCCCATGCTTGCAATTGTAGAATTTCCTTTAGGCAATGGAAGCAATTTACTTGCTTAAGTAACATTAGGAAAGTATTTAACGTATATTTAGCAGTGCAATTTAGCAGCTGGAAACAAGGAGCAAATGAATACCATGTGACATACCAGCTCGTAATGGGCTGTCCACAAGTGCTCCGCGGAGCACAGTTTAAGAATCAGTGTCTTATTCTACGTTTTAAAGAAATCCATACTAATAAAATACCCCGTCTCTCTCGCACACACATCACAGACACACCGAGGTGTGTGCCTCACATTGCAGCCGCGGCAGCCAGAAGATGGGTCAGAGCTCTGGGAAGGACTGCGGCAGCTGTTTGAAAGCACACAGTCACGCTACACAGCAAGCTGGAGTGGGAAGTGAGGAGAAATGTTGTATCAGGTTGTAACTGCATGAAGAATTTAGATAAGCAAAAGGAATTTAGAAAAGCAGAATGTGATCACCCACACTGACATTTAATTAGCCCTGCAGAGCTTCCACCCCCTTACAAAAGGTGTCATAGGATTGCCAGCAAAGGCGAGCGGTTACTATTCTTGTGCTTGGCAATTCACAAACATGCAAGATGATATAATTTATATCCTGAAGACTTAACAGTTTAAAGCCCCCAATTAGAGTGTCAGGAAGGAAAGTGTAGACACAAGTGGGGAAAGGTGGGACAGGAGGAGGGAAGAATCCATGTATGGTTAACCAATGGTTTTGGCCTCAGTGAGCCTATCTGCAATGCTTAAGGTGCAAATATGCGTGTATATTTTCAGGATCAGAGCTTTTTTGAAAACAAGCTTGAAACAGATGAGTTAAAATGGGGAGGAAAGGGGTGGTCAGGGGATAGTGGAGAACAAGCTGGAACAAATGTCAAAATATTTGGAGTTACAAACCTGACCCTAACTGAAGCTGGTTTTAAGGATCTCTTTGACTTCATTGAAGGCCAAATTTCACCACTGGTACTTTTGTGAGTGATTTTAAACTTCTGTGACATTTTAAACTGATTATTTTGCAATTGGTTTCCAAGCATCTCTTTTCATGCTAGAATGTCACATTAATTCATTCTTAATTGATCCATGTGCTTCCAATTTTCTAAATCCAAACAGGTCTAAAACTTGAGTAGTCAAGATAGTATCTCACAGTATCTTAGTGTCTTACCAAGGATAAAGTTTCTGTAGGATAGTTTATGCAAAGGGAAAGTACCTTACCAAATACATAATTCCCGTAGTTTAAATTCACTTGCAGATATCAGAAGCGTCAGGGGTTTATTTTTATATACATATATACATATATTTGTATAAGGTGTCTTGAAAGAAAGATGTGTTTCCCAAAGTTTACTGTTTTTCGAAAGAAAGATGTTTCAACTATGGTTATTTAAACTGCATTGATCCCAGAAGATGTAAAGATGACTAGACACCATGGTGGCTTGATTTCTGCAAGCTGTAACTGCTTGCCAAAATAAGGACTGCTATATAAGTGTTGTTACATACTGTGGTCTTCTTTTGTCTCCTCTGAACAATGTGAAATATGTCCATACTGCCTAAAAATATTCATACTGAATGGCATACATAAAAATTATAATTTATATTCTCATTCAAAATTAACTTTTAGTGGAAAATGCCTATCAATCTTACTTACAGAAAAGAAATATTTTTTTATCCATAGCTTTATAATTGTAACAATATGCAGATATGTTTTTCTTCTCATTTTAGAGAAATAAGGCTTAAAATGTAGAGGGCGTTTTGAATTTTCAGAATCAGAAAGGATAAGCTCGTGGCTTATTTTGTGCCAGTAATGAACAGAAAAATTGCTTCTCATACTTCCATTTGGCACTTATTTTGTATTTTCTTCAATTAAAGAGGGGTTATAGTCAAAGTGAGTCTAAAAATGACACATTTATCCTCTCGCAGTGACTCCTGTATCAAATTCCCTCTGATTATATATCAAGAGATGATTTCTCTAGCTGTCAGCTCTGCAAAATCATCCTGGGATCTCAAACTGCAAGCTGCATTCTTTCTGCTTATTACAACATCATTCGTAACAAAGGCCCAAGAATGTGGTTGTGATTGACTCTGCAAGATGTGAAGCGGAATCCAGCTCATTCCACCATGGCACAGCTGGGGGCACAGCAGCACAGGGAAATGGTCTGACAGGGCTGTGAGCCAACATGCCTACCTGTGCTATTCCTATGAAATCCCTTCACATGCTGAATAAACTGTAATGGCTCAGGTGCAGTCATACTCTGCAGAACACAGAGATAACCAGCTTTAGTTTCATTTCAGCTCTGGTTTGTCTCTAAGAAGAATGAAGAGTTCCCAGCATATGCTTTGCCATTTTTCATATTGCTGAGTACATGCCCAACTTTTCTTTTTTTTTTTTTTTTTTCAGTTAGACCAACCTCCTCTTGCACAGCTTTACCCAGAAAAACAAAGCTGCAGCCATAGGTGCTGGAGGCACAGTCATGGAGCAGGCAGTAGCATGGCATGGCACAGAAGGCCAGAATTTACAAGTGTAGGAAAAGGAGCCTTCCCTTTGCTAGCAAGATTTATACTACCAAGATATGTCTTGTTTGTAGTTGTCTTTGTTCTTTACACTTTCTTTTTCCAGTATCATCAGTACCACGGGGACTCTGGCACATCTGCTTCTGGAGGGCAAGATGGTTATTCCCCAATTCATTTGTCCCCCTCTAGAGATCACTGCCTATGAGGCAGGTTTAGCAGTGTGAATTGTTCCCCAGGCTGCCACTGCTCTCTGAAGCCTCTTACCTTGAATCACCAGCAAGAGGAGATTTGTTCTCAGCTGCCAAACAGTCATGTGGAATTGCTAAAGACACAGTGTCTGTTTCCCAAATCTGCTACAAGGAGAGGGAACACCTTGTACCAGAGA
>JAWWES010000171.1:25514730-25538303 GCA_035583135.1 Lophotriccus pileatus
CCGGGGTGCTGGGTTGTACATTTGGGTTTTGTGGGTTAAAACCAGTTGTGTGTCTCTGTGATCATACTTATTGTGTTATTTTAATAAATTGTTATTCTGACTTGTGGTCTCTCTTTTGAGTTGAGTTCATTTCCCCTGCTGGGTAACTCTTAAGCCAGCACATTAACAAAATAACTTCTTTTCCCTTCCCCAAAATTTTGCTTAGTTCAATTAAAAAAAAAAATCTGTAAAAGAGGAGACAAAGACCTAAAATTCAGAAAACTGTTTGAGGATGCAATGATGTTGTTATTTTCCTCTTGTTCAGTAGCTCAGTGCTAAGAACCTTTCCTGAATGTCAAGAGACTGGTTCAAATCCCTCTCAGAACTGGTAAATTTTAAGCAGGAACCTCTTTTAGGTGTGTTTTCTAACTAGGCTTTAAGTACTTGGAACATGAACTCAGTCCCCTCTCATGGGATTGCGGCTGTACTTTGTACTTGGACTGCTAAAGTATTTCACACAGAGGATGACTCCACACGCTCTCAGTCAAAGCACGTGCCTGGGGCTTGCCCTAGACAGTGTTTGTTCTGCTGAATATAATAAAAGCATCACTGGAGAAATGACTATGCAAACAAATGGTCTTCTCCAATGGCAGTTTCTTCCTTGGGATGTGGGACTTGTGGTGCCCAAGCTTTTCTGGCAAAGAAGGGAATACATTCTGCATCATTTGCATCCCTTTGTGAAAGGGAGAACAGAACCACATCCTTTCCTCATCCTGATTTTCCCGCCTCTTCCTCTTCTCTCATCAGGTATTATTTGTGGCATACTTTATGTTACTTTGCAAAAATAAAAATAAACGGTGATTGTGAAGGTGAAGTTGCACTTTCAGTTACGTTACAATTCATTAGCAGAACTGTAAAGACCCTCCGTTCTGACACTCCATGCTGTCTCTTTCTCAATTTGACTAACAGATCACCCTTTTTGCCAAAACACACCCTGCAGCCAATTGTCACACCAGTGTATGTCTGGTAGCTATCTTAGTGCACCCTTGGAAAGATGAGCAATGGGGATAGCAGTATTTTGGCATGAATATTAGTTGTTTAGGTTTTCACATGTACTGTTTGAAGGAATGTGTAAAGTCTCCTACCCACACCTTGAAACAGTTAAGAAATGGCATAAGGCCAGGTAAGAAGTCTAAGTGAAATATCGTATGAAGGGAAAGAATTTGGAGCACAGCGGTATCACTGTGTAACAAGTCTACCATGTAACAGTGGAAAATACTCTGAAGGAATGTGAGATGAGAGGAAGAACCATCCATTTAGTTCAAAGAGTAAACTGAATGTAAAATATCCAGATTCAAAATTACATTTATAGTACGGCAACAGCACACAGCAATCCCTCCTCCAGTTCTTGTAGCTGACAATTCAGTCTGGCACAGTCACCTAAAACTGTAGGAAACGTGACAAAGCTGGGGACTCCATGGCTGTGAAGAGCAAGCTGCCATACAAAGAGAATGCTGTGTCGTCTCTTCATCTGAGGAATCACATGAGACAGGCTGAAGCCTTCAAAGTTGCAGGTTTGCTCTATCAGGGATTTTCAAAAGTAGAAAAAAAAAACTGGCTACATCAGATGTACATTTTAAGTGGCTAAGCAGCAACCCAGAGAATCCCTAGATGAATTTGCACCATGTTGACAAGCTTTGGGTGACATGCACAGGTACTTCAGATGCGGGCAATCATTCCTTCTTCAGGAAAAAACTCTTCGATGTGGCCCTGATCTGAGAAAGCCATTAAGCCCATCTTTAAATATGTGCATAACAATCTAAAACAAAGAGGCTTTTTGAATGAATCTGGGTCACCTGTGGAGATACATCTAACAGAAATTATTAAACGCAGCCTAGAAACCAGTGTTTGCAAAAAATAGAAAGCTAATCTGGGCTCCCAGGGGCCTCAGGCTTCAAAATGGCTGAGTTGCTTCTTGCCGGATGAACCAGCTCAGGGCCACGTACCTTTACACTTAAATCTGCTTTGCACAAACAATTCTGCACTGGTCTTTTGGGAGGGGGGAAGGAAGGGGAGAATGTGTTTTTTCTTGAAATGTTAGTTTTGCAAAAGGTTTAATCTGTGCAGACACCAAGGCATAGGAGAATAAAGCAGGTTTCACTGTGAGAAATGCACCAGTATAGAAGGGATAAATCCAAGCCTCCTCGGCTGAATTTGGCCAGTGTGAGCAGTTCATCTGCTACCCTGGAACCAGCTGTATGTTCTTGCTTCTCTAGACACATTGAACATCAGGCAATAGGGCACATGAACCCCTCCAGCTGCTCACAGTCTGCCTCTGCACCATCCTTGAAAGCCACCGGGTATATCCACGTGGTTCCAGCTGCATCCTGGAGGACGTATGTGTAGAATCACTGTAGGAGGGCTGGGGACGGCACCTCTCAACCTTTGATTGCCAGGGCAGAGGGCAGCAATGCTGTAATTGGCCACAGGGCCAGTTACAGCCCGGAAAGAAAGGCAGGGCGTTGCCACGTTGGGTAAAATGAGCACGGGCACGGCTGGAGATTGCCTTCTTGCAAGGTCACTTTCCTTGTGATGGAACCAAAGCCACTCTTTCTGGGCTCATCCCACAAGCTATTTGTTTCCGTTAGGTATTTTCTCCTTGAATAAGCAGGACAAAAGGGATGTGATATGCTGAATCATTTAGGGAAAAAAATCACCCTGTCAAGTGGATTATCATCAGCTAAGCAAGGCCCTGGAGGCCAAAACCTCAGCCTCTAAATTATACATGCTGAATGCCTATGCTTTTACTATATTGTTGAGGCAAAGCCTGCACTGTGGTTTCAGGGACATTAAACATGAGAGAAAAGTTATATCACAGCTGATACTTACCCAGTGATTCCACCTTAATCTTGGGAATAGCAGGTGTCCTCAACACACCAAGTCCCTGGCAGAGAGGGAGGGAGGGGATTTGTAATCATCGCCAGAGATGCCTGTGGGGTCACTCAGCTGCTAAAACATTAAAGCATATGAAGGCGGGATGTGGGAATTGCAAAACTCCTAGAAGATTGTACACCCTGCACTTGAGAGGAAACAGATGCATTCTCAGGAGGTGGGTGTCACTTTTGCTTGTGCTACTCACTTCTCTGACATTTCCTCTGTTTAGTGTCTACCTTTTCCTCCTGATTTCACTTTCAAAGCTACCCGTGCACATTAGCAGATGGTTGACTTTCTGGCTATATTTTCTTTCCAGGAGGTGCTCAGAGTCAAAGTTTAAGTGAAAACACCTCTGCCTTTGGCTTAACACCTGACATTGTCTGGGTTCCTTCAGGTTTGAATATGACACTTGCAAAATTGCACAAATAATTCTCTTATTGGAAATTGCCCCTGCAGTTGCATTTAAATCACAGGGATTATATCCCAAACCAGCTATTATCCAGTGAATTATTTTATTCTAACCCAACATCTTAGATGCTAAATTAAGTTTCTTCCCCAGATGTTATAGGACTGGGGATGTGAGATTCTGGTGTGCATGTCTGGAAAAAGCTGTAGCTTTTCCCTTCTCACTAGGTGCAGCTGTTCTTCTAGGATCTTCTGTGCTGACTGCACTGATTTTCCTGGGCTTTTTCAGCAATGAGTCCCTTTTGCTTCTCCCACTGAAATGCTGCTTTTGTTACCATTTCTGTTGCAATCACTATCTACAGTGGTTGTCCCCATTTCACTGTGCATTAACATGGCCTTTGAACAGAGCATTTTGTTACATGCCTTTCAGAGCAAATTCATTGCACCTGAGGAAATTTGTGGAAAATAACCTGTGAAGCATAGGAAATAGAGTAGGGCCTTGATCCTGCATTTCCTTCATTGTAACTAGGCCACATGGTGCTTTGCAGAGATGCACTGGGAAGCACAAAGCCCCAGTCAGTCTTGATCATCATTTTTCTGGACTGAAGATAGCAGCATAGTGGGAAAAGCTGCACCCAAGCATTTCCACATTCTCTTCTTGTTTGTGAACTTAGGAAACCCAACTGGTACAGCTGTTTCAAACAGTCTTATATCTTACACCCAAGACAGTCAGAAGGGATGGTTCCTGCACTCTGCCCCTTAGAACAAGCCTGTAAGCACCTAGGCTTGTGATACTGAGCCTGTACTTTCTTAGAGGAAGGCCAGTGTAGGGTGAGTGTGCATGCACAAGACTTTGACATGCATGAGCTTCACACCTCTGGTAACTGCCATCAGGACTTGTACAGCAACTCCAGTCTGCTCTAGGACTGTGATAACAAGCTGCCCCTTTACTCTGAACAGTAGTATGATTGAGTCCCCATTTAAAAACTGTATTGATTTTGATAGGAGTTTTGATAGAGTATGGGCATTGAAGGAGTGCCAGATTTGGCTGTTAATCTTCAGGATTGCTTCTTTCTGCTTGGCTGAGCATATGCCTCATGTTTGCTGTCCCCAGTGTGAAGAATTTAGGAACTGTCAATATCTCTGTTGATATATGAAGCACTAAACACAGTAGGAGCAAAATTCACATTTGGGTCACTCCTGCTGAGGCAAGGCATTTGTACTGGGGTCATTTAACAAGTCCACACCTTCAGCTGTCCCCCTGTAAGAGCCTATTGTCCCAGAAATACAAGCCGTGAAATCTTCTGGGTGCCTACTCACTCCTCTGTTGCTGCTGCCACAGCTCCACACTCTAACAGAAGCTGAGGTTCAGGGCAATTTCTGTTAATAAATGGCACGGGTTTGACTCCTGCCTTTGCTGTGTGGAGTGATCCTCCTGTCAGTCCAGCTGTCCCCAGGCTGGCACTGCTCTCGGAATGTGCTCTGCAGTGGCTGCCTCATCCCATCCTGGGTAGTCAGCAGCACAATGGGGCCTGCGCTTCAGAGGCACTGGGGACACACTGATGTCACCAGTCCTTTCAGAGTGCTCCCCGCTCGTGAAAGGTAACTCCTGTATATTGAGGGTTCTTTGGAAACTCTTTCTTGTGTCTGTCTTTGTAAATTTACTATAGATGCCCTAATTCTGTAAGAATTAATGGCTTCTGTTAGAAGCCTGTAAAGACTGCAGTGTTGTGGCTGAACTAACAGGTTCATCAAACATATGTGGGAAATAAGTCTTGTACAGGCGGTGATTCCTTTTTATTTATTTATTTATTAAGTCATGCCTGGTGTTTTTGTCACAAACTTAGCTGACAAAGCATTTTCTGGTCACATTGCCTCAAGACAGCACAGAAGATTAATGTTTGGAATATGCTAAGCTCTTGAAAAAAATGTAAAGATAAAATCAGAAAAGTAATTCAACATGTCCAAAGCTCTTAACCACAAGTGATGACATTCTAATTTTTGGGGAAATGCAGGACAAGTGCTGTCAGCCTTTCAGAGCAGTGTATGTCACAGTCCAGAAGTAGAACCAAGCCTGAGTTTGGAGAAGGATCTCTGTGCTTGCCTGGCATTCTCCAAAAAGCAGAAAATCCATCAGCGCACCAAAGTTCTTTCAGCTAAACCTGTGGGTGTCAGCTGGGTGTGGGATACACACCTAGCTGTTCCTCAGAAGTTTCAGTGTGACTCTGGGACACATACATCCCATCCCCACATCTGTAAAAATGGGCAGGTGAGCAATCTTTCTCAGTTGTGAGCTGCTTTCTTTGCAGGCTCTGATGGAGCCTGGAAGCAGGACCCACAGACAGGAGCAGAGAAAGTCACCGCTTTTGTACGAATGCTAATTGTGCTGGGCTCAGGTTTAGGTGCTCTACTCTCATTCGTATGCAAACACAGGCAAACAGAATGTGCAAATGTGGTTCATTTGGCAGGGTAGGAGCGAGTACAGTGGGGTCACAGCCCTGGCACAGTGTCTTTGGCTCTCCCTGCTCAGTCTGCCACGAGGCCATGGACAGAGAGCCTGCACACACGGCACTGAGGTCAGTAACACAGGGCTTTCTGAGCCAGCCTGCTTTTTTTTTAATTGGAGTATGCCATGGAGAGGAAACAGTGTTGCAATAATTATCTTCAAAGTCAAGAGGCCTCAAAAATCAGACCTGCTGATTTTTGTACCAGCAGAGCAGTTTCTGATATGCTTGCTGTAGCTGATGAGAACTTGGCTAGTGCATAAGCCTGTAGTAAGATTGGGCCCAGGATCTGTGCTGTTCAGAGCTGAGGCTGGAGAGCTAAACGAGGCCAGGAGAGCAGAGGTGGAAGGATCCTTGCCCACAGGAATGGTGTCTGTAGAGATGCAGCCCTTCTAGGAACTGCTGGTTCTATACAGGATTGGTGGAAAGAAGGTAACAGGGTTTGCTTCATTTGGACAAACTGAGCTTCAGAGAAAGAGAAGTGGCTCTCACTGACTTTTACTCTAGGACCAAAGCTGAAGAAAGGCGAGAAGGGCCACAGCTTGGCACAGGTTGATTCCAACTATTGGCAGAGAGGAGGAAGATGCAAATGGACTGCTGTTGGTGTTGTTCTCTTACAAAGTTCCACAGCAAAGCCCTTAGCTGTCATCTAGGCATGCATAAATAGATTGGTTTATTTATACATCACCACTCATGATTTTGTCTGACGTGCTTGAAATGATGATTCTTTTGAAACAAATGCACAAGTTGGGGAAAAAAAAAAAGCACACAACAAAACAAACAAGCAAACAAGAAAAACAAAACAAACAAAAAAAGCAAGCCAGAAAGCCCCCAGCCAAGCAAAGGAATGCTACAACTCTAAAGCTGAGCAAGATGATCCCAAGAATTGGAAAATGTCCTAAAATTCAAATTTAAAAAAAAAAAAAAAATCTTTTGGATTCTGAGCATTTATAGCACAGTAAAAACATATGCCTTAAGTCTCTGGCCCTAATACTTGCAGGTCTTTCTTGCTTGTTTGTTTTAAAAAAACTGAAATGGTTATGTGTCAGTTGACTCCATCTGCTGGGCTCTGGGCATGGTATTAAGTATCGTGAGACTGTTTTGCCCATTTGCAGTTTTATCTGAAGTTGAGCTCGTCAGCTAACAAGGGTGAAGTTTGCATTAGCTGTGGGGTTGGAACCATAAAACTGTGACAAACTCAAGGAAAGAAAGTAACCTGACAACATTTCAAGTATGCTCACTGGACCAGGAATACTATATACCATCAATCTCAAAAGAATCTTCATTTTCAAAGCTATCCCTGTGGTTTCATAAGCTTTTGCCTCTGCCAGAAATGCAAGAAGTAATAAAAGAAGAAGTGGTTCTAAATGCTATAGCGGATCTGAGACAAGCACAAATGGGGCAGATGATTACAGCACCGAACTCCCTGCTATGGAAATGGACATATCTGAATAGAAATTTCCCTTCAAAATTTAACAATGAGGTTACAACTCCTGAGACTGCATAGTGCTGACCAGTACTACTTTTCTAGCACAATTCTCTGTAGTAACTTCAAATAAAATATCAAACTGGTAGCAGCACTTTTTTTTCAGAGACTCTCTGAAAAGACCCATGTGTGTCAGTACAACTTTGTACTTCAGCCCTCCTTCCCAAGGATCTCTTGAGAACAGAGCATCTTATAAGGAAAAGTGCTAAGAAGTATGTTAACACTTCTAGTGTGCCAGCCATTCATCTGGAAATTCTTAATAAAAAGAGAGTAGCCTGATGCAAAACCTTCAAGTGAGTGTTTTTAAATTATTCAAAATATTTTATTGCAAATCCAGCTGGGTCAATTCAAAATTTCAACAAAAAAATTCAAAGGACCAAAAATGCTCTGGCTGGCCTTACATGATTACCTCAAAAATCTTAATGACTAAAAAATTGTCAGATAAATTAGAAAAACCTAAACCACTTCCATAGCATGTTTCAATTTTTGCAGCAGACATTAAAACCATGAAAAAACATCACAGAGAAGTTATCTTTCACATTTTGCAACATCCAAAATATAAAATGTTTCTTTTTGCTCTTCCTATGTTTTGCTTCTGAATCTCTGATCATTATATTCTGATGGTTTGTGTGCTTAATCACTGCTCATTAACACCATTTTCCTATGCAGCACTGCTAAAACTGTTTGTTTGCAGTTGCCCTTGTACTCTGAACTGTGCCATTTCCCATGCACAGCCTCCTATGGAGGGAGGCAGAGCATTAATACCCTGTTCAGATAATTTGGAGAATAGTGACACACTGGCATAATTAAATAATGTCATCAGTCTCTGAAGTGTACTCCCTACGGTGAGGCACCGCACGAGAAACCTCCTAATACGACACCTACGGCTTTCTTACGCAAAACTGACTCTCCTGTAATGTATTCCTTTAGGAGAGCTGGAGTTTAATGGAGAAATCATTATTTTATTTTAGTGGTATTTCATGAGTAACATGATATGAAGCTTCTGCCCACTGGATCCTGTTGTACTTCCACCCAGCCCAATTAAAGAGCTGTTTCTTCTATGTCTTTGCCACAGACGTGCGAGATTGCCATGGACCTGCCTCCTCAGTGTGATGAGTTTAAGTGGTCTCTGACTGCAAGGCAGGTTTTGTATTGCAGAATTCCTTCTCAGCTCTCTTCTAAAGCCTCTACAGTTTTTAACAGCCATCTTGAAGTGTGGGCATCCAAAGCAGACACACTGTTCAAGTAACGGTGTCCTAAAATACCAAACTCTATGTGTCTGACATGTCTGCCACACAGTTGTGACCCCCTGAGCATTTCTCCCATCACACCCTTCTCACCACAGTAACATGAGATCTCAGTCCTGAGGAAAATGGCTGGGAGAGGGGCTCTGAAGTGTTGCTGCTACTCCAAAATGAAGTAATGGGCAATATGTATCACACAAGTTGTGATAGCAGAGCAAGGCTTCAGTTCTGGTATACATGCTCCAGAAGAATATTCTCACAGCAAATCTGGACATATTTGTAGTGCTGTCTCAGAAAATCAGAAGAAAGGCAGAGAAATCTGGGACAAAGGACCATTGCAGCAGGGTGCCATACATGGCCTGGCTTAGAAGCTTCTCTGAGCTGTCATTCCATGCCAAGGTTTTTTGCTCCTTTCCAGGTCTCCTGTTTCTGTTCCTGCTATGTTATACACTAGCTTTTGGTTTCCTTGCGGTCAGGTTTGCACTTTTTTACTCATTCCTCATTCTGACTCCTTTCCTCCCCTATACTATTTCATTTATCTATTTAATGCTGTTCTCATGATTATGGTATTTGCACACCAAGCAACTCGAACAAACTGTCTGTTTCATTGGCTCAAACTGTTCTAATTTATGTCAGTTGCCTGGTAACAGCTGTTGTAACTGCAGTTGCAAAATTTTCAGTGAAAAAAGAATCCTGTGCTCCCAAACAGCCTCAACTTGAATAAAACTGCAAACAACGGAGCTGGAATTTTCCATGCTTTGGGGCTCCCCTAAGCTGATCTCTTGTGCTCAGCTTGAAAAAGTTTGAACAAAACCAAGTTCAGCCTCCTTAAAGTCCTGTGGGGGAGAGTGCAGAAAGCCCCACTTGTGTCTCTGCTCCTTACCTCCTGTCCTTGCTGCACTCACATGAATGAAATCATTACCTGAGCCCTGCAGCTGGCTGGAGGCTGCTGGAGAAGCTCACTCTTGGCTGGAGGGTGTTCCTGACTCTTGAAATGGCAACACAAGGTCTGTCTCTGTTTGTCTCTGCCAGTGGTTTCCACCCTGCAGGATTCAGTTTTGAAGCTGAAAGATGTTCCTAATTACAAGCACTGCCGAGGCAGCCTGGGAGCTGGGAGGCTGCGTGATTTCAGCCGAGCTGAGGAGGCAGCAGAGGGTGTTGGCAGACAGGCACATACCCCAGTTCCTACCTGGGGTGAAACCTCTGTGGCTGTGTGCTCTGTGGATCTGGATGGTGCAGGTGGCACTGCCTCAAATCTGATCTGCCTGAGTGCCAGAACCTGCCTCATACTTTGCCTATGGGGAAAACAAACTGGGGGCAGAGTGATAAGAAGATAATTTTACTGCTGGAAGGAGCAGCTTTGATTCCAAAGCCAGGTGCAGAGGCACTGAGTGGCAGCAGGGCATTGCAAAGACGTCGGCAGCTCTTGGGGTCAGCGCACGCTTCTCTGCCAGCTCCTACCAGGGCCTTCCCTGGGAGCTACTGCAAAACAGCATCCACACATGTCCCCAAATCATCCTAGATTCTACAGTACCTTGTAAAAGCCCTAAGCCTTCTGCTGAGCTGGGAGATGTTCAGCCACCTAGTGAAAGCACTCAGACCTTGCAGAAACAGACTTTTATGTGGCCGTAAAACTAACTTCAGGGCCAAAATTGTAACTGCTGCAGGAAACTGTGAAAACAGATGAAATATTAACTGTTAACATTATAGTGAAAAATCCACTATAGGAATCACAAAAAAAAAAGTGAAAGATTTCATGGGCCAGTTGCATAAAAAATAAGAATTTCCATGCTTTGTTGCATTAACTGAAAAGAATCTAAACCACCAATAACATTATTTCATAGTATTTATAATTATTATTTGGTGTTCGAAGTTATTTAATGATGAATCTGAATACAAACAAAATTAGTATGACCAGATCATAATCTATTTTTAAAATTACAAATGAGCTGTTGAAACAACAAGCAAAAGAAATCAGCATGTGTTTGTTTGTTTGCTTTTCTCCTTGTGGAATTAGTGGGTGTATTTCATTCCCACAGCCTAGCAGAGGGCACAAAGAGCATTTTGCCATCCATTTAATCTGAGTTCTGGAGGGGTGAGAAGCTGTTCTTAACGCCAACATGAAAACTTCCCCTCTGTGTCTGTAAACATGTGCACAGAAGATAGTGTGTGTAGGCTTTGACTGCAGAGTTTTTTGGGGTAATGTTCTCATCACAGGAGAAATCACTGAGATTTTGAAGCCACAAGTAAACCCAAATTTAGCTGCTTTGGGGAAGTGGCAGATATGCACTTGTGCTTCTCAGGCTTAGGCCAAGGCAGCTGGCTTTGAGGTTTTTGAAAACCAGGCGCCTCCCATGTGGGATTAAAGAAGAGAAACCAAGGAGCATGATGTTAATGGATAACACTAAACAATATTTGCTTAAACTGGCATGTCCTTTAATTACTTCTCAAATATAATGAAACTAAATCATGCATAAGATTGTATTTTTGATCCTTATTGATCTCTGCAATGTGTCTAAACATGTTGAGACAAAATAATTACAGCCAAAAAATATTATTTATTATTAAATGGAGTATCTTACTTTAAATATCAATATTATGTCCTCCAGCATTAGCTTTGCAGTGACTAGAACCATAAAGGTTGGGTTTTGTGCTTTTTAGACCGAGCCAGCACTTGGTAAATACTTAGCATTGTCTAAACAGATACAATCTTGGTTCATTTTCCGAAAAACCCCTTTGGCTTTGACTATAGTTAACAAGAACATTACTTGCACTTTACCCCCAAATTTCAGATTCCTCTTTCTCATCCAATTAAATGATGGCAAATGTAAAACCTTGTTTGCCTCAAATGTAACATTTAATAAAACTGACAGTAGATTTGCTTTGTGGAATATTGTTGTTCTTTTTTTTTAACCTTTCTTTGTAAGTGCCTCCTCTGTTGTGCATATTGCCTGAGCCGGCTGCCTTTAGCCTTGCAGAAGCTGACTGGGGGCACCTTTGTCCCTGGCAGGATGATGACTCAGTAGTGTGGAAACCTCTGAAAATAAAATTTTGGAAGGGTCTGTGAAAAACACAGTTCCCATTTGAAGTCAGTGACTTCAATAGGAAACGATTTTCTTCCCTAGCGCAGTAAAGATCAGTTTATTACTGGAACAAGGGGGAAAGCTATCAGTAGAAATATTCGTGTCCTGGATCTATTTATTTACAGCTGTGGGATTATGTAGCTGGTTCATTAGGTACTTGCTAGTCCTAAGGGTGCAGTAGCTCAAGAAAACCCTTAATGTGCAGCTACAGGTAGATGTCAGACTGTGGACTGGTGCCCAAGAGGTCAGAAAAATGAACTGTTTATTTAGGTACCAAAAAGTTCTCAGGTACCGTCCAGACATGGCTGACGTTCCTCTTCTTTTGCACATCCCTTTGTTTACCTGTTTTTCTGAAGCCACCCACCCCTACTAATCAGGAGAATATAGCACTGCAGTGCAGCCATCCGTAAGGACTCATTTGTGCTGTCCAGCTCAGATCCTCCAAAACAGTATCCTTCCTGGCACAGCCAGGAGTCTGTGCTGTAGATTTAAATCAAGCCCTGTGCATTGCACATCACCATGAAATCCTTGGTAATGGGACACTACACAGTGTCCCTTCACTCCTGATATCTTCCATAAGACACGGGAATGCCTGTTCAGGGATGAGGCTGATTTGGGCAGCCTCTTCAGCCTTGTGTGTACAAGCTGCTAGATCATGCTGAAAGGCTTGGGAGAGGGGAGGTGGGCTTGAGGTGGATTTACCCAAGGAGAGGGTGAATGTCAACTGCTGAGCCAAGGAGGGAGTCAGTCCTGCCTGCTGGCTCTGTGCGCCCGGGGCGCGGTCAGAGCCGGGCTCCCAGCAGGCACTAGTGCTGGGGAGAGGCCGCAGCAGTGTCAGGTAGAGGAAAGTCAGGGCACAGCGCCAGGCACTCTGAGAGGAGCTGGAAAATCTTTTCCTGTTTTTCACACAGGCAAGTTTAGGTGGCCTGAGTTTGTTGCCATAGCTGGTGGAAAGCTGAGAAATCCTTTAGGAGGAAGAGTGTGATAAAATGATGGAGGGCTTTTATACAAAGGTTGGCAAGCTATGACCAGAAGGTACTTATTAATGAGAGGGAAGTTGAATTCTCATCTGTTTCACCTGTGAATCCCCACTGAAGTCAATGTGGGAAGGCCTGAATGTCAGGAATATCTGAAAACCACTTGCAGTTTAATTATTGTCAAAAAGCTCTGAGAAGAATTTGAGTGGCTGAGGAATTATGCAGTCTGAATATATATCACCACATAAAATCCCATTAGATGCAGATGAAACTACAAGAAGGTGATAGCTGGACTACAGAATAAAATCCTATTCAAAGACTGATGTAATGTATTTTTACACTGCAGGGCAGGAGTGAAACTTCGAGTTATTGTGTAAAGAGAGAAAGAAAGTTTGGCCCTAGGCTGCAGTAGGAAAGATAGTTTAAAAAAGATCATTAAAGAAAAATCCCTCTTGAAGACTTTGATGTCTATTGATGCAAGGAGCTATTTGTTCTCTTGCTGAAGACAGATCTGAAAGACTCTGCAATTACTAATAAATCACTTGCAATATTGAGCAATTACCAACAATGCAATCATAAAACAGTGCAATAACTAAATAATTATATGCTTGTTAGGAGAATATGTTATTGGGTACCTTGGAAAGAAAGGGGAAGGAGGTGAGAATAAAAAAGGCAAGATATTGGATACTACACAAATAGCAACAAAATACACTTTGCAGCCAGAATACTGAGTAGTTGTGGGTGCTCAGTGCCAAATCCTAGCCCTAGAGAAAATAAGGGCAAGTTTTAACTATTGATAGGATTTTTTTTTAACAGGAAGATTAATCTGTCATTTAAAATGATGAATATGATGGCTGGAAAAGCTTTCTTCTGCCTACTGGCCATTCTCTATCCAAAACCAGTCCCAGGAGTACCAGCTGTCTCAGTAGTTTGGTTTATTACTCATCCTGCTGATAATAGGCTGCTGCCTCCACCAGGGCCCCAGCTGAGCATAAGGAGCTCAGAGGACACAACTGAACTGTAGTCTGAAAGGCATGTCCGTGCTGGTTACCGAGGCCCAGCTGGAGTCAGAGGAAGCAGATTCCCACATTTCAGAGGCAGCTCAAATCCCTGCAGATGGGCTGAGGCCACTCTTTCCATACCTAGTAATGAAAGGATTGGGAGTGCTTGGGTTGTAGATGTGCTGCACTGGGGTAAAAAAATAGGAGGGATGGGGAGAAAAATGGTGTATAGGAAGCTCAGGTTTAATCAGGAGGAACTGATTATGATGGTAGAGAGTGACAACATTGTGGTTGTTTAGATTTCCTTTTCGATGAATTTGTGATTATTCCAGAAACAGCTGGAGAAAACATTTGGATAAATGAATTGCTTCTTGGAAGGAAAGGTGTGTATCAGTTACCATAAGTCAGGCTTATATGCCATTGGTTTGACTCACTAATGTTCAGCTGTTGCCTTAGGTGTGAAAACTGGAATACAACAGAAAAAAATGAAGATTTTGAAATGCTGTTGGGAAATACTGCAAAATGCTATAGAAGAAGAAAGCACAATATGTACTGCATACACTAAAGAAAAATATCTGTTGTTGAGGAGATCAAGAAATCATAGCTGGAGGATTTTGAATATGTACAAGGATTAGGGGCCATCTGGAAAAAGGATCATGTGGGGGAGAGTCCACAGTAAAACATTAAAGGAAAGGCGGGCTGCTTTGCATGCCTGACCCAGATAGTTTTGTAGGCACTGTCTACGTAAGTAGAGTACAATTTATGGAGCAGTCTGGAGACTCTGATACTCCTGCAAGGCACAGTGCCATTCTTGGAATATCAAGCAATCCTTTTCCATAGTGATGGCAAAGTACGAGGGGAAGGCAAACAGAAGGAGGCTGTGAGTACTAGCAGTGCCCAGACTCCAGTAGCCAAGGGCTTACCCTCCCTTCCTCCTCTTGAACAAAGGAGAGGAGGGAGGGCTTTGCTCTAATCCTCCTTCTGGCATGCATTTTAAATAAATCCTTTGTGATCGAGATAGGGGAACAGACACTTATCCAACCCTCCTCCTTCAGCTGCTGAAGGTAAAGCAATTGGCAGCAGCCACAGCATCTCTTTCTCCCTGCCATGTTACTAGAGAGATCGATTTGTGATCTCAGAGACCAACATTTCCTCTCTGAGTTCCCCCCAGGCTGTTCTGTCCTGGGAGCCCACAGCTTTTCCATGTTTAGAGCAAATCCTTCAGCTTTGGGGAATGAATGGTTAACAACTTCTACCATGTGTATCTCATATGACTGGACAGTATAAAATAGCCTGGAAGGAAGAAAGGGAAAAGGCAAGAGAAAGTAAACAGTAAACTGAGAATTTATGAGAATCTTTTTGTAAACCTGCACTTTTACTTGTGATGTAAATGGTATTTTCACGGGTTTTGTGGTGAAACAAATATTTTAAAATCATATATATTAATTAAAATTATAGATACTGGCCACATTACAGCAAATATAGATGTTGCCACTAGCAGCCACAAACAGTGGCTGCAAAAACCCCCAAATAATGAATCCCAAACTAAAAGAAATGAGTGTTAAAAGCTAGAAGTAAAGAGAATCTAGAAATTACGTAGTATTAAATAGAAACCAGTGGTGGCCCTTGAAAACTCGCTTTTTTCCTTCCGATAATCAAAGACCATATTGTGCCTTTAGGCACAGCTTTGAGCAAGGAGAGATGAATAAATTGCATTGCTACAGGAGTAGCCTTAGGGTGGGAAGAACAGAGAGCCACTGTAACATCCCCGTGCTCAGATCAGCAAGCAAATGCAGCTCTGCTGTGCAGCAGATGCAGAGCACCCTGAGGAAGGGTGACAGTGTCCAGCCTTGTGGTCAGGAGAGCAAATTACCACTGCAGAGCTGTCACACCCCATGGACATGGGTTCTAACATACATATTAAACACACGATATTTTGTATCAGAGCTAATTTGGCAGACCTCAGGATCTTAACCTGAATCTCCTTGATCAGTGCTGTAGTAATAGGGCAGAAGCTTTGTTTACCTCTCTAGCTCAAGAGGAGAATTCCTTATGTGCAAGTGCTAAAGATTTTTGTCCAAAAATCTCTGTGAAGAAAAGATTAAGCCTGACTGACTTTCAGGGCAGCCTATGTGCTTCTGCATAACCTCAATTTGCCATATACTCTGTACATTGAGCTGCCTGGAGATGAGCAAGACCATCATGGAGGGTCGGCTCAGACCAAATCCCAGGCAACAGATAATACACAGCTGACATTATCACAGAGTTAATAAACCTCCATTTTGTAGTTTAGCCTTACTATGGAGAATCAAGGACAGCCCAGAGCTGGGCATGCTCTTTACCATCTCACTGCCTGATAACATTCCCTAAGGCTGGACATGTCTTCCACAAAGTGATGAGTCTTTCTGAGCTGTTGAGGAGCAGAAGGACACTTTGTGTTGCTTCTTGGATGTCCTGGGGAAACATCTTGTTGATCCTGGACAAGGCTCATCACAGATGGAAGAAGAATGAAACTCTGATGAAGTGATAAATGGGATTTTTAGTGTCAGGCATGGACCACAAAATCACCCTTTATACAAAATGAGATGAAGATTGAAGTGAAGCAGAATTTAGTTGTCAAAGTGAAAACATGAGTGAGTAAGATTTTTTTGAGATATGTGAACACAAATAAAAAAGAAATCTAGGATTACACCCACCTATGCTTTTAAGTTAGCTTCAAAAGGCTTTTCTTTCCTTCTCTATGTCGTAGTGATTGTATCACTAAGGTGTTTACATAACTTTGTGGCTGAGGACCATTTTAAAGAAGCCTTTAAACGTGTAACTTTTATACATAAATCTCCCCTAGGGCTCTATGAAGATTTTCCTTCCCCTCTGGATTTCTCTGAACATACCTTTGGGTTTTTTTGGTTGGTTGGTTGGTTGGTTTTTTTTGTTTGTGGTTTTTGTTTTTGTTTTGTTTTGTTGGTTTTTTTTTGAGGGACTAATTGCTAAACCTGCCAAACTTTTAAGAATGTTAATATCCTTTGGACCTATTTAGACAGAGCCATCTCCTGCCCACACTGTAAACAGAGCTTGTTATGAACAGCTCTTATGCTTAATTAACTGTAAACAAATCATTATCCGATGAGCAAAACATTCCTTTCCACACTGTGAGGTAGGGTTTGGCCCTCAGTGTTCAGCTCCTCTGCACTCAGCCTTTTCTTTCAGAGCCCTGCATACACTGACAGGTGTGCCGGGTGCCAGCAGGACCTGGAAGCATGGGCAGGTTCCTCCTGCACAGGTTCTCACAGCCTGGCCAGCTGCCCAGCTGAGGAGAGGGCTCTGCCAGCCCTCCCTTACCTTCCTGGAATGGCATCAGGGAAAAGGGATCCTTTCTCATCTGAAGTCCACCTAGACTATCTAAAAGTGGATTTCTCCCGTCTGGCTCCAGACTTCTATTTTGATAGTACAGTGGGTATAGTACTGGATATTCCTCCACATTCTTCTTTCAGACCCTTGCAGAACATAGATATTAAAAAAATGTGTTTGTTGAGCTAAATCAATATAGTTATATGAGCAGAAAGAAGATCCAAGGTGAACTAAGGGTGGCATCATGAATGGAAACTGAGAATCATCTTGCTTTGCAAGTCTCACAATATCTTTATTATTTCAACTCTAAATTAGGTTCAAATTAAACTTTTGCAAAAACCTGGGTTTATATAGATTGTAAACAGATTTTTTTTATATTGTATTTTTTAAAAATTCTACTGCAGTTCCAAAGAATGTTTGTTACTTTGATTTCCCTTTATTCACCAACATTGTACCACTGAGACTTGCCAGTAAAAGTGGTTTTATTGATTTTCATTATCCAAGCTAGGAGAAATGCAAAATATAAACAGCAGGAATTATGACCCTTTTTGCCTCTAGTAATTGGAGGGTTTACTGGTAACAACATTCAGTAAGTAGCAAACAAATACATTTTACTGCGTTAATGGAAAAAAAGTTTGAAATATCACAAACCAGATCTCCAGGGATTATGAGACTGATTTAGATGATGAAGTTTTTTTAGTTCTTTTTTCATCTGGTTCAAGTTTATCCCCAAATCCATTCTAGTCTGAAGCCCCAGAACAAAATATATCTGTAATAATAATATCTTAAGGCTCTTTTAGGACTTTTTAAAGTACCTGAACTCAGACTGATTGTATTCCTCTCACATGGTTTATTACTGGCAGAAAAGAGGCTGAGCCAATAGTGCTCCAGGAACAGCTCTTTTGGCAACCCTAGCTACTGATATCAAATAGTTAAATGCCTAACGGGTGATGATGTAGGAAGGGGACACTGCTCAGAGCCAAAAACTAGAGGCCAAAACTTGTGTTGTCTTGTTAGCAGCAAAAATAAGAAAAAATCCTCTGTGTTTTTAGGCAAGTTGCTTAACCAGTCCGTGTCTGCTGGCACGATGTTTGCAAATCTTCACTGACATTTGCTGGCTCTTTTGGGATCTTTAGATAAAGCCTTTTAGACATAAAAGCGAAGTGCTGATTATCATTATTGCAATTTCCAGTTACAGCAGAGAAAGCATAAGAACCGTTCAACTTGGCAGAACGTGAATTCAGAAGTTTTAAATTCTACTCCTCTGGCTGGCGCTGTGCTAATGCAGAACCACTTGGGAATGAAGGGCCAGGAGGGAGGGCAGGGATGCCAGCAGGGCTGCACTACTTCTCTGGTTTCTGAGCACCAGGGAACTCCCAGGAGCACCAGTGTGACCTAGGTCAGGCATGGAGATGGGACCACACTGCTGCCCTGGAAACAGTGCAGGTAGATGGTAGCCCTGTGCGTTCACATGGAGGGCTGATCTAGCACAAGTGATGAGGATGCTGTAAAGGGAGCTTATCCCTGGTCAGCACCTGTTGTATTTAGGGGTATCCTGTTGAGGTTTAGAGGGGTTTCTCCGGAGGGGGTCCTGTAGGCAGCTCTGTGCAGGTTTGCAGGGCTGGGATTACCCCCCCGCCGCCTGCCCCTCGTGACAGGGACAGGCGGTGGGGAGGCAGAAACCACGCAGCACACCCGGAATACAGCAGCGAAGAAAGAGAGCGTTTATTCAAATCTCCCGCAGCTTATATAGGCAAGCTGGGGGAAGGAGCGGATTGGTCACTCAGCTGGCCAATGCAATGAGACAATATAATAACCATGGCAATACAGAAACCAATGATAGACGAGTTTACAAACTCCAAACCCCGACATGCACCCTGTGTGGTGGCTGTGTAATTTCCCATTTGATGCTCGGGAGATCAGGAACTGAGTGTACAGACCTGACAGCCTGCAGCCTGTGTACAGAGAAGGCAGAGGCGATGCCAAACCAGCCAGCTGTAGTACAAAGCCACATGAAAAGTCCAAAAGATTTAGCTAAGGCGGTCATTAGGCAACGGACTCATTGTGGTTGATGAAAGCGGAGGTCTCATCCACTCCCTTTCCTGCTCCCAGCTGCTGGGCCCTGCCCTTGCCCTCTAGCCTGCACTGGGATGTGTCAGAACCTTCCCTGAGTGGCCTTAGCTTGCCAACAAAGCAGAAAACATCCTTTCTTTTTTTATGTGTAAGTTTTTTGTCAGACTGAGGCACTGGAAGCTCATGAAGATACCCAAGAAGCATCAGGTGGAAAAGGATGACGGGAGGGAATGAAAGGAAGGGTAATATTCTTCAGTGACAATAAGTCATCCTCTCTCATGGAACTGATACATGAATGATGAATGTCAAGAATATTATCTCATGGATATGTATTTGTGTCTGAAACTCATGACCAAGCTCCTGCAAAGTACTGTAACCTGGTATAAATCAGAAGAAAAAAGGCTGCTGTCTTGCTGTGCTGTGCCTCCCTGGGGCCAGCACAAGCTTTTAAACCCCATTACAGAACTGAGTTCTGATTTCTCCTGATTTTCTGGTTTCTGCAGAATTGATTTGGCTGAAAGCTAATCTGGCAAAAAAATTAATTTCCACAGCATCTCATTGCACAGACCTACAACTGTGTGTGCTGGCACATGGAAGGGAAAGGATGGGAACAAACAGCTGGGGCCAGGAGGGAGCAGAAGTCCTACTCTGGGGGGCAAAGCCAGTTTATGCTGCTTACAGCATTAGCTTATGATGATCTCCTTAGAATGAAATATGGTTTAGATTTCCATTAAAGAACCAAGCAGGCAGCCCTTCTCAAATGCACAACAGCACAGTAAAAACAAGACCTCACTATTCGCCAGCTTTCAAAGTTGCTGTATTTTATTCTGAGTAAATTTAAAGTGGGCATGAAGATGATATCGAGGACCTGGTTCTTAGAGGTTTTGTGTGTCCAGCAAGAAGAGGTGTATGTGACTCGGCAGCTGCATTGGGGTTTGGAAGCCTTCAGCTCTCCAAGGTTCATTGGGTATTTTTTTTCCAGGAAAATATTTTTTTTTGTCATAATTCTTGATAATTTCATTCAGGAACAAATGACATAGAGATCTCATAAGTAAAAATTGCCCTCAGCTCTCTTTTACCCTGTAATGGACTGATTAAAAGATGGAGTCTGCTTCACCATTGTCTTGAGAATGGAGCTAAGGAGCCTTGTTGCCACAGCTAGGCTGCTGCAGGAGCTGAGCTACTTGCGAAAGCTCCAGGAAGTACCTAGCAAGCCAGCAGAGGCAGGTAGAGGAGCAAAAAAGATAAAAAGTTGTTACGCTCAAGAACACAGAAAGTGCTTACTCTCCCAAATAAGCTATGCCAGTCAGGTCTTGCTTGGAGAATGGGGAACCACGCAATGGACACTCAGGACCCATTTTGGTACCAGGCGACCTTTGCTTGGATACTGGTGAACTGGCCAGTGGGCATCCAGGGGCTACCACGGCGAGGGTATTTAGGGCTCAGGGACTGCTGCGGGAGCTGCTGCCACTCTGGTACCCTGCCACTTCGGCTCCTTTCTTGGAGGCTACAAGGTGACAAGGAAAGAAACTCAGCAGAGATCTACTAGCTTGCAAGACAGCGGTAGTTCATGGTGGTGGTAATTCCTGTCCTAGGCTTTTAACAGTTACCCCTAGCTTTTCCTACTTTTCTATCTTCCTTCTTTCTCTCTGCTCTTTTGTGTTACAAAATAAAGTTGAATTATCGCTTTGGGATCCAACATCTGGCCTTGTTTGTGCCTTTATCTCTTTTATGAGAATGTTTTAGAACCTGGTTCCCCTCTGCATCTAAGTGGATTGAAACACACCCTATTGCAACTTAGACTGTAGTTTCTCAAGAAGTATTTTGTTTGAATTCCAGTTCAACACTCTTGGGCCTCCAGTACTTGGCTTCTTATTTGTGCCAATATGACAGCTTTTCTTGTTTCAGCATTGAAGAAACTTCTTTTTTGGAAAAGTGCTCTGCACCCTGAGAAGAAAAATAACATGGACAACTCTCCAATAAAGGAAACAGTTTCTTTTCAGAAAGCTGTGCAGACTATCCCAGAGACAGTTACAGGTAACTATATGATATGTAGGTGTTAATTGTTAACATATGGCTTCAAAGGCTTTCAGACTGTTTCAACATAAAGAAACGTGTGATGCACCCAGAACGCAACAATGTCTTATTAGTAATACCATGCATAACTTTCAAACATACACTGTCAGAGAGTAAACACACTGGTGATTCCTCTGCAACCTTCCCCCACTCCCCCTTGTTGATGTGTGGTAATTAAATGCAATCTCAGTTTCTGTAAGATACTAAGCACACACACTTAAAGATAAACCTTTTCTTTTCTTTCTTTCTGGAACAGCTATAGGTCCTTATAGTCTAGCCATAAACACTTTGAAACCTGCTGCTTCTGCTTCAGGTATGGCACTGAGGACAAAATTGTTTCTTTTCTTTTCTGACATATCAGTTGGTCTAACTCAAGACACTTTCTCTGCCAGCAAGCTCCATCCATCTCCAGTTACAGTGCCTATCACCTACACTTTTCAGAATTAGAGAAAAAAGAAAATCATACCACATTTTTTCCTGAGTGTGTCAGACCTTGCTTATAAACAGAAGGAGAGGGGGAAAGGGAGAGAGAAGGAGAAAAAGGCCTTTATGTACATAGTAAATTATTAACCTGTAATCCTCCTACTCTGTAGCCAAAACCATACAAGCACATGGACCGAGGCTTGCCACCAGCACGTCAGCAGCTGAAATACAGAAGTGCCTTGAACTCCTCCTGTCCCCTGCTGCAAGTGATTTAGCTCTGAGGCTGCTGTGTGGGACTGCTCCCCCTTACCATTTCTCAAGAGCAGAGAAAGGTGTGAGGAGCTGTTGCTCCCTGCCCCAGGTACCCCTGCTGCTCCCTCCGTACAAACCCAGCTTACAGAATTGCTAGGTGTTATACCAAGGCTTCCCTCTTTCTTCTCCTGGATTATTTTTCATATGGATAATTTTCATAGCCTAGCTGACTTGCTGCTCCCTCCAGCAGTTGGGAGGAAGAAGCACTTACCACAATGAATGCTTTACAGTAGTAAAAGCTGACATAAAAGAAACCATTGGGCCCTGCTCTGCTATTGGGAGCCAGCGGTGAACTGGCTGAGGGCTGAGCTGGCAGGGACACAGCAGTGGGTCTACAATGGCCACATGGGCTGACTCCAGGGAACCTTTCAGTTGCCCCCAGCACCGCCCTACCTGCCCTGGAGGTGTTTCTGGCCTGCAAGCGGTGCTACCTTCCCCACAGTGTTTTCTGAAGAACTAGAACATTCCGGTTCCTCTCCACTGCTTCTTTGCTCTGGAGGGAAAAAGAAAGTAATTTTTCTCTGGTTCAAAGCATATGGGATGCACATTTGCTCACTTGCATATGCAAACACACGTACATACCCAGGGAAACCAGGCCAATATATGGTTTAATAGATTATTTCCCTGTAATTTGCTCTGAAATGCTGTGGGTTGGTGGCATACACGTCTGGATTTGAAAAAGCAAGGAGGAATTGTTTACCACTGCAGCAGTTCCACACTCCACCTGTGCCTATTCCTAAGGAACCAGGATGAGCTTTCCACTTGCTGGAACTTATTTGCCTCTGTTCCCGTCTCATCCCAAAACTCCACTATTCACTATTTAACCTCCAGCCACTTCCACTGTAACATCTGTGGTACCATCATTTGGTTACATAACACAGCACAGGGTTTGGACGGTCTTTGTGAATGCTAATCTGGGTTGGGGGGTATTTCTACTGCAGCGATAGTCCCCTTATGCTGTCCGATGTTATGCTGTGGTTTAGAGGTATTTTTATACTACCATTTCTCTGCTTTGCAGTGATTTTCAGCCGTACACATCTGTGTGTAGATTGGTCTGTTATGACTGTAGCAGTATCAGGTTGTCTCCAGTATTTGCACTATGTTGTATATGGTTTGGTAGTAGGTAAGGTAGAGGGAGCACTGCTTGGTTACCCACGTGGTACAGAAAAATGTACTTCGCAGAGCAGTGGGTGTTTGTGGAGTGCCTGCAGGTCACTGTGTGTAGCGCCAAGGTGTGTGCGGGGTTTTGTGTCACTGTCTCGGTAGGTTGGGGTGGGCAGCTGTGCACGTGTGTGTTCCACAGCTTCGCAGGGCAAGGGCTGTGCTGAGGCCCTGGTCAGTGCACCACACTGCGGGTCGTTACGCACTATTTCTCTCCAGGTGTATTTTGCGTGCCACAGGGGTGCTCTGTGCCCACCGCGGTACAAGCCAGTGCTCTGTGCGTCCGGCCTGTCCGGGCACACAGCTCCTTGCCCCGCATTACCCGCGCACCGCGCGGTGCCCCGGGGCTGCTGCACGTCAGCGTTTCACGGCGGTAGCTGCGGGGCGGGCAGCGCTGGGTGCAGCCGCCCGGGAGCCCCCGGGTGCCCGCTCCGCACAGCGCGGGGTGCGGGAGCATCGCGCTCCCGCCAGCGGCGCGATCGCGACGGTCCCGGCCGTGCGCGCAGCACTGCCCCGCGGTCCCTTTAAGCCCATCCCGGCGCTCCGTGCCCCGGGCGAGCGGCGCCG
>JAWWES010000171.1:25546020-25556924 GCA_035583135.1 Lophotriccus pileatus
AAAGGGTTGTTATTCCTACTTGGATATAATTTTGGTCTCTTTTCCCACACTATTCCTTGATCGGAGTCCATTAATTTTGGATTTGTAATTGCTTAGAGGGAGGAGTTTTTTGGGTCTCCCCTGTGGTTTATTCTCAGCAAAACACTTGCGTCCCAGTCAAATGGAGACACATGGTCACTAATATAAACATTTTTTTGTTCCCCTCAGGTTATATGTTGTTGATAGATCTGTCAGTCATATCACTAGTACTTTATTATGTCCTTAGGATTACTTCAGTAACTTATTTGTAAAGGAAACTTTGTGTTAGAAGAAATTACTGAACCTTTTTGGACTGTTATCCTCACTTTAAAGAGAAAAATATGTAAGACTTTATTTCTGTAAATGTTTGGGTTTTTTTCCTTTTATGCCTAATGATTGTGCTATAGACACCTCCATTAAAGTGAACTGTTATAATGTTTTAGTGTAATCAAAATCTCTTACTTCCCAGTGTAAACCTGTAATTTTTATGTCAACAGTAAGTACATCCATTCAGAACTGATGACTTTGCTTTGTTGTGGCAGGTGCCACAGCACTACTCCAGTGCTGGATTCTCTCTTGGGAATGCTCCCAAACTGGGAGGTTTAGACAAGTTGCTCACTAGTTTCATAAGAATGCACTGGCAGCATTTGTTGCCACAGGGAGACTTCTTACCTCAATGTTTTTCTTTATTGCTTGTTATATGTAGGAAAAAGAAAACTACAGAGTATGTGAATGAAAATGCTTCTTATAGCCAGTGGTAAGGATACCATGGGTATGATGGGGAGGAAGCTGAATGATTGTGCTCTAACAAAGGCTGCTGTTTGGAATCACAGAGTGTAGTCTGATGGATACAGGCAAACAGCTGTCACTGGACTCTCTTGTTTTTTGTTTTTGTTTTTTTTTTTTTTTTCCTAGTCAGGGATTTGACTTCAAAGATGTGGCTCCATGCAGCCAAATGGTTTTGCAGGACATTATCTGATAGAATATCTTTTAGATTACCAGTAGAATACTAACTACTGGTTAGTAGTATACAGAACATATACCCTCCCTATCATTTTCCTTTACAAAAATGAAATAATTTCTCAATCAGTGTAAGAAAATGGAATGCTTAAAGGAGAATTAGATACAATCCAAAAAAACTGAGATCTGCATTCCTGCAAAATTATGTGGCTTTCTTTTTTCACTTTGACTAATCAATTTCTCTATTAATCTCTCTTTCCTAAAACCTTAGAAGACCTTCAGATTGTTGTAGAACATATCATCTCATTCTCATCAATCCATCAACAGTTGAGTTGCTCGTTATTGGCAAATCTGAAAATCTAAGTTACAGATTTTCTGAGAGGAGACAAAAGTACTTTATATAGTCATCTCCCGTGTCTTTTAATTTGGGTGTCAATGTACAGGTCAACTAAAACTAGTTTCAGTTTAAAAGACGTTAGATTCCAGCATGTCTCAGTGTGGACCTTTGAATCCTGATGGGTTAGTCCCGTGTATGTGGTGGTTTTGTTCTGTGTCCAAACTCTTGAGTACCTGCCTGCAGACCATCTTACACTTGAGGGTTATTTCTTGTCATTTGGGCATTTCATACCTGTGAGAGGTGCTGGTAAGGTAATGTTTTCACATGTCCCTGAAAGCTGCCGTTACAGGGTTATGTCCTCCCAGTGAGTATCGCGGTGATCTGCAGCTGCTGCAGAAGGTGACTGCTTGAAAGGGTGTTTGTACCTGCTCTGCAGCTTCCTCTTGGCTGGTGTGCCTGTAGGACAGGCAGACTGCCTCGTGTCTTTACAGATTTTGGTGATATCCATCATAAGGTAGCTCCCTATTTGTGTTTCTCCTCAAACTAGAACTTTTGAGGGCATGTAGTCTTTTGTAACCTTTCTTTCTTTTCTTTTTTTTTTTTGGTTAGCCTTGCAGTGCTGGATGTCATTAAGGGTGATTAAGACCAGAATTGTATGTAGGGGATTTGTGCTGTAATTCTTCCATTTTTTCCATATTTTAAGGAGTCTAACCACTGCTGAACATAGGTACCATTCACTTCAGTTCCTCTAGGTAAGGCATTTTTTGTTGCATGCAGTTCTTTTGTGACACAGTTTGCCTGCTCTGACCTTTGTCCAAAATGCTGATGGTCTTTTTTTTTTTTTTTTAAATCCTCTGTGATACTCGTTTGGTGGGTAATATTTTGAGTGTTAGAAAGCTTTCCATTAACATTCTCTGCTTGCCAATTCTTTTATTTCCGAGCGCAAGCCAGTGGTGAAACCAGACTGCAGGTTTAAGGCTCTTAAGACTTTGCTGTTAGTGGAAGTGTTGGCTGCAGGCTGATTTGGATACAGACCTTTTGTAAGTGATGAGTTTCATGAATGAAGAAGACAGTATGTGACCTGGAACTTGGCTTAACTAAGTTCTTCCTCCATAGCTTGTCAGAATTCCATGTGCCATCCAACCCTGCTATTCCTGCCTAGAGGTAAGTTGCAGAACATCTTTCTTATGGATCCCTGCTTGAGCAACTATTAAAATTTTCTCTCTGCCAGCTGCAACTTTTTTCTGTATGGCTTTCTTAACTATTTCTATAAGGATTTTGATGGAGTGGTTTCATCTCAGAATTCTTTTTTGATCAATCCTGCCTGCTAAACACCACAATCGTGGGGCAGAAATACAGTGCAGAAGTAGAGTGAGCAATGAAGAAGGTTACTTGTGACAGTGTGTCTGTAGCTCTTCTAGAAGAAGAACCCCTGAAGTACTTCTATAATTCTGATGAAGGTGATGCTGCTGTTTTGCAGCAGTTTAAGTTTAGAACAGATCAGTTGTACTTTTTCTCTTTCAGGATTAGTTGTGCAACGAAAACTGTCCCTCAGTCTGTCCAGGACAAAACCAAGTGCCTGTCTGTCTCTGGTCCTCTAGTCTGTGTTGTACTTCATCATCAGTAAACTGGATGATTGTACTGCATCTCATGTGGACAATGTATTTTAAACTGAAACAAGCCTCTGTTTTTAAAATACATAGTCTTGAAGTCTTCCATTCACTGCTTAAGTTATTTCTTTAAAGAAGTTTTAATTTAATTTCGACTGTGGGTTGATCTACATAAAAGCCTGTATGGAAACCAAAAGTCATACAGGATTTTTTTTTTTTTTTTTCCAAATAAGGACTCCAGAGGGCTTCGTTTTAGAAAAAAAAAGTTAGTATTTGTTAAGCTTGCAGGAAAAACAGTGAGGCAGGTATATTATTGCATCCATCAAATATTTATACACTGTGAACTCAGAAATGCAGTTTGCCTCCAAAGCACGTTCCTTCCACGCATACTGATTTAAAAAGTTGTTGGCTATAACAGTGAGTCTTGTAAGGTATAATGATTTTTTTTAATAAATAAAATAATTGGCTGCAGTAAGGGGCTGTCAACAATCTATTAGATTATTTTTACAAGCTGGTTTATTTCATACTGAGTATGAGTTAATTTGTGGAAATATCTGGTCTGTTCTAGTGTGCAAAAAAAATGTAGCATACTTTGCTTTGACTCATTCACTTCAATTGTATTTTCTTTACGTTACTTACTATACTGAGATTTCTATAGAAATTGTCTTTCTCTGGGTTGCCCCCCCGCCTCTCCCTATTCTATAAAATAGGTTACAACAGTATGCTAATATAAACTTTATTTATGTATTTTTCCAAACTCTGTTTGTTACAGTCGCCTTATTTAACAATAAGGCATATGTATTTTTTTTAGTTGATGTTGAAAATTTGAATCAGCTTCTATTTCTGGCACCTCTCAACCTCTTCTTTGTCTACTCAAAGAATAGAAGATTGGAGAGGAGATCACTCCCTTGATTTGAACCTTTCCATGCCTTGTGTGGGGTGGAAAGACTTGCTGAAATGTTTCAAGGGCTGAAGGGGAGTTAACATGCTCAGCTCCTGGAGAATTAGGCTCATTTGAAAAACCGAGCTGCTGCCAATTCACAATTAATTTTCCCCTGCTGGCTGTAATGAATGTATCCTGAACAAATGTTTCAGGAGTTCCTGGCATTACCAGCTACAAAAAGAAAACTCCCTAAAGAGCTGGAAACCTGAAATAGTTGTGTTGGGTGACAAAAAGGAGAAGGTTCATTGACATTTTAATGTTGTACATAGAGAAAGGCCAATGTTTGCATTGTAGTAGTCATGATGCAGGTGTTGTTTAGATTGTAATGAAAAAGGAAGATGAATTTTTTTTTGAGGGAAAAAAGTAGATGTGTGTGTGGAAAAAAAAAAAAAAATCTTATCGTTAGGGTTTGTCCTGTCAATGGTAAATGGTGACTCATCTATGTGAGGCGAGAGTAGCACTCAAAAATCCAAAGAAGTTTTCTGTATTCATGTTTCAGGAACAGTTTTTTGGATAGCTCTCACTCAGCTGCTGACTGATGGGAGGTGCTAACTGTACCAGAAAAACCCTCATAGAAACCACTCCACTGACTTTGTGAAGAGCAAAATTAAGAATTGATTTTTGCTCTGAATACTCAACATAACTCAGAAATGCTTAAAAAGAACACTCGTGGCCTTTGAGCTTTAAATATATTATTTGTGGGGGTGTTTTCCTCCTTATGATTACTGGTGTGTTCAATCCACTTGTTTTTTCAGAACTGTCAACAAAACTTAATTGCTCTAAATGCTTATCCTTTTCACATACTTGCACTTAAAGTAAGATGGATCAGAGTGTGCCAGTGTTGGCCCCTTAATCCTTGAGGCTGGAGAAATGTTGGCTTAGGCCATTTTCTGTTTAAATTGGATTTTGTGTGTTGTGGGAGAGTAATCGCCACAAGTCAGAATTAGAAAGGAGTGGATGATTTGCTTTTGTACATTTGGGGTGCTTTTTCTTATTAGACCTTTCATGTCTTATTAAAAGTTTAGTGCTAAAGGTGAACTGTGTCCCCTCCCCTTGTCATCTCGGGTTCTCTGGTAGCTGTACTTGAAGTGTGTTTTCTTGTTTGCTTTGCTGCAGCAACTTTTACTGCCATTTAACTTCAAATAGAGACTGGATACATACTTTGGTTGTGTTTATATATCATGAATTTTGAAGTAATGTATCATGTTCTTTCTTGTGTGGACGAACAAAATACATATTGCTATAATTTCATTAAATGAGCTACATTCACAGATGTTAGGACAACACTAGGTAGATTTGTTTTTTTGTTGTTTGGTAACTTCAGATGTCCCAAATGTAAAATACATCTGGCAGTATGCACACATTGTTTGTGTGTGTGACACAACTGTCTTTTGGAATGCAGTGAAAGTGGAGGAGTCTGGCTTATTGTTCATGGTGCAGTTCATTAATGGCTGTAGATACGAAACGAGCATCTCACTAAATGTAAGTCCTAGCCAACCTCTGACTCTTGCCTTAAGAGTTTGAGAATAGACAATATGAAAAAAAACCCCCACAAACAAACAACCAGCTTCTTTCCAGATGGCTGAATGCTTGATGTGTTTAGCTGCCATTCAAACGTGAATGCTGTGGTGATTATAAGTGTCTTCCATTTTTCTGGTTTGAAATGATCCCTTTTATGCATTGTGTGTTTAGAGATTAACTGTTTGGCTTATCAATAGGGATTTCAGGGCAAAAAAAATCCCCCACCCGACTTGATGGTGTAGCAAAATCCAGGATGTTAGTGTTCATAAGCAGACTGGACAGTGCAGGTTGTAGCTCCATGTGCCGTGTTGCAGACAGTGCTAGTTCTGAAATAGGTTGCAGCAGACTATTAACATTCTGCCAAGTGGCTTTGCTTCAGCTGTGAAACATCTTCTGCCTGATAAGTTTCATCCCACTGGTTTTTGTTAGTGAAAAAGTGTTTTTCTGCAATCTGGGGAGAAAAAGTTTTATACAGGAGGCTTTCTGAGGTGGAGTTTCTTTTTGGGAATAAAGCTAGATTTAATTTTTAAACTATGAGTTTGGGTCATATGTTTTTATTATGTTTTAGATAAGGATGTGAGTTCCCATAGAAAGATAAAGCTACAGTTTAATGATCAAACTGTTTTATACTGTTGTCGTCTTGCTAAAGCTCACTTGAGGAATCTTCAGGCTTTTTTCTGTTTTGTTTTTTTTGGGGGGGTAGGAGGGGAATTGTTTGGGGTTTTTTGTTTATTTGGTTGGTTTGGTTGGTTTTATTTGTTTTGGTTTTTTGTTTGGTGGGTTTGTTTTATTTGTTTTTGGTTTTGTTTGCTTGGTTTGTTTTGTTTGGTTTTTTTTGGTGCTTGTTTATTTTTGTTTTGGACCCTAAGCTTATAGTGTAAGGGATGCCTTTAATAATGCAGCCAAAGCTGTTGCAGGTCTGCAGGAGGCGAAATCACTTACTTTGTGACCATTAGACCAGCAAATTCTGATGTTATCATTTTTTTCTATTAACTGACAATGGCTGTGTTCTTACTTAGCAACCATTTAAAGAAGAGAATCAACTGCTTCATTGCATGTGCTGGTTTCCTTTTCAGGCACCACTTGTAGAGATAAAATGTAGCGGAAGTAGATCCAATTACTTCGCTGAAAAGCCTTCAGCATCTTGTGGCTGAACTTGTCAGTGACCGGCTTTCTACCTGTTTTTGTGTGCATGAGTTGGGAAACAGATACAATCATCCCTGTTAATGAGAAGGGAGCTGTTACGCTGGCAGCCCTATTGAGGACTGTGGGCTGTGATAAAACATTCCTGTAACCTGGTTAGCCTTGAGCGTCCTTGTGAACAATGGCTGTGTTAGGGCCTGTTTGCTGTAGGCATTTTCAATAAGTCTTTGTTTAATTTTACTTCTCATTTCTGTTAGTGCTCGAGCATGGCACAGCGTGTGGAGCTAATGTATGTGGATACAGTTCTGGAGCCCAGAGAGAATGGATGAGGTAGCTGACTGAAAAATGAATTGGACTCATCTGTATCAGTGATGGATGGCACGAGGTTGCAAATGAAAACCAAAGTTGTAATGGCATCTCAGGACTGATGCAAAATATATGCAAATGCAGCATTTAATCAAGTTTGCTTTCCAGATGTTGTTTGCATTTTAACTTTGTTGTGGAGTTGTAATGACTGGATTAAAATTATGTAGGGAGAGTTTTCCTCTTGCAAACTCTGGATTGGTGAAAGTTGCTGCAAAACTGTAACTTGGAACACTTGCCTTGGCTATCATTTTTCACATTTTTACTGAATGTCTCACTTAACTTACTTAGACCTCCCTGTCTGTTAGATGTTTTATAGTGACTTTGATTTTGCTTTGCTGCCTTCTTTTTTGCTTTTAAATCTCTGAAGCTCTTCCTTCCCAACTGTCTTGTGATTCTGTTTTCCCGAAGGCACTTGGAGTAGCAGGAGAAAGCAGTCCTTTTCGTGCCTAGGGACAGGGGCAGGGGAAGAACCCCTCTGCACACTAGTGATACTAAATTTCAGTGAAAAGAGTAAATAACCTCATTCTCTTCTCTGTTTTCTATCTGGCCAAAATCCACTTCATGAGGCATATGGCATAAAGTTTTGATGATGTGTTAATTCTGGCATGTTCTGTATTTCAGTCAGGTGAAGGTGGAAGTTGTTCTCAAGAGCCTTGTTTGGGTTTTATCCAGTTCTGTCACTTGGCACTATGATTAGAGGTAGAAGTTGTTTCAGCTGTTCATCAGGTGTATTTGCTGTATCTTGGAAGTCAAATCCTAAAATTTATCAACATTGCACTGTGCTAATAGAAATGTTATTAATATAGCATGAAATGTAAGGGAGATTATATAATAATTCCCCCAGTGTCACATTAACCTGCTAAATATTTTTGTTACTTCTTAAACTTTTTTCTCGCTTTCTTTCAAACAATAGCCAGAACCAGTGAAGCTGACTGGAATTAGAGACAGTGCTTGACTGTCAGTTTTGCCTTCTGCCTTCAGAATATTCTCGATGCAGTCGTTTTTGCTACTGAGAAGTGAAGGGAGAAGGGAAGCTCGTTCATTGAGTATTTCATGTGAGAGCAAAATATCACGTGACAGCATCATGTAGTACAGACCTACAGACTTTGTTCCAATGCCTGTATGGTTGAAAATCCTTTATTGCCCCCCTTGCATATGCCATTTCAAGTCTATAACTTTCCCCCCCCCCCTTTTCTCTTCTTTTTTTTTTTTTTTTTTTTTTTTTCCTGTAATGAACTTCTGTCTCAGAGGGACTATTCTTACATCTTCTAATGCTTTGGGTGTTTTAACCACCCTGGCTGGCTCACCATCTTTGTAGCCCTGGACCTACAATTGTCCCTAATGGCTTGATTTTTGGAGCACAGTCACTGCCCATACTGTGAAAGGTCATGGGTTTTCTGTGAGTGAGGAAAGATACCCCAGATCCACACTTTACACTTCCCTAAAGAGAGCAATGAACTATACCTGCTAATATGTGTCAGAGAGCACGGAGAGAACTGACCAGAGTTGATACTGGTGGGAATCAATGACACTGCTGAAATGCACCATCTTTGGACATGTGAGAAGGGACTGGTGGCCTGGGTTTTGGCTGGTCTTACTGACAATGCAAGTCTGGCAGTTTTCTGGCAAAATTCCTTCCCAGCCTCAGTTGGTGGTTGGCTCATGCAGGAAATAAGATGGTATCACAGCAGAAAAACACTGCTGTTTTCTGTGAAATTCCAAAAAATGTCTTATGGCTTTATATGTGGAGCTAAGGTTATACTGTTTTTTTTCTCACTGGAGCTCTGTCTAAAGGTCCATTTATGTTAAAGTTTTACAGGATTTCAGCATCCCTGATCTGCATTGTCTTACAGGCATTTGTATTCTGCTTTGTTCAGGGTCTGGTGTTACTCAATCACATCTTTGAAGCTCCCAGCTGCTCCTGATAAGCAGTCCGGTGTCAGCTGCAAATGCATTAATCATTTTATCAAAGGAAGGCCCAAACAGTTGTAAATAAAATAATCTTAGATGGTTTCTAGATGCAGGACTGAAGTGCTGGCTGCTCTTGTTGTAGGTGCGGAGCCATTTATCATTTGTTGTTCAAGATCTGGTATACTTTGCTGAGTTTGTCACAAACTGAATTGTGTGAATTTACAGTCAGCCTCTTTTTTTTATCTGTAGCTGTATTGAATGGTTTGAATTTAAGATGTCATCAGTTTTAATTGGCAAAATAATAATGTTGTTCACTCAACCTGGACTTTGCTTTCAAAATACAATACTCTTATACATATGCCTCTATTACTTTAAGTTCCCACCCCCTCCACCCTTCCTGTGGTAAAAGCATGTGTCAGTTTGAAGGAGTAGCTTTATAGTTCTGTCTGCTCACTTTATGTTGGATTTTAAGAAGTCATGGCTGTGGTCCCTTAGCCCTCCCTGTATTACCTTCAGATAATCAAACAAAAAGCCAGACTTAATGCTAATTAATTATTTGTCAGGTGCCCGGGGCTATGTAGCAGTTTGCTTATTAGCATAACAATACTACTCTGAATATTGTAGCTAATATGTGACACAGAATTTGGGATGTGGAAGTTAAAGCCTAAAATGTTGTAGAGTTTACTTAGAGATATTTTGTTCTGGAACTGTTGCATTTATTTACACAAGGGCGAGTCTTTTGTGTTTCTGCATTGTTGAAGCAGCTTAGTGTAATGGACTTGATGAACTGAAAGGATAATCTTAGTTTATAACTGAAGATCAGTCTACATTTGCCTTCTTACATTTGTATAACAGTCTTGGATTCAGTGCCTGGCATACAGAGGGCTCCAGTTTCAACTGAGGCTTTAAAGAGGAAGTTGTATGGTAGTTGTCGCAAGTGCAGTGTGTAGACTGCTGTCTAATTGCATCTCTCCAGCTTTCCCTGGAAAATCAAAGCAGGCATACTTGTGTTTCACTTGAAATGGTCTTCTTAAGTGTTGGAGAGCAGTGTAAAGGTGGGCTGATGTGATCCTCTGCTGATGTTTTCTCTGCATCATATTGTATGCAGATAATATGCAGACAGTGGGCTGTGTTGAGACAGTGGTTTTCATTCACATTCGGATTCAATATAAAATCAGAATGCTTTTATTTTTGAAGGGTTCCAGTGCTGCAAATCAAATCAAAGCTAGAGTGTTAGTTAAAATAATTTGAGTAATTTCGGATTTGTGTATCTGTGCTCTGACTGTTGAGAATTCCATGCTAGGAAGATAGCAGCAGCTTTTTCTGTTTTCCTCCTCAGACCTAATCTGGAAGGTGGGTGTTTTTTCCCCCTGCATATTCAACTGCCAGTGCTAACCAACTCTCTCTTCTTTCTGCTTTCTAATGACAGTGGAGTTCACTGGTGAGTTAAATAAGTACCGTCCTGGCCTTGTGAAAAATGAAGACTTTGTATTATTAATACGTAGTTCTATTAATTTCTCAAAGCATAATCATTTAAAGATGGCTAAAGAATAGAAATATTCTAGTCCCTCGTCTGTCTCTGAAGGACAGAAGAGATTCACTGTCCTTCCTTTCTGCTGTGACCTACAGTTTGCAAGTGTTGATTGACCTGTGCACCGTGCTCCCTTTGCTTTATAACCTGTCTGAAGAACTCTCACTGTGCTTATGTTCTGTGCTTTGTCCTCCAGGATCTCACAGCAGGACCTCTATCTTAAAATGTGATCTGGGACATGTTTATCAGATGAAACTGTGTGTATAACCTGTGTGCCAGGTTGCTTGTAGCACGCATCTTCACCTCAAGAGCTCTCTGATGCCTGAGCGTGTCTTGCTGTAAAGAGGTGGCTTTTTAGTTTACCAGTTATATCTAGTTACATAACGCAAATGAATTGGAGAAGGGAAGAGAAGCATGAGAATGGGAGAAGGATGAGTTTCATATATACAATATGAAGTTTGTTGTAAATAAAGTAAGTAAAGTAAACGGCCAGTCTTCGCGAACGAAGAGCCGGGGAAGGTCTTTACCCGCATATGCAGACAAGGCCTTCGAGCCTGCGCAGTG
>JAWWES010000171.1:25557208-25609762 GCA_035583135.1 Lophotriccus pileatus
TAAGGGCTAACGAGCTCCATCTGCCCGGGGAGCTCCCTGACCGGGAATCGAACCTGGGCCTCGGCGGTGACAGCGCCGTGTCCTTAACCACTAGACCACCGGGGGCTCCCAATGAAGTTTGTTGTATGGTGATGTGAAGAGAATAGGTGAAAAAGACAGAAAGAAGTGGTTATCAGTCCCTTGCTGTTGAGTTTTGACTGGTAGTTATAGTAGTACCTAGTCTCATTAATTTCTCAGAGTGTGATAGTTTGAAGGTGGCTAAAGATCAAGAAATATTCTGGGCCCTTCTGGTGACTAGGGATTGGCTAGTGATTTTTTGGACCATTTAGGGTGTCAAATATGAAGCTGGTGCTGAGCTGTACTTGTGCTGTGTTAGTCTTGTTCCCAACACCAGACAGCAGTTATGCATTGTGGTTGTCAACTGTGCCTTGCAAGGACAAGGGAGGATTTTCCTGCCCTTTTCTGGGGGGGTAGCAGTTTTTTGGTCACATATCTGTGGTAGTCCACAGGCCTTATGCGTGAATTGTTTGATTGTCTTTGTTGTGCTCTTTCCACTTCCCTCCTAAAGAGCCAGCAAAGCAAACAGTGTGACCAGACTTCACAAAAACTGCAAGTGTACTGAGATAAAGCCAACCTTTGTGACAAAGATACATTTGTTTCTGTACTGAGCTGATCGGATCAGTTCCCCTTTCGACACCAGGCTTTTAGCACCTTCAAAACTAGAAACTTTTGAAATCGAGTATTTAAAGTGACCTTCTGTAATTTTTTTTCAGAACTCCTTTCCTACTTTGCAATTGCACCATTTGGCTATATCACATCCAATCTTGATTTAAAAAAAAAAGCTTGGGGGAAGGATATGTTTTTCTCAACTGGTATTAAAAGATAAAGTGAATGAATCTGAACAAGAAATTAGTGTGTGTGAAAGTACATGGAATGAGATTTAATTTTTTTTTATTTTTAAATAGTTTGTTTACATGGAATACCTTTCTCTGCTATAGTCTAAAAAGAGGTTTTGTAAACAGTATGGGAAATTGTTTTGAAGAAAAACAGTCTTTGATTCAGCTCACACTTGAATGTTTAATTTATTCCTTTTAGGAGGAGTAAAGTTTCTTCTGTATTATCTTACTGGGTTAAGAAAACTTCTTAACCTATCTGAAAATCCAAATGTGTGCTTTAGCCAGAAGCAAAGCATCATGGATATATTATTTAGACTGACTTTACTTCCTGGGGTCATGTTTTGGCATAAGGGTTGAAAAGCTTGTTAGTCAGCCCTGCTAAATTTACTGTGAAAAGCAAAAAACTTTGTCTTCTGTGAACTCAGGTTTGACTGATTGGAATGAACTTCCTTCTGTTCTCTATCAACCTCCCAGTTAAGATAGAATCCCTCTCTTAAGACCCTTTCTTGTGTGGCTTTATTTTTATAGTAGTTCATTTCAACTGGAAGGCAGAGTAGGAAGGATCTTTTACAGTCACCTTTCTAGGACTATTTCTACTGTGTGGTTTTCTGTAGTTTTATTGCTGGATGCTTGAAAGCAGTTTCTCTCTGAGCAGGCTACCTTGTCCTTTGCCCTTACCTGAGCTTTAATTTCCATCTTTGAGCTCACTCACTATAGATCTTTCTTGAATATTAATAACTTGAGAGAATGTGTGTCACTGTAGCTGGTAGAAGAATTTAAAGAAGTTTTATCTTTTCCCTAGCATCTTGAAGCATTTTCACTTTAATGCAAGTAGGTTCAGAGTTTTGGTGAAGGAGAACAATAATACTGTGGAATACACAAGGAATCTTTTTTACTATCTCACTGTGCTGTGGTGTTTCTCTTCCTTGTGTTATCTTGAAGGTTACTGCTGCTTTTGAATTTCTAACTGGAAATGGTTAGAAATGTGTCATATAATGTTATGCAGTTGAACTATACAGCTATAAAGACAATATAATTAATTCCAGGTAAGAATTCATCTTCAACAGTGAGACCTAGAAATGTGGGCTTGTAACTTACTCTGTTGTACTGTAATGCAAACTAAACTCTGGGGACTTCCTGAGCAGTGGAATCTAAATGTTGGGTTTTCTCTATTTTTCAAGGTCTGTGAAAAAAAGCCCTAATTTGTACTTAGTTACAAATGTCTGTCTATCAGTCTATCTAATGTATACTCATATACTTCAGTTAGGGAGGCTTATTCTGGTCAGGTCTGTTCTAGGAACTGCTAAATTCAGTAAGTGTCTGGAACAGACTTAACCTCTTTTGCAGCCAGCTGTTCATCCTTTATTTTTACCGAAGCTTCCTGTGGTTGCTTTTATTTTGTAAAAATGTTATCTCTGGAATATTGTATGAAATGATCATTCATCATCCATACATCTGAAGAGAGTTGAAATAGTTGTTTGTCTGCTGTAAGTACAGGGTGTGATGCTTTTTCTTCTTTTTTTTAGGGTTTCTCTTAGGACATTCAGGTGCATGTATGTTGTGTTGTTGCTGAAATCTGACTGTTCAGCTCTAGATCACTCCTGAAAAATCCCTGTGCTGTGGCCAAGGAATATGTAACAACTAGCGGTGACAGTATGTAGTGTGCAAACATTTGCTTCCTGATCAGCTCTTGATTTTTGGAAGCTCAGTATTCATATTGCCATAAAAATGGAGCCCCGCTGCTACTGGCAGTGATGAGGGCAGCCCTGTTGGTGGCAATTGAAATGCAGGTTCAACAGAAGTGCCACTTCAAGCTTGTTTGGAGGTGGTTTTGGTACACAAACCAAAAATGCTCAAGGCTGTTTTAATTCAGTGATAAATTTTGAGGAGGATTTAGAGATGAAATTTGAGGCTGTGACCGATCTCGTCCATCTGTTCCTCTCCAGTTCGCTTTTTGTGCTCTGCTCCGCAAGTTGTGGTTTGAGAGTAGCTAATGCTGCGTGCTGTTTGGCTGTGGATACTGATACAACATGTAGCGTTAGAATGCTTATAGAAATCATTAAATACTTCTTAATATATTGTGGTAATAGATCACATTGCAATATATAATCTAAAAATGACTGAGTGGTAGAATAGCTCTCTCTTACTGACCTTAACCTTGAGTATCCCCTTTACTGGAAAATAACTTATGATTGTGGGGGTTTTAATCTTACTTTTACACTATCTAAATTACAGAAAACAGTGTAGCCAAAGGCCAATCCTTCCCTCCAAGTTTGACCTGGCATTTACTCTGTTGCTGTGGGTGTGGAACAAGCATATGTGATTTGCATTTTTTAATACATTCTTTTTTTGTGCTGTATTTCACTGAAGTCTGTTTGCTCCGTTGAAGCATTAATGTGGAGGTGCTTCTAAAATATCTGCCTGAGAAGTAATTGTGGGGTGAGTCCGAGTCACTCCTACTGCTGAATTTCTTAGTGCGTCCTATCATTACTAAATTTAAATTAAAAATTCCAGTATAGTGTTTGCAATTAATTTTATGCATTCTGCACAGCAGAACAAATAACAGCATCAAACAATAATTAATTGTGAAATCATTAAGTGGTGGTGTTTATTTGACTGATGGTCCAGCTGAAATGTGTTAAAACTTGTTAGGATTCTCTTGCTCATTAATAATCTGAAATAGGCGATACAGACTGCAACATTTATTAAGTATGTTGCTTAGTTTTCAGAAAAGTACACTGATACTTTTCTAGCTGAGTATGAAACAAAGAGTCAAGAACGCTTCAAGTTTTTGATACACTAAAAATGTGAATCTATAGATGTATATAAAAAACTAACAAAAAGTGACAGTCTTTAATTATAGACTGATTGGTCTTTCACTTGAATGTGTGTGTTAACTGAAAATAGAAGAATTCTTGAACCTGTTTTAGACTATTTGAACAGTGAAGGTGTTGTGTTAGGTGGCAACAGCTAAGTTAGGATTCTGTGAGAACATGAATGTCAAGCCCACTTTTTAAAATTTATGTCACTGCTCTGCCTACATTGCACTTGTGCATTCATGTGACCCGGCTTTAATTTAACATTGGGTAAATATTTGCATAGTAATTCCTAAAGTGTTCTCCCACACATAAAGGAAATGATGATAAACAGCTTTTAAGTGGCTTGATGTTAAACACAAACATGACTTGCAGCCCTAAGGTAAAACACACGGTAGAGTAACTGTTCAATATTCATTTGGCAAGTGCTAGTATGCATTACACCAGGTAACTTATTCATACCTTTGCGTTACATATTTAGATGTTTGTTGAATGCCTCAGCTGAGGGTTATGGACTGTGCTGTAAGAGAACTTCCCCCCACTTGTGACATTAGGATTTTTTTTGGAACCACGGATGTGTTTCCTTCAAGATGACCCTTCTACACGAGAGCATTTTGGAGCCGAGAGAGATGGTTACCATACCTGAGCATCCTGGCTGCTGTTAGTGTTTTATTTTTACAAGAGGCCCTTTCTTTTTTCTTTAAAAAGTGTTTTTTATTTTTAAGTATATGAACTTCTAGTGATGTGGTTAAGAAGGTTCTGTAAGGAATTGTCCCGGTTTGGGGTTTTAGGGTCACTTGAGTCCACCGGGAAACCCCTCGGTACTCCTCCGAGGAGCAAGCCCTGCCCGTGGCAGGGGCAGGGGCTGCAGCCTGATGACAGATTGAGGAGACACACAGGGTTGTTGGAACAATGGCGAACTAGTTTTAATAAGGAAAAGTACAGCATTTTATAGGGGTCTCTAAGGAAAAACCTAGAAATAAGGTGTGGTTATTTAAAACTCTTCTATGGGATACGGTATACACAAAATTAGGGTTAGACTACTGATAAGTAAAGATAATTCTATTGGATTATAGGGGTCAGTAAATCTGCCAAGCTGCCTTGTCTGTTTGCCTGTTATCTGCCAGCTGCTTCAGGGAGTTACAGAGCCTAAATTCCGGTCTCTTGGGCTGCAATGCCATCTCTCCACAGCTCAAACGCAGCTCCCGGCTCTGACCTATCCCCAACAAGGAATCATTCTAAACATGCCACTCATTAGAATAAGACTTCAGTCTCAGGCTAGAAAAAGCTAAAATCCCAACAGTCAGTTATAAAGACCCCAGAAACTTGTCCTAGCATTTTAGAATATAGTTAAATTTTTTTTGCTTTATATTTCATAGCTTTTCAGCGAATGCTTTGATAATGATTCTACCTTGGATGTACCACAGTTTTGTTTTGGACCTGCTCTACTCTTGAGCTCTAAATAATGTGTAAAACATGAGTCTGTATGTGCATGTGGGTGAAATGCTATTTGGGAATTGAGATACTCAACTCTTACTTCTGCTGGTGGATAATGGCTTGTTTTATGTGGTTTTATGTGTTTTATTTAGTGAGGCTGTCTAGACTCTTGGTGGGATTAAAGAAACAGAAGAAATTGATACATAGATTTTAAGGGGGTTTTTTTGAATAGAGGCTTTGTATCCAATGCATGGCAGTATTTGGAGTTCATCCAAAACCCAGAAAATGTTCTCTGACCTTGAAATTTCTTTGGAATGGGTGAGTGATGGTCAGATGTTACTTGTTACTTCTGTGACTATCCAGAGGGAATTTCTTCTACCTAGGCTATCTAGTGGTAATTACTATTTGCCTCATCAAACAAATCTAAAAAGCTCCTTGCCCCCAGTGTATGTTGTTTAACTTTCAGGGATGTAAGTTTATAGAAGCCAGTTTCACATTTGTATTTCTGAAACAGCAAGTGTTCAGTCTTGCTGTAGTCTGTGGTAGTTATTGTAACTGGGGAGTCCTTGAGATCAAAAGGTCTTAGTGTGTTCTTACTGCAGGTACCTGAGTCGGGGTATGTGTGGGAGCAGTACCTAAACCATTAACAGGTATTTTTCTTCGAAGGAAACTGAATCCTGTTCTGGTTTAGTTCTTGTATTTCAGTGTGCATTGTCATTCCTGTCACTTAAAAAATCTTTTATTGGCCACACTTGCTCCAAAGGGTCGGTGAGGAATGGCATCCTTCTGTTCTTTGAGACTGACTTAAAGACTTTCTCTTGATGTAGCCACTAACAAAAGTCTTTAAATTACTGTATTTGTTGTGGTCCAAAGTAAGGTAAGGTTAAGAATTTGTTCAGTTTAACATAGTTTAGGGTGGCTGTGTGTCTTGGGCTTGTGTCCTGCCAATTTGCAGTGTTCTGTTGAGACATTAGAGTTTTTACAGTCATTTTTTCTTTGTTTCTGTTTCAGTGACACATCTGGGTTGGGGCAGCCGCTCAATCACAAATAGAAGTGAACACTGAAAGCAAAAATATTCTAATCAGCTGTTTATTTTTTAACTTCAGCCTTATGCTGTCAGGAATAGTGCATGTTCATCCGTATATATATATAAATTTATTTATGTGTTTGTTATAATAAACAAAATATTCCAACTGTAAGTAGTGTAAAGCAAAGAAAAGTTATTTTCTATTAGCTTCTTTTAAATTACCTATTTAAGTAAAGCAAGAAGTGATAAGGAAATGAAGAGGTATGTTTTGAAGGTCTGTTGCATAGTGTTCTCTAGGTAGAGTCTTGCAGTTTTGATTCGCTCTCAGTTTCAGTTTCAGGTGGTGGCTCCGACCTTCTGCCTCGTCACTGTGGAGGGAAATAGGTGGGAAGCCAGTGGGATACAAAGCTGCTTTGTCCAATAGCACTGAAATCATGCAAGGTTAGGTTAAGAAGTCTTGTATTTATCTTACAGGATCCAACTTCCTGGGTAAATATTCACCACCTGGAGTATACAGATGGAGGAATCCTGGACCCAGATGATGTGCTGGCAGATGTTGTGGAAGACAAAGATAAGGTAGAGCTTGGATGAAAATATTACTTTTGCGTTTTGATGTCTTTTCAAACAACTAATGCTACTTTCTCATTTCTTGGACATCTGGTAGGTGAAAGGGGTGTTAAATATTTTTAAACACATCTATCCATAGGTGGTGTATTTCTCTGCTTCTGGAGCAGAAGGGGAGAGTGGGAAGCAGTGAAGATAATAAGAGAAACCTAGCATTTCATTTAGGACTTAACCTTTCCAAGCAGTTCTGTGTATCTTTTTATGCCTGTATTAAAATAGAGTGATGAATGGATGTGAGTTTTGCAAGACATTTTCTATGCCACTTAAAATATCTTTTACAATCTCTTCCTTTCCACTGAATCAAGTTTTTGAGAATCATTCAAATGTCATGGTTGAATGTGACAAAATAAACAGACAAATCCTGTGATGACAAGAACAGCTGTTTCAGCTGTGTTAAATTTCAGGAGGAGTTCCTATGATTTGCTACTGAAAGTCTAAGCAAGCCAGTTATTAATTTTAAAAGCTACGAGTCTCTAACTTTCAATTCAAATTAAGTAGATATCCTTTCTGGGTAGAGAAGTAGTAGCTGCAAAAAAGCTCCTTTTAATTTTTTTGTAATTAACAGAAAAATTTAGTTTTGGGAAACTAATTAGTGACTTACTTCAGCATAGAGGAGGAGGGGTATAATTTATAAAAGTTTGCTGATTCTATTTATTTTCTTCATAAAATCAGGAAAAAATATCTAGTGGCTTGAAACTTAAGATCCAAATATGGGATATGCTGTGCTTTTGGACAAATAGCTTTGTGACTTAAAAAATAATTCTCTCTGTTGCAAACAGAATTGCTAGTTTTGTATGCTGTTGATTCTTCAATGAATAGAAAGTGCAACATTTTGCTTGTGATTAACAGGATGCTGTTTGTCAATACCTTAGAAACTTGTCTAAAGTGTACCTCACTGTCATTTTATAGTGGTTTGTGTGGGAATTCTTAAAAAAATGGATCTCTGTTAGATATATTCTTTTTATCATACTTGTGTTTCTTGCTTGTCCACATTTACTGAAAGTATACTTAAAGCACCATAGGACTTTTTTCCCAGGAGTGTTTGGAGACTAAAAGACTGTGGGTTCTGAACTTGACAGAGCTGTGTATCAAGGATAAGGCCATCAGAATAAGATGTCATAAAAGGGAAATGCATTACTGATCTCACCAGTTAACGAAAATTAGCACAACCACCCAGGATTTTCTGTTTGAAGTACTGATGAGCGTTAATTTTCGGAGTACTTGCTATGCCATCCCATTTTTAACTTGTGAGCAGAGCCTTTGCTGTCTCTCGTTGGTGGGTGTCACTGGTTGAGTGTGTGTTGCTGATGAAGCTTCTAGTTCACACACAGCTGCAGGTTTAAGCTTCTTCAGTTATAACAGTGCTAGGTGAGACTAGTTCTGAGGCTGCCTTGAGGAAAACCCACTGGAAAACTGGATCTTACTCTCTGAAGTGGTCTGAGGTGTTTTAGGAACGCAGCAGACTGCTCAGTTTCTCTTCCTGTGATGTCTCAGTTACCTGTGATGCAATCATGATCATCTTTTCTTCAGAATGGCTTGGCGAAACAGGGAAAAGAGACACTTGCTGAACAGCAGCAGCGACAAATTTTTTGAGTTAAGTAAGGGAGAATGATGTAAGGGATCTGCTGGTTTGAGAGGTGGAAGAATGCTTTCATTTGGGAGTGTAGTTGTGCCACAGTGTGTGTGAGGAGCTGTCCACGCTACCTACTTACAAGGTTTGGTATGAACTGATAACAAAGAACCAGGCCCATAAAAGGCTTACAAATAGTTTTGATAGTTTTATTGTGGCCTGTTGGCCTTTGAGCCTTCACCAGTGTTATTTCACACTGAGAATCTCGACTAGGGGATCTTTAAGCTTTTCAAAAGGGGGGAGGAGATATTCAGGTCGAACTGACCTGCAATCTTGTTTAAAGTCCCTGAATAGATGAAGGAATTTTTGGTGCATTTATCTGTGCACTGCTTGTCTTTGGTTATGATTATCTGTATGTGTGATAAATGAATAGGCCACAGCTTTGTTGCTCTCTTGTCCTTGTCATCCTTCCCTATGCATCCAAGCCAGTAATATAGTTTCCCATTAAATCAGTCACTCTCTATAAAAATAAGCATTGCACTTAACCTCAGTGCCTTTAAGAAAAGGTGTTTGGCATTGCTGACCATCTGGATCTTCCTCAGTGGCAGAGGAACGCTGATGCTTTTTTTAAGGGATATAATCTGCTCTAGATTGTACTTTGATAGCAGTAAATTAACACAGCTTCTTCAGAGGAAAACGTCCTCGTAATCTATTGATTTATTTGGCTGTGACAACAAAACAGTGAGAGCAATATCAGATATAATTTGTTTGGAATTTCAAAAGCTTTTGACAGTCCTTAACAATAGACTGTTAAGGAGGCACAACTACTCATGAGGTAAGCAGCAAGTGCTGTGGTGGGTGTGTGAACGATTGAGAGGGAACAAAAAGATGGAATAAATGGTCGATTTCCAACACTGACATGATGGTAGTGGGATGTGTTATTCCCCACTGGGAGTGGCAGTGGTTTTGATGTCTGCTTATCTTAACTTCATGACTTCCTCTTGAACTGAAAATTAATCACAGTTCAGCAAATAGGCAGTGCAGTGGATGATATTAATAGTTGTCAACTGCACAGTTAAGCATGCTGGAGAGAGTGGCTTGCTTTATTTGCATATAAAACAGGTCTAAATTAGTTTTACGTTTACTTGGTAATGTGTCATGTGAAAATGCTTTGGAAATTCTCTTTGCTGAGAGTCCCTCTTGCTGCTGCTGCTTCCACAATAACCTGTGGCCTGAATTGGATGTCAAAGGCAGTTGACATAGTTTTGTAGAATAGCTTTAAAATAGTTTGTTTTCACTGGGTTATCTAGCAATTGGTTCGTGTTCCGATAATTTGAATGATGGATTAATTAAAACCCCCATATTTTGTTAGTTGAATAAAAACATGCTGTTTAAATTGTCTGATTCTAATGTGTTGAAGCTATAAATGGAGTCCTCTTCATATGCTGCTCTTAACAGATCTTTCACTTGAAATGTCTTTTCTTGAGGAAGAAAATGTCCTGAGAAAATATCTTTGCTGTGCAAAAGATGGAGTACAAAGTGTTTCCCTTCATATCACTGTGCTTGGCACATGTCTTAAAGGCATAAACTTAATGTACCATCTAGATTCCCTCTGATTTTTATATGGAGTTGTGTTTTAAATACTCACAAACACCTGGGGAGTCTAAAAGGATGTCATGAAGGCCTGAGTTAAGCTAAAACTTGCTTAGCTTATAGGAAAAGTTTTTCCTAGACAGAACAGCTCTGCTTGAATACATGCAGAAGTCCACAGGGAAAATATACTTTCTATCACACTTTTAATGTATATATATGTTCATATTTTGACAGGATTAAATACAAGCAAAATATGTTTATGGGTATGCCTTTATCAGCAGAGCCCTTCTGAAGTAGGTGATGGTCTGCTGTCAGGGTGTGGGTTGTTTTTGTTTGTTCAGGTGGTTTTGTTTTTATTTTGGGATTTTTTTTCTGTATGGTTTTTTTTGTTGTTTTGGAGGTTTTTTTTGCTTTTATGGCTTGCTGTTTTGTATTTTTTGGGGGATTATTGTGGGGTATTTTTGGGTGTTGTTTTGTAAGACTGTGCTTGCAAGGGCAGTACTGCAGTAGTTACAATTCGGCCATCAAAGCTGCTGAACGTTTGTGTAAAGATACATTTCCTGATCAGTGCTGCTGGCAAAAGAAGGTGGTGTAGACACCATCCTAGAAGGTGGTGTAGGTTTAACCTCTCCAGAGACTTTTTGTTTGCAGCTTCACTGATGGTGGGAGGGGGGTTGTGGTGTGAGGTGTTTTTATATTAGGAGCGGAAGGGAAAAAAAAAAAAAAGACTGATTGTGTTGGGCATTGTGCTGACACTGAAAGAGCTGGATGCCAATATGATCTTAGAAATCGGTGTTTGACTGGGAATCTCCTTTGTTAAATACAGGTGAATCGCGTTTTTTAACAGCAGCAGAAGCTTTTGAAGGACACAAAGCAACGTCACTGAAATGCTGAAACAGTGACACTGTTTCAAGATTTGTAGTGACTGTAACTGTCATTTAAGTGTTTGTAATGATGATATCAAGTAAATGGTATGAATTAAGTGTAGTTCAGATACCTATTTTAGCTAAGCATTTAATGAAATATTAAACAGCACAATCACTGAGTACTTTCATCTCAGTTCACTACCAGCAGAAATACGGTATCGAGAACACGTCTCCTGGATGGTCTCCAAATGCAAGAGAAATCAGCTGCTGCCTGTTCAAAATGGTTATTGGACCCATGCACACTCCTGAAAAGAAGCTCAAGATCTGGCTGAAGTTTTTATAGAGGATCCTGAGTAACTCTTTGAAGCCTTACTTCAGACACAGGACTTTACAGGCAGCTTTAGTTTCACTGACAGCATTGTGAGTGTGAGGCTGGTTTGGAGAAGTTGTTTCAGCAAAGCAATAAACATGAAGCAGGTGTGAACTTCAAGACTGATGTAATTATACAGAGGAAACTGTGCCTGTCAGGTACCTGCAAAGACGTTTTCTGTCAGTGGATTCTGAAGTTTTCTGTTGTCTCCAGGCAGGTTAGTCACTGGGAGTAACAGCTGGCTGGGATTAGCACTTAGCAGTTATTGTCTGACCTGGCTTTGACTCTAGACCTTCATGGTTGTCATTTTGACTGTGAAAGTGAAGGCACACTAGTGAGCAGTGTGTTTTTAAGTTATGTTTTGGTAATTCCACCTCTGAACAGTTTCTGTTGTATTCAACCATCAAAGTCCTCATGAAATTGAGAAGGAAATTGGAGCTGAAGTAACCTTTAGGTAAATACAGAAACTGTGACTGTAGAGTAGGAGGTGATAATGAAAATTTCTGCATCAAGTTGAAAAATGTCAAAATTAAGTCAGAATGAAAAGGAGGCTAGTGGGCAGAAACATCTTGGTAGTTTGAAAAATAAATGAAGGGCTGTAGTATTCTGAGGGAATTTCTCTTCATGCAGAGTTACAGTCTGGTGCTTTAAAAGCCTCCCCTACAAATCGGTGGTAGAGGCCTCTGTGCTGGTTTGTTTAAGTTACCTTCCAGTGTGTCAACAGAGCTGGAAAATGTCACGCTTTACAGATCTTTTTGTTGTATGGTTTGACTCCCAAATACGTGATCCATGCAATTAATGCATACTTAAGTTAGAGAAATGTTGTTCAAACTTCTAGACTTTTGTGTAATTGAGCTCTGTAGGGTTTTGTAACTTTCTGATAACTGGAGTGCAGAATAGAGGTTTTTTTTATTCTTCAGTTTGTTATGCAATAGTATATTTTACTTGTTTGGGAAAAACACAGCAAGAAATGTAAGACTTCATTACCACTGAGAATTCTTACCTACTGAACTATCTGCAGCAGTGGGTTACTATGTAGAGTCCTCTACATGTTGTTGCATCTTAGTCAACTTTTCCCTGGAGAAGTTTTAAAAAAAAAAAATCCCTTTTTTAAAAGAATGTGAGAGGTGTCTGGTGGCACAGAAAGCGATTTAATAATGTTTCATGTCATGTGGAGGTAACATTTGAAGTGTGCAATGCACACAGGATAGTTCAAAGTGGTGTGTTAGAACTTGGATGCTCTGTGTCACTCATAAAATCTGCCTCAAAAAGGCATGCATCGAAGAAAAAATTACAGCTTTTTTTCTAAGGTGGTTCATATTGCTCTGGACTAGAGTTTTGACACTCAGTGTTACACTTGGTTGATTAATTCAATGGCCAAGTTATTGTTTTAATGTGTGTGCTCTTACTGACTGTCAAACTGGAGGCAGCAAATACAGACTTCAAACTTTTGACACTTAGTGCTTCTGGCAGAGTCTTGGTTATGCTTCATAGGTTTGAATGCCTTGTTGGAATAACTGGTGTCCAGAGGCAGCCAATTTTGATGTTTAGTTCCTTGCTGCTAATGAGGTAAAACAAGGGATTAGTAGATCAAAAAGCCTGATGTGCTCAAGATGAGGAAAATGAAGTTGCAAAAATTTGGCAAAACTGGTATGTAAGGGCTGATGTTCTTTGATTTGGTTTTAACCTGTTTGGTGTTTGTTTGTTTGTTTGTTTTTCTACCCCTATTATAATTTGTAGGTTGTGGTGAGTATCTCTGCCAGAATATGTCTATGCTATTTGTCTCTGTGACTCTTCCTTCCTGCTTCTGGTTTTGTATTCATATTTTATGGTTTCAGTAATGAGATCCTACAGACAAGCAGAAATCTTGAAATTTTATTAGCAAAACAATAACAAATAATGCATTCTTCTTTCCAACCCTAAATTGGTCAAAATTAAAATGGATTTAACTTCTTCTGTACTGAATAACATGTTTACAGCTTCTGAAAGTATAATACAGTGTTATCATCTTCGTTATATTTAGAGTACTCTGTTTCTTCCTTGTATTAATACTTTGAAGTAGGTTTCAGTTGTAATTTCCAATAATCAGAGTTATTAGGATATGAAATTGTTATTGCTGACAGTATTTCTTTACTTAGATGTTCATAGCTAGTTTTGAGTGTTAAAGTTATAAAGACTGAACAGAATTGTGAATAAAACCTCCATGCAACTTCTGTTCTCCTAAGGGAGTCCCACTAGAAGCTCATCAGGTATCTGACAATTAGCTCTACATCAAGTGTCTACAAGGAAGGGAAGGATTGAAAGGGCATATTTTAAATGCCACCTTTTTACATGGACAAACAGTGATAGGACAAGGGGGAACAGTTCTAAAATGAAAGAGGTGCTTAGATTAGATATCAGGAAGAAATTCTTTACTGGGAGGGTGGTGAGGCACTGGAACAGGTTACCCAGAGAAGTTGAGGATGCACCATCTCTTCCAACCCAAACCATTCAATGATCCTCTGATTTTTCATCGACTGTAATGATGGCTTTTCCTGTCATCTTGAGTTACAGGCTGTTTAACTTGTTCAAAAGGATAGCACCAATGCTTGCCAAAAGCTTCCATTGAGTTTATCTAGGACTTACCAGTAGTTTAAAAACAAACAAACAAAGGCATTGGGGATGGGGACATTCGTACAGAAAAACTGTAGACCTTGATTTGCTGGCCCTTGGATGAACTAAGTTGGAGTTTTGTTTTTGCTGTTGACAAAATAGCATGCAAACCAGTTAAGCTGCAGCCGATTTTAAAAGAAAATGTTTTCACACTTTTCAGGAAGAAAAAGTTTCATGCCATTTTGAGCCAGTGCTTGTTTAGGAAACAGATGTCTGATTTCACTCTTATGTAGTAGGGTGTGCTGTGAACCACCATATATTTATAAAAAAAGGCTATTTTGGTGGGAGTTAGTCTGTTTATTTTTGAAGTGGAATCTGAACTGTGAGTACCAGAGGGAGGGGGCAAAAAAATCACTATCATTAGTATTTACTAAGCAACACTTTATTTCAGTAATACAGTTTCTTTTAGAATACAGATTATGAAGCTTTGCATTTTTATGAAATTTGTTTTAATTTCTTGCTGCAGAGGTGCCATGCATTATTCAAGATTATAAAATGATTTGGATTTCAGGAGCATTTGGATTTGCTGATGAGGATTTCAAGCTGTGTAATTACGAAACTGTATGCACATGGGTTGGAAGTTCAGAACTCATTAGTGTAATCATTAAAATAACCATTTTTTAAGTGTGGTATTACATTCCGGGGTGTGCAATTACACTATCATGTGCTGCTGGTTTTACTGGAAGTGTTCTTGTAATAAACTTCAGGTCTAGCAATATGCTTCAAGATAAGTTCATAGCTTTAAGAAGAGACACCTGGTCAGATGTTACTTAGCTTATTAAAGAAAATTTAGTTTTATAGATTTAGAGCCATAACATGGTGCCTGTCTGCATTAATCAACCTCCTGTTTATCCTAGAAAAATTTATAAGCTTTTACATATTTAGCACTGTATAATGTAATTTTTCTTAAAATAGAAAAATTTTCTTGGAACATATTGCAAGGGTTACTTATTTCAGCTCTACTTACTTTAACACAGTGTGGGTATAAAAGTTCTTACCAACTGGACTCCCAAGTTTTAGCCTTTCCAGTGTAATTTGTGTTTGAACATTCTGAACTGTAAACTCTGTATCTGAACATCTGTAACCACCAGAGTTTTTCCAGTTGTGGTAAGTATTCCATTAGTTTTCTCAGATTAAAAAAAAAAATTAAATAATTGTGACAGTGGGTCTGTGACACTAACAAAATTCCTGATAGTTTTGGAATATGATTGCCCACTTAAATGCTAAAAGGGGGATTTTTGGAGTTAAACCCCTCTTTATGTAAGAGACGTGAATCTGAAAGTTGTGTTTTTCTAATTTGGTTCTCTGTTGATCCCTCCATCTGATTTGTATTTTGCTTTTTCAAAGAGTATTAAAAACATGCAGCAGGCAGAATGTTTGGGACCTGGGTCGCTTAGTTTTTGGGAGGTATTCAGCTGTGCAGCTGTAACACTTCCTCTCAACCTGAAAATGTGTGCTGTCATCTGGGCACTAAGCACTGGAGCTAACTGGTGGCCTGACAGGTGAAGCCGTCTGCCTTCCTGTTCCTCTCACAGTGACAGGGTGGGGGGAAGGAGGTCACTGCAAGTGCATTTGGCCAGGAATGGAGGTCCGAATGAATATTCAAATGTCCTGATGAAAAGGAGCTTAATATCTCTCTGTGCAAGCATAACCTGGTGGAAGACTTATTCCCCCTTAAAGATTTTCATCGATGTAATAAATATTTGGAATTCTGTATACACATGTTGATGCTTACGCGCATGTAAGCACAACGTGAATGTTTACCAAGAGAGTGCTATGCATTGTGAGAATACTCAACCTTACTGTGGTAAGATAATTTGGTGGATTGTTTGGCTATAGTAAGCTGAGCTCTTGAATAATTCCACATAGTGGTTTAATTTTGGTGTATTTTGGAGGCTGACACAGTTGTGGCTGTTCAGCTTGGAGAAGAGAAGGTTCTGGGAAGACTCATTCCAGCCTTTCAGTACTTAAAGGGGCCTAAAGAAAGATGGGGAAAACTCGTTAGCAGGACCTGTTGCAATAAGACAAGAGACAATGGTTTTAAACTGAATGTCAAGTTAGAATAGATAGAAGGAAGGAATTTTTTACGGTGAGGGTAATGAAACACTAGAACATATTGTCCTGAGAGGTGGGAAATGTCCCATCCCTGGAAACATTTGAGGTCAGGTTGAAGGGGTTTCTGATGCAGCTGCAGATGTCCCTGTTCATGGCAGGAGAGTTGGTTAGATGACCTTTAAAGGTCCCTTGCAACTTTAGCTATTTATGATACTATTATTTCACTTATCCACACAGGTTGAGAAAGGGATTTGTTGTTCTGTTTTACAGTTAGGGCTCCAAAGACTCTTTCAGTACAAGGGCTTGAACACCTATTATGGTTACCTTAAGATGATGGTGAAGGAGGAGAGGTTTTGTATCGATATTTCATTCCTTTTCAGAAGTGACTATGTCCTGGCCCAAGGAACTGAAGCTGGTCTTGCTACGGTTTTGGGAAACTGCTTCAGTGTAGAAAGCTTGTTACTTTTCATTGGTACACAACTCTTGGGTCAAGTTCTGTTCTTCTGATTCCTGTGACTTTTCCCTCCAGAAAATGGAGGCTTTGGAAGGTTGAAGGTGGAAATGTCATTTACATTTCAGCAATTGCAAACAATTTGGAATTTGTGTTTTGGAACTCTCTGGTTGCAGTGGGGATGGTGTTCCGGGTGAGATGCTTTAATGCTATTGCTGTTGTGAAAGCAAATACCTCCTGAAAGTATTAAAACAAAACAAAGCCTACTCAGTTCTTTTGTGCAGGTCTGAGAAATCAACCCTTATTTATTTAAGGCACGTTTGACATGTTTGAGGAAAATATCATATAAGTTGCCTTTAAAAATGCGTACATACAACCCAGCTTTATGTGCCAACTTCTTGATATATGCAGTGTGGAGTCTAACAGAAAGCTGCCTTAGTTTGACTTTAAAAGGCTGGGAAGGGTACTGGCTCCATACTTCAGCTCAGGAGGCAGCTTTATAGCTGAAGGCTTCTACTGAAAGTGCCAAGTAAGCGTGAGTTAGTGCCTCCTTTGGGGAGTGGAGAGGATGATGTGCCCAAAAGGCTGTGGGGGTGGACCTTGGATGTACCAGTTGCACATTAAATACCTTTTGAGAAAATGTGTGAATGAGAGAACATGCCTTCATCTTTTTGAGAGTTCAGAAGTATCTTCTGCAAAGAACCAGAACTGACCATTCATAACTGGCTTCCAAGTTATGAAGAGAGTACTGCAGAAATGTGGACTTGGCAGAGGTTGTCTTGTACTGTCTCTTCTTCATGAGGGAATGCTAGAACTAGAGGAAGGAAATTAGGGTGTCTAGGCTACCTCAAGGTTGTTCAATTCAAGGTTCTTTGGTAATTTTACCCTGGCTTCCTGTGCCAAAAGAATCCATAGGATAAAATGTTGGATGAAGAAGCTCTTGATAACTGTAGTTGAATCTTGGTGAATAAAATATAGCCTTTACTTTCCATATGTTTGAAATGCATTTATCTTATGGTAGAAAAAAGGGCATGAAATGTCAAATATGGGGCAAAGGGTAATTCTGAAGAAAACCTTTTTTTGAATGAATGAAGTTGACATATTTTCACTTCACCTTTGAAGGCTTCATTTGTGGATATTTTTCTGTTGCTTTTTCTGTTTCTTTTAGTTGAAAATTGAGTTAAAGACAAGCAATAGTTATAAATAAAGACAAATGCATTAAAAGCTAGACAAGTGCACATGTGCATTATGTGGCTTCATAGAACAGCATTCTGTTACTACATGGCCTTATACTTCCCCTTTTGCAAAGTTGCATTTCTTGATGTGGTGTGTGATTTCTGAACACAGTAGCTGGTTTTCAGTCTATAGGGGTTTTTTTGTAAATGTCCTCCTAATAAAGCAAATTTCAAATAAGAGCTAACTTTTCAATGAGCTCAAATTCTACTCTGACATGTTTATTTAGCAGGCTATAGTAATGATAATAATTATTTTGTAGTTTGTGGGTTTTTTTTTTAAGTACACCTTTTCCAATGGATTTTTAACTTAAGGTGCAATTTTCAAGACGATAATAAAATACACTACCTTAGATCATGCAATCAAGTTAATGCAATCAAGTTGCTAATCATTTTCTTGGAAGAACTTCCATTAGAGAAGATGATGACTTGCTCTTCTTTTGCTGAAGAAATGTCCTCATTTGCTGTTGATTGAGGTCTTAAGCTTAAACTGCTGGGTATAGCTTGACCCAGGTTATATTAGTGGCACTTTCAAGTTATGATTGCTTGCCTTCCTGCGACTACAAAAAGATTGCTGACTGATAGGAAATCAAAGAACTGAATTTCGGAGTACTGAGATTTTCCTGATCTTTATGTTTTACGTGTTTAAAGTCTGAGGAGTCTTTCATATGGTGCTAATGCATTTTATATTAACACTTCTGAAAACTTTTTCTTAGATGACATGTTTCTTACATCATTTTATGTTCAGCCTTTAAGGAAGGTTTTTCCCAAACTTTCCTTTATGTCTAATATCTACCACATAGCAGTCAAAGCCTTAAGGAAAAAACATGTTTGAACAAGAAGTTCCTCTAGGTCAGTGTAGAATAATGTTAGTGAGATGGACAAACAATGCAGCAACAGGAACTAGGTGTCTTAAGACACTTTACCTTTGTGACATTGGAGTAAACTGCTGAAGGTGGGTATGAAATGTATTATGTGAGGAGCTTTGAGCACCACGTGTGGTGTATTTAGTTTTCAAGTTATCAGATCTTATATGAAAGTAAAACTACCCACTGGCTTTCTTTGTAATCCTTGTGTAAAACTGTAGTTCTTATTTCTGTGCCTCCTCTCTGCAAACTGGCTATAGTACCAGCTGAATAAAAGAGTGAAGGATTTTAATTTCTCCTTTTAGATGACAGCTTCTATTTTGTTATTCTGTATAGCAGCAGCATTCACTTAGTGGCAATTCAAGTAACACTTTCATAGCTAGAATTCTATTGAGTCTCATGTATAAACACAACCTGGAAAAGTAAATTCTTTTGGAGATAGTAGCAATTAATCTGAAAAATCAAGTGCACTTTAACAAAGGTTTTTTCTTTCCCCTCCCCCTAAAAGTTTTGGTTTTTTTTTTTAAATTTATTTCTGTGAAGATAAAAGTTTACAAGGGTACAGAATTTTTGTGCTCAGAATCCCTTCCTCAGAAACCTTTGCTGCTCCTTCAAGCCCCCTGAAGGCTAGCTTGAGATACAACAAAGGATCTTGTAATTACAGTCCTGTAGCAGTATCTTTACTGTCTTGTATGCGGGGTTTCCATTCCCACTTCCCTGTAACTGTTTTGGAATGCGGTCCTGACCTTCCCATGTAAAAAGGCAGTGGTTGTGTACAGCTGTGCTTAGGTAGCCTGTCAGGTTGGCTTTGCCTCTGGAAAAGGGGCTTTTTCTTCAGTGTTTGAGGGCTCTGCTTCCAGAGGGACCACTCATAGTCAGTGAATGTTTCTTGTCTTAGTTTTGTTTTGGCTGTGGTTTGCTGGCAGCCTTGAGCCAGCTTAAGTGTGCATTTGCTTTCGGCAGAGATGGTGGTGTCTGTCTGACCCAGTCCTGCTGCTCTTGCCCTCCGAACTGTACAGGAGCTGTTCTGCATTTAAACTAGTTTGACACAAATGTGAATCTTTGTTGATTTTGCCCAGAGCAGTTTTACAAAGTGCCTCCTTTTGTGGCCTCTGTGCTGCCAGAAGGGTGAGAGGCAGCAGTTCTGGGTAGCAGAAGCTGTTGCTGATGGTGTTCCTGAAGTGGTCATACTGCTCTGGTGACACATAAGGAGTTGAGGCTCCTCTTCTTTGCTTGCAACCACTACAGTAAGAGCTTCAATTTCAAATTGTGTTGCTAAGCAATAATGCACCAGAATAGGACAATAAATGTCCTTGGGAAAGTAGGACCATCTTGCACTCCTTTTACTGCACTGCTTTGTTGAACTGGGCTTTCCTTGCTGTAGTAGCTCACAAGTTTCAGGGGTTTTGTTGGCATTTCACAGTCTAATTTTTACTACTGTCCTCTGTTCAAGGAAATTCCATTTGTTTCTTGAAGGAAGGGAATATGTGAATAATTTATGTAGTGACTTAGAAATTGTAATATAAAGTGTAATAAGGACTGTCCTATACTACTTCATGCACCTTCCTGTTCTGGGCTGTTACTCTTGTACCCAGCTTGTTTCAAAGTCCTCTCTGCTTCCCCTGGAGGAGGTGCCTGTTAGACATCACCTCTCGTCCTGCCCTGCAGGTCTGGCTCTTAAAGGAGGTGTTAGGATTAGGTTTTAGGATAGGTATGGGGGCTTTTTTTTTGGTTTCTTTAAAAAAACCCCGCAAAACCAAAACAAACCAAAACAAAGAAACCAACACAAACCCAAACCTGTATACTGCTTCATCTAAATGTAGTTTGGCAACCAACAAGTTGTTTCATGAAGTCAAAAATACTGCAGAAGAGTTGGCTTTCACCTCCTTGGACTAAAAAAAAAAAAAAAAAAAAAAAAAAAAAATTGTGTGGAGAAGGATTGTGCTCCAGCAGAAAAGGTTTTGTAGCTATGCTGATTAGCTGTGCTGCTTCAAAGTTTAGAAAATTTGATGGTCATTCACATATAGAAGAGGAAAACCTCATAATTGCAGCATTTGGAACCTCAGCTTTTCTTCATTAAAACTAATGAGGATATGAATAATTCTACAGTTTGGAGGTCTGAAAAGTAGTACAAGAGCTGGAAACAGAGATTGTGGGCTGACTGAAAGGACAGTCCATGTGCTGTGATACTTTAATTGATCAATGACTTTCAAAAACCCATACTTGTACATACCTCTCAGCAGTCACTGGGAGAGTTACATCAAAAATTTCAGAATGATCTGGATCATTTTAAATATTAGCCATCAGATGTTCATGAGCTGCCTGCTTTTCTGCTCTAATTAATTATATTCTGGGAGTAGAACTGAGCTTGAAAGTGAATGTGCTCAAATACTGTTGGCTGATACCCCACAGCAGAAAAGGAAAAGTGAGGATGACTGTGTCCAGCTTGCTGGGAGCCAAAGCATGGCACATACTTCAGTCCTAGATGTACATCTGTATCCCTGTATTACATACAGACAAAGACATATGTGGTGTAACTCTTCCGGAAATTCAAGTGAAAAGTGTTTTTTTCTGGCTTATTCATTCCTTTAAAAGTGAAAATTAGTAAAGGGGATTGTAATAGGTTAATTACAATTTTGTCCGTAAGAGTATGAGTAACTGGTTATAGTTACATAATAAACATTTCTTTAACAACTTAACCCTTCAAAGAGACAGCGTCTGGACCACAATAAACATCCTTTAGAGTGAGAAGCCAAGAAGACAGACAGCTGCTGATAACAGGGGAAGAGATGGACAGAAGCTGAGAAGAGTACTCACAAAAGAACTATTTTTATGTTTACTAACTTATAGGCATACCATAGAGACTGTAAGGGGAGGAATCCTGTCTGGATCTAAACCAGGGAACCTTTTGCAGGGGGGAACAGGGAATAAATTATAAATAAAAATGTATCCCTGTCTGCCACGTGGATACACGGAGGGACCCCCGCCACTCCTGACACAAAGGGAATGATACAAGACCCCCCTGTACAAAAAGGGGATGATGCAAGACCCCCCTGTACGAGCCCAGGGGAGGGTATGTTACAATCAACAAAAAAAGTAACACCCCATTTGAAGCAGAGAAGTTACCTTTTAAGGTAACCAACCGATAGTAAATGAATATGTAACAACTTATGTAACCCAAAAGGTACAAAAAGCGGGGTTTTCAAACTGCCAGCGTGCTCTTTTGGGTCCAGTGTGACCCAGGGCTGCACCCAGCGCTGGACACCCTGCAATAAACATCTCTTGCAACCTTTCTTTGTTCTGCAGGTATTCTTTGCCGTCTCCAAAATTTAAGGGAAGGATTCACTTCTAACAATTTGGGAACTTCGTCCAGGATTTCCATCCGGAGGCTCTGAGCCGGAGGACCTGCGTGCCAGGAAGATGCATCCCGCCAAATTTTGGCGGTTCTGGAGGCGGACCTTCTGTTCAGAGCAGCCGTGACAGAGGACCCTGAGACAGACAGCTGCAGAACAAAAAAAGGCAGGAGAAGAATTGGATACATAAAATTTGGTATGATACCACAAGGGATATTTTAATTTAGGAGGGTGCTCTGTTTGTGGGACCTGTGTGTCCCCAATGGGTGTCCAACATGTCATACTGTTCTGTTTTCTGTTGTTGGCTAATAAATATTCAATTATAATTCGGCTATCTCGAGCATCACTAAGTAACTTATAACAGGGATAATATTGAAATTGTTCCAATTGTGTAAAGGAAGTGAGTAAATACTATTCCTTCTGCTGTTGTCTTTCTACTCAGTAACACTAGACACTCTTGGACGATAGCTGAGAATGTAAACATGGTTTAAATATTTTCAAATCATATAAGGTAGAATTGAGGAAGAAAAACAGCATCTGAAGTATTTTTATTGTGTTAACATTTGATTTTATTGTAAACAATGGGTGTTATCAGGACCTCTAGTACTTGGCTTTTTCCCCAGTATGTTTCTTAGGAATGGAAAAAAGACCCCAGACCAGAATTGTACTGCAAACACATTATAAACACTATTTTAGTTGCCTGGTGAATGTGTTCTGCAGTACAGTTTGAAATAGTGGAAAATACTTCCATTCAGTTGATGGAAGACCCATTATTGGCTGTATCTGATAAAGAGAAAACCAAACTATCTGCTGAAGGCGATGAACTGTTTATTCCTCGTGTATTGTTCTGAAAGTGCAAATATTTGTAAAGAAAAAAAAGTCTAGAGACTGCTCATGTCACAAACAAAAGCCCTTTTAGCCCTCCGTGGTCTTCATTTGGTGTTGCTTGTTGCCCCTGCTTGTCAGGGCTGGATGTTCCACTTCCTGTCTGATATAACAATTTAATGTGTTTTCTGTGGGAAATTAGGAATAAGGTACCAAACATGGCCTTGGATGGAGAAGGTAGTGAATGGAATATCCCTACTATTTAGGGATGACAGCTGATCTTTTCTTTGTCTCTGCATTCTTCTTGTGTTCAGCAGAGCTGAAGGTTTTTCTCATGAGGGATGACTGGGGATGTGACAAGTGATTGGCATACATGCCAATGGTATCAGATCTAGGAAAGCTGCAGTATAATGAAACGGGATGCTATTCACTGCCAGTCAGTTTTGAAAATTTACCAAAAGAAGTTTGGGGTAATAGGTAAAAAGATAAGGTGAGGGAAAAAGAGCAAGATGTCTTCTGACCCTCTTAAACAAACAGCTACCAAACCCCACCCCAAACAAAGGAAGAGCTCTCACCAAAACCAACTGACAAAAAAAAAAAAATAACACCAAAAACCAGACAACCTTTACGTTTTTTGTTTGTCTATACCTAGCAACCAGCCCATGATAACATACAGTTGGATTCCCCAATGTCCTGTCTTCCCACCAAAGCCCTTTCTCCAAAAAGGGAGGGAAAAAAAACCCAAACCAACAGCAAAAAACCTGAAGCAAAAACCCCAATGGAAATAGCATTATGGAAACAGCAGCAGCACTTGTTTAGCTGGCCTGGGGAACAATGGTTTGCTGATTTTGAGTGATTTCAGAGTTTTCCATCTCTACATCATCCTTTTATAACCCAGAGAATTTGCTCTCCAATTTCTGCCTCCTCCTCCACCTTCAGTATTCTGTTAAGTGTGCAAGTACTAGACAATTCCTGTTTTATGGCTTGGAAAAGGATGTGTTAATCTGGGCAAAGGACTGATTACTGACAGTTTTTTAAACGGGTGACTTTACTCTCTTGTTTGCAGATGTCCAGTGCCAGCTTTCTGATAAGCAGGCATTGCCTAAATGTTTGTTCTGAGGAAACACTTAGTGTCATCAGCTCTGAACTTTTGGAGAAGCTGGATGGGCTAAACTTGATCACTCCCGGGAAAGTTTCCCTTTGCTCTGGCTTGTAACAGTTTTCATTCTGTGTGCGTGCATTTACATACAGGCTTAACCCTACATAGTTTACTGTGACATTCAGAACTGTGTTATATTTGTCTTACTAATGGTATAAATTACATTATTTGCATCAGGTACTTACTTGCTTACTCTTCTGTGCTGCTGAAGGCTCAAAGACTAGATGTTCCTTATGATATGAATTACTAGCATGGGAAGCTGTAGTCCCTTTCACTGGTATGTTACCATTGCTAAATCGCTTTGAATCATGTTTTCCACAGAATTCCCAAATGTACAAAGCATAGTAATTATTCCTGTTCACTTTTTCATATTAATTCTCTTGTTTCCAGCTGCTGTCTTGCCAGGAAAAATAGATACAGGACAGTTGGTTGGATGAACATACTGCAGACAAGACAATTTCTTTAATAAAGTTTAACACAAAGTCTGAGAGGCTCTGTCAGAGTGGCAAACAACTGCTTATCCAAGCTGAGATTGACAAGTTTTAGAGGAGATTGCTTTATTTTGGCAAAGTACTGGAGCATAAGGAACTTCTTAAATATATATATATATTTTTTTTTTTCAGTAGTGTTTATAATAGTAAAACTTTCTGTGGGTGGAGTAGATCAGCTTCAAATACAGCTGCAGGGCTGTGAGTCTTATGGATGCCTTGGGCCACCATTCCTTTTTCCCCCCATGTTCTCTTCCCATGCCTTTGCAACCTGGTGTGTGGCATTTGAGTGCCAGGGCATCATACTTCTTGCCCCTGTTGCTCATTAGCAAAGAGGGTGAGTGATAATCTGTAGTATTTCTGGCAGAAGCATGGTGCATCATATATTAAAATAGTCCTGCATATGTAGTATATTCAGAAAGAAAATGTTTGTGAAAGAAGGCTTGAAAACCCAGTTAAGCAGTAGAATATTAATCATAGAGTTGAATGCTCTGACATTTTAAGCAATTAAACATTTTCAGGAGAAGGAAGAAGAACTGTCAGTTTGGAGTCATCCAGTGCTTTTTATTATTTCTAATAGCTAGTGTTTTGTTAGCTTGCTAGTACTGACTAATTTGTAACAAAGTTTTTTATAGTGAGTCTAAGAGACATGTCTTTGAACTTGTACAAGAATTGCCTTTTCTATTAATTAGATATTGATGTGTTCTTCCTAGTTGTTAATTGCAAAAGGCTTGTTAAATAATTTCTATTTAGTTCAGTTGTTTGTTACTGCATGCATTGGTTTTCAGCAGCGCAAAATGTAAATAAACTTAACACTTCAACATCATATGCTTTGCATATTTTAGATAATGTTGGGGGTTTTTTTTGTTTTGGTTTGGGTTTTTTGTGGGGTTTTTTTGACCAGATTTTGTAACAATGCAGTATCTCTTCATTTATCTGGATGAACTTCAGTATTTGGAGAAAGATATTCACTCTGCAGTGGCTTGCAATGTAATTACATATTATTTGGAGTTTGTGCTATATATTTCAATTGAAAGCCTCTGCTCCAGCTAAAAATGGAACTGAAGAAGCCGAACTGAGGGAGCTTTTTAGATGACCTGTGAATAGATAATTTGTCTTTGAAAAATGCAGAAATATTTGGAGAAAATGTCTAGGTGAATTGAACTATTTTGTTTCCTGGATGTGATAAAATTTGAACACTGAATCCGTTGGACCTTGTTGTGATGTATTTAGGTAATGGCTGTGGATTATTTAGTTCTGGATAGCAACTTGAGCTGTGCATTGTACTTCAGCACGTGCTCCTTTCCCCATAAATCTTAAATATGCTGTCATTGAATGAATATTGTTGATCCTTATGTTATGGAGCAACTTTCAAATTTGAAGGAAGTGGTGCACAGCATGTCTTTTGAAGTTTTTGAAGTCTGTGTTGTAACTGAGTGACTTTGTGCTAGTCAAGGCTCCTGAAGTATTTTTGATGGTGAAGTAAGAATGGATGAGGGCAGATTAGAACAAAATATGAGTTTCTGTTCTCTTAGTGATGCAAGGCTGAAGAGTGGGCCTCCAAATTCCCTAGCTCCTGATTCCCAGTAATTTAAGCCTGGTTATTTAATGGCTGTTAAGTGCTCTTTCTCTTTTCTGCAATATTGAGGCAACTTTAAAGGATTGCGTAGGCTTATATGTGCAAGAATACATGTCATATATAGTTTGACTGTGGAAAAATGGATAATTAAACTGGTAAGACTCATGTGGAGTTCTCCAGATACAAACAGCATGAATTTTGATGCTTACAGGTTTGGCTCCATATGATATCTGAAGCATGGATGCAGAGCCTTCAAGTCAAAGTTCTCAAATCTCTAGCTCAACAAACCTTGTTTAAAAGTATTGGATTTTCCCTTTGAGCTTGGCTGTCATCATCTTTCGGAAAACAGTGGAAACTCCCAGCTCTGTGTTGTTGGATGGTTCTAAAGTGGTCAGATTTTAACTCTTACTGCCCTTGGCTTTGTGGATGAGCTATGCTGTGTTAGGTATTTTGAGCACTGGTTGGAGCAAAACTAAGTAACTGAAAAAAATTAGTCTTTGAACGCTTTTGTAAATGCACAGTCTTGGTCTCTTTTGTAGAAGTCTGAGGGTTTCTGTGCGTCCTTCAGCCACTCTGTTGTATTCCTCTCACAGGGTCCTTGTGGGCTCTGGAAGAGCTGCCTAGTTACCCAATACAGAGGAGAGCAAACTGAACTGGGCCAGGCATGGGGTTTGTGTTATGCTTTCTTAGGAGAAGGGAACAGCACAGAAGGAAATGGAAAGTTTAATTGTAAAGCTCCATTTTACAGTGTCTTGGAGACAAGCACATACATGAACAATGTGAGTATGTTTTGTGGTTTTCTTTAAAAATCTGATGAAAAACAAGTGTTTAAGAAGCTAAATTTTCTTTCATTATGCACTAGATGTCAGTGACAGGAGCAGCCCAGTACAGAGCTTTTATTTTTTAAAATGCTGTTTTGCAGCCTACTTAAAAGTGATTTTTCTACTTGTGGGAAATAGTGAAGTAATTAAACACATTTGGGTCTATGCATAAATTTTCTAAAATTAACTGTCTCTTTCACACTAATCTTTCTTGTCTTTAATTGGGTTGAAGTGTGTGAAAGGGAAAAAGGGTTGATAGGGAACTATTTTATGGAGAGTAGTTTAACTACAGAGCACATAAAGAAGTTGTGAGATGTGTTTGGGCCAGGGGGGCAAGAACCTTCTGTTAAAAGGGGAAATATGTTTGTATTGGTTTCTGCTGCATTGCTTTTGGGTACATCACCTGCTATTTCCATGCTTTGTATTTTACTCCAGTGAAGAAATTCGGGTGTGCTCCAGTTAGGAAGAAAATATCCTATCACTTGAAGAATTAAAAATCCTTAATCACGAAGTTGTGGTTGTCACTTAGCGCATCATTATGAATACATTTAATGTTAATTAGTTTACATTTTTCCTATTTCCTTTTTTGTTTCCCTGGCAGTTTGTTAACCTATTCACTAACAGCAGTGCTGATTAACCTCGTCAGGCTTCAGACATGTGTAATAAGTAAACTAATGCATGACCCACTTCCACAAAAGTTGAGGAATCACTCAGAAAGGTGCCCAACAAAAGGATGCATTTCAGGGAGAAATGGAAATGTGATGGAAATAGAGGTGATGTTTAGGTGTATATCCTGCTGTAGTACAGTTGATGTAAAATTGTGGAATAAACAGTTGAAATACTTTGATTGTAGCCATGACTCTCTTTTTGTCTTTATTTACAGGTGAGTTCTTGCCCTCTCCCTTCTCAGCAGAACTTGCTTTAGGTGTACATATAAACAATCTAACCCCAAATCAAATGTTTTTGTGCTGGGGAACTTTTTCGTTCAACTCCATCATCTTTGTTTTCAGGGTGTGTTTGCTGTTATAATAAACTCATTTTTTCAGTTAACTGGAATTTATGAAGCATATCTTGGGATCAGCATTTTAGTCTTTCACCTGCTATAACAAATTGGAGACACATGGTTATGCGTTTTGTATTCAACTTTTCACTTCCGAGTAAGTGATTAATCTTTCTTCTTGTCATGTTTTGTGTCACAGTAGCACTGTCGTTTTCTCCCTCTGACAGCCTGACACTATTTAAACATCAGTCTAATTTTGCACATAAGCCAGTTTAAGAGAAGGAAAAAAAGAATCACGTGAAGCATGTCACAACTTTATTTTCAGAAGCAGCAGGCTTGCAGAAGGCACAACTTGCTCTGTTCTGTCTTGATTTCTGCTGACAGCAGGCTGTGGTGTTAAGCACATAGAACAAAAATCAGAGTATTTCAGACAACAGAAGTATGGGAAAGTATATATCTTGCTGTGCAATGAAAAGGCAAAGCTTGTTGGAGGGAGGGAGAAGGTGTTGGAGCCCATGTATGATTGATTTGTACTGGTATCTCTATCTTTTTAGGCAAAACGTCTGCTTTATGCCGTGTGTTTTAAGAATTACAGTTGTCATAATATGCTGTACTTCCTGATAAGTCTTGCCCCCTAGCCCTCAATATTTGAGTCTTCACCTTTAGAATGATGTTTAAATTCACTGATTTTTACCCTTCTGTTTTACAAGTTCACAGTAAGTCATGTGGTGGTCAAGTCTAAAATAGGAGTAAGCGATCAGCTAGGAATGATTTCGGATTTTATTTTGGGCTTTGATGTGTCAAATAACATTTAGGACTTCAAAATATTCTCACCTCTCCCTTGCTCTGTGCCTGAAGAAAGGAACCAGTGGATCAGACAGAAGCACTAAAGTTGTGTTGAAGTATTAACTGAAGTACTCTTCTCAAAAATATCACCTCTCCTTTTTGCTCTGTCTTCTAAGGACAGATGAGATTTTCTTGTGCTGTTCCCAGAGCAGTGTGACACAGTGTTCTGCATTTCTACTCATGGCCTGTCTTGGCTGTTTCCTGTGTCCCCTTGGCTCCTGTTTGTTGTAGTTCCCTTTCATAAGGTGTATGGTGCTGTAAACATCACTACCTACAAAAGCAGAACGTGCAAAAATGGTTCTTTTACACAGAATTAATGAAACACCTGTAAAATGTACTCAGTCACTGACAGTAGCAAATCTCAATGGGCAAACATGACCTGGGAGCAGAATTGTGAGAGCTTGAAAACGTTGTTTGTCTGCTAACTATGAGGAGTAGAGAGCTGCCTGTGGGGTTCTCAACTTCTGCGTAGTCAATGTTAGCAAAATGAAGTATTTTTTGATATTTCTCTGACTTTTTTTGACTGGTGAGAATTTGATGGAAACTTAAAAATCATATGGTGACTTCCTGTAGACTGGATAGTTCCTGTGTCACATGAGATGAGCTGGGCAATTAGCTGGAAGCAAATGCTAATACCTGTTTTTCCATTAAGTTGTAGACAAAGGAGTAACTCTCAGAATCGGTCCTGCCATCTGCAAGGGATGGTGCACTGTCAAAGCTGGAGTCAGTCCACGGCAGAATGTACTTTCTGTGCTTTGCAGAGAATTCTGAAGCAGTTTGTTGCAGACTTAAAAATTGTCAGGGAGACAGCAGGTCTTCCTCCCATTAGCTGTGCAGTGGTGAGTGAAGTACACTGTTTCCCTTGTTTTAAGGAATCAGGGGGTAAGAAGAGGCACTACTTTTTAAACAAGGTCTGTTTTCTCAATTGATGTGTTATTGGCAGTGTAGGAAGCCTTTGTCCTGCTAGGATACAGCACAGTAGTATCCTATCTTGACTGGGCCTTTTCAATTTAAAAAAACACCAACAAACATAAGCAAACCCAAAGAACCAAACCCAGCAAAGAGAAGATTGATTTTTTTTTTTTTAGAGCTGCCATTGTGTGTTGCCAAGCCAGGAGAATGGAGTAGTTACTTGCAGGATCATCTAGTTCAAGTAAATGCGTAAAGTTGCATAAAGGCAGTCGCTTTTGGGGATTCAATTTTTTTCTCCATCTTTTCTGGATTCCCCTTCCTTCCATATGTGCACTTTCCTTTCATCTGCAGATCACAGGAAGAAAGTGTTGCTACTGAAAAGAGGGGCATATCAGACTCCTTTGAATCAGAAATAAGCTTTTTCTTCTTCCTTCTCTTAAACTGCCTAATATTAGTTGATCTCTCTTGTTGCCACTGCTGTGTGTTGTCATGTGCTGTTGGCATGATCCAGTCTGTGACTCTGTCTGCCCAACACTTGTAACACAGCCCTAACTGAGTGTTGTCAGGGGGAACTTTAAGCCCTTAAAGTTTGTTACTAAAAGGATTTCTATTGTGCTGAGTTTGTTACTAAAAGGAGTTTGTTACTAAAAGGATTTCTATTGTGCTGATCTGGGGTTATTTGCCTGAGAGATTTCTCAAAAACTTTCACGGAAAATGAGTGAACTAATGAAGGTCTTTGATGTCTTCTGTACACAAGCTAACTGATGTTTGGGTTGCCATAATTAATTTCATCTTTCAAATTAATTTTCACGAGCTTTACAAATTACCAGTGTTGCACTAGTTCATAGCTCTGGTCTTTCTATTGGCATTGGTCTCACTTGTAGCCTTGGGAAATTCCTCCGTTTATGGTGAAGGACAGCGCGTTGCTGTGTGCTGAGAGGTCGGCTGGCTTGTGAACAGCATTGCTATCTTGGGCTTGTCTGCTGTTATTGTTTCGTGTCCCTGTGTCTCCTAACAGAGACTCCATGGAGCAGTTTGCTCGTTTCTCCTTGAGCCTACTCACAAAGATCCCATGGAGCTTACTAAAGCCTGCAGATAGATATGTGTCTGAAGAATACTGGCTTAAAAAAAAAGAATTTTTTGGCTTATACAGCCTTCACTGATTCTGTTTATAGATGAATTGGCTTAAAACACTTTTGCAGAATTATGGATTACAAGAGCATTGGACTCACCTTTCAGATGATTATTACTGTGCTACAAGTCAGTAGTTTATTCCTGCGGAGCCTTACAGTAATGGCAAAAGATCCTGCGAATTCCCTATCTGTCTCTTTTACAAAAACAGAGATGTCAAATTTCATGAAACTAGAAGTTGCTGTTTAAATGAACTTGGATGTGGGTGCTTATAAAATCTGAAGGTTTAGTCCTAGTATCATATTATAAATAACAAGATGAAATGAGTTTTGGAAGCTCTTCTGGTTTATTATTCCCATGCTAACTCTCTTACTTGTCTTGAGTCAGCATCTTAGGGTGAAAGCTCTGTGTGGTTTTGCTGTCCCTGAGGAGGCTTTTTCATGGTTGTTGGTCCTACCTGTCTAAAACTGCTGAACTGTGAACTGGGCTCTTCTTTGTTTAGTATACCTCTTGTGTGCATGCACTGAATCGTTTGGATTGCTTACAAGTAATTAAATTTATCATAAAGGAAAGCCTGATAGGAACCTGTTTTAGATCAAATGGACTAATAAGTCAGCACTTGTGTAACTAATGCTTAAAAATAGTTGTTACAGTATCTCCTTTTTCAATTAAATAGTTCTGTGACACAAAGCAGTTGTTTGCTTTTGTGTTTCATGTAGGATTTCTCCACCTTTGAAAAATCTGTTGAAAGGCCTGCAAGTGTTCCATATTGTATTTATATTCAAAAAATATTAGTATGATAGAAAGGACTTTTAATCTTTGATAACCCAGAACTGTGGCTGCATTTGCACTGAAATCACATTGTTCTCTAATTGCAGAGAAATTTTCGAGTGAAGACTGTGTGTTGTACCAAGTGGAAGTATTTCCTGTTGAATGAACCCGCTAGTTATTCCATAGGAAATTTTCCTTCATGTGTAGGACTTTGAAGTACAGGCTTAGCAGAGAAAGAATAGGAAAAGGGGAGATTTGTTTTGCCCATTGTAATGCAGTGAATTTCTTGCACTGGTGATGGACTGAAAAGCCCTTTTGCACCAAGTCTCATCTCTACCCTTTCTGCTGCTGGGCTGCTTCAAAATGACAGCAGTGATGTTCTTTATATTCTCCCATTTTTCATAGACTCCCATTTCTGTTGAAAATAGAAGCACTGAAAGGTTATATTTACTTCTAGAAGAAATAGTAGGGGGTGGAAAGAACTCTTGACAGTTGTCCTGAGGCAGCAGAAAAACTAATAATGAAAGAAACAGTTCAACATCTGTAAAATGTCTGGTCTAAAATGAATACATCTCTCTGCCCTTCTTGGAGATATGCTGGTTAATGGCTTTCCAACAGGCTGGTGGGTGTTGTGGATGGTACCTGTTGTGTAAGAATACTGGATATTACTGCAATGTGAACAATTTAATTTAGCGTTGACCCTAAGCATCATTTACATAGACAATAAATAATGAATTTGGGAGCAAAAAGACAAAGTGCCTCAAGTGATTTACATATTTTCCTTTCCTCTGTATAACATTTTCTGTCACAGAGTGACCCAGAATTTGGCAAGTTGCTTGAAGATACCAGCCTTTTCTCAGAAGTATTTGAAATGCTACTTAGACAGATGGAAGAGACAATGATTTAGATGTAACAGTGCAGCAGGACAGAGATTATATTACTGGAATGATTGGAATTTAGAATTGTTTCCATATTTCCTTATGAAAGACTTCTGGATCTATTCCTCTCTCCAAACTAGCAAACTAGAAATAATTTATTAGATTCTATTTCAATATCCAATATTTGCTTTATGTACATCTTCAGACAATAGTAAAAGAGAAGGCAGGCTCATTTTCAAGACAAGCACATTAATATTAGAAACAAAACTATCTAGAGCTGTCAGAGAGTAGTGTGTTCTCAATATAATCAGGCAATAAAAAAATGTGGGCTTGATGTCTAATTCCACAGCCTCTATAGCTTGCATTTAATAATTTATATATATTTTTTGTCGTTCCTAGTCTGTAGAGCCAAAAAAGTAAAGAGTAATGAGGCAGGTAAAGTTCTGAAAGCAGATTGAGAATTTTTTAAGCCTCACGACGCTACGTTATGAAGACAAAACACAATCAGACGCTCAATGACATACTACATGCAGAATTTTCCTAGGAGCTGAGTGAACCTTTGGAGGATAGGTGGTGTGCAGACAGCTGTCTGCAGCTCCAGCCTTGGATGACTGACTGATGATGCATGTAATTTAGAAAGCCTGGTGTTCACTGAAATATTTATGCTTCCCCAGAGTGCCTTGTTCCATGTGTACACGGGAACTGCAGGGTCAGTCAGAGAAGCTGGCCAAACTGAATGTGTGTGTTAGCTGCAACTCTTAGTTTTTACAGGTGAGTAGGACAAGGGACTGCTACTTTAATATCCCTGCAATAAAAAGTAGAAGATAATGTTCACTTCTAATGAAAATTCATTGTACATGTACAATGTTGTCTGCATTTGGGTTTATTTAATGCTTATTGTATGGCTGTTGGATGCTTGACCCTCCAACTTTTTCTTAAAATATAATGAATTTAATTGTTTCATTAACAATCTTCTGTGAGAAGCAGTGGATGATGATTTTCCCCTTCTTGACCATGCTAATTAAAGCAAAAACGCATCACAGGAAACATGAAAATTCTGGTATTAAAAAAAGCCACTTTACAGTTTTTGACTCTGTATAATTTTTTGCACAGTAAGAAAGATGTGAATTGTAATGTTTTTATTGAGGAACTTTATTTTGAAATAAAAAAATATCTATGGAATAGATTAAAAAAATGAAATAATGTAAACCAGATTTGTTGTCAAGTAAGTAATTAGAACTGGTAGGATTTGAGATACTCACAGGGAGTAGCAGTTGTGTCTGTGTGCCTGTGCGAACCCAGCCGTGGCTACATGGCTTTGCTGCAATGCCTATTAAAACAGTTACCCTATTTTAGTGATTTCTTTCTTTATTTCAAAATGAGCTCAGTTTCTCCCTCATGCCTTGTTTTGGTTTTGCTGGGTTTGCTGCCACTTCAGGAGGTTTGGAGTGTCTTTGTCCCTTGTGGTTGGTGGTGCCGCGTGGGCTCTTTCCAAGCTGGGGAAGAGGTTCAGCCGTTGCTGCTGCCAGGAAGCAGCCCTGCCTGCGATAGTTGTTCGCTTGCCACCCCTGAGTTTGAGCTACTGGTTAATTACAGTGCTACAGAACCATTTAATATTGCTGCTTGATTTAAAAGGACGCTATTTCGAGGGTGTTTGGGTTTGGTTTTATTAATACTTGCAGGGGATTCCTGTGGTTACCCTTTAGTGCTGGTTGTGTGAGCAATGCCGTTCATTGTGCAGAACTGTTCCGATGCGCTGCTTTGTGACAACATCATTTCATTTGAAAACTGTGCTAATGCTATTTTGCCTCTAGCAGGTTAACATAAAAAGTGTATCTGTCCTGTGTTCCTTGTCCCCCCTTACATCTTCCTCCACCTTTTGGGTGGAATATGTTACTGTTTTGCCACTGTTCTTCCCCTCTCTCACTTGTTGGATAAACAATTTCCTTTTTCTTTTTCATGATTGTAAAGAAGATGCAGTAATACATTTATGGCTGTGTTCTGAAAAAAAAAAAGTGTAAATATTTTGTATTTTATAAATATTGGAGAAAAAAATCAGCCTCCCGGGGATTTGGGGTCAGGGGCCTTGTTTTTCAGAAATTGCATGCATTGTGGATATGTATTTTTCTATGTCATATAAATGCCAGTAGAGCTTTGCTGTTTTCTGTAGGCTTTTTATCTGCATTTTGAGGGTTAAATAACTTTTTTTCTATTTTTTCTTGATCCATCACTGTAACCACAGTAACCATTTTAACTGTGTTTGATTTAGTCCCAGTAGGCAAGCAAAAAATTAATATTTAGAGCAATTCATAGGCAAAGCAAACTTATCTCTTTATCCCAGAGGATTTAAGAAATGAATAATTAACTATTGTTGACTTCAAAAGTGGTGTGCTATTGACAGGTTAGAAGTTGTTTTGTTGTGTTTTCAGCTTTTTAACTAGCTATGTAATCTTTCAGCTTAAAAATACACACAAAATAAGCAGAACACTTATTGAAACTAATGTTGTAAAAATGCCAAACCAAACAAAGACCCGAAAACCTCCAAATAGTAAAACAACTCAATAAAACCCAAACAACCTGCTCCCCAGTTGTCCTACCCCCTAACAAGGAACTCAGGAGTTCTTTTGGCCTTGATGGCATTGCTGGAGATGAGAGAAGCCGAAAAGGCCATAATATCCAGCAACGTGTAAGTGTGGCTTCACTGCTGTCAGTGTTTCTTTTTAAACCTGCAAATTCTGAATGTTGGGTATTAGGCATATTTGAGTCCTTGCATTTATTTTTGTTGTTTCCAGCTCTATAGTTCTATTTCTAGATGAAAACACGTTCCTAGATCAAAAGCAAGCTGCAATTCTTCTTACAGGAATCTAATCTAATATTTTATTAGATGTAATACACATAATAGATACAAACACACACATTTGTAATATGCAAATATATATTACAGCTAATACATATCTCTGTATATATAATATACAGATATGTACAGATGCATAATATAGAACGTTATATATATCTCTTTATATCACAGATCTATTAGACACTATTATCAAATATAATACATAGTTATATGTAGATATATACTACATTATATATCTTGATGTACAGATATCCCAGTAAATATATTTTTCTTTTTGTATATCTCTAGATCTGTAATATATGTGGGTACTGTAATAATAATATATCACTTGTCAGCTTGATCCACGTGCTGGCAGAAGTCTGGCACGTATAAGGGTAAAGCCCTTTAAATGGGGTGGAAGTTCTTAGCTCATGGACAAACAAGGGGCTTCATTTTTCCCATAGTGGCATTTGTTAACTCAGAATTAAGTTCTGTGATGTCACAAATGCATTTGCAAGTGGGAATTTTGGAGATGAAAGTGGTCTCTTACTCAAATGAGGTGTGGTGACAATAAAGGAGTCGGTCACAAACATTCAAAGGACTGTTATTTCTTGTGCTGCACAGCTTTTAAATGTTATTTCATTAGATTTATAGCCTGGTTGCATTTTCTTCTTTTATTTTTAAATTTCTGTCTACTTGAATGTTTTTTTCAAGACTCCTCCGTTTCCTTCCCAAGCAAATACCAACGTATAATAATTGGGAGTGATTAATGGTAATTACTGTTCTGCATTATTCTGCGTGATTCAGTTAAAAGCAAAGAAAAACCTAAGGAAAAAAATAGAAAATCAAAATGCCAACATGAAAGCAGAAATTCAGAGATGTACAAGTGCATTGTATTTTGTTTTAATGTGTTAGGTCTTTTGCAAGGTATTGTCCCATACTTTGATCTGCTGATAAACTTTGATTTCTACGCAGTCAGTTTGTTCCTAAGTGCTCTGCATGCTGCAGATCCCACTTTTGTTTATCAATTCTTCAGGAAATTCCAGGGAGGCTAATGCAAGATCACACTGGCTATGGAAGAATCGGAGAGGAAAGGTGGGAAAATAAATAGGTGTCTCCAAAATGTTGTCACCTGAGCTGATGGTGCCTTGGTGGGAGCTCTGCCATGCTGGCTGCTGCTGTGGGCTCCTCTCTCATGAGGGGAGCTCATGGATGTGGGTTTTTTCTCCTGCCAGAATGTAAAGATACAACCTAAAGTCACAGTTTTATCTGGAAATCTGAAGTTGTTTTGTTTGCTACTTCATCAGGTAATGAGAATATTGGGATTCTGTGCTTTACCAGGAACTTGGGCTTAGCCTAATTAATCATTAAAGGTTGCCAGTGTACTATGGTGGAGCTTATTATTGGAGACTGCATGTATTTCAGAGAGCTGTGACCCTTTCACAAGTAACTATAGAAACCTCAGCAACCGTAGTTATTATCTTAAATTATGGAGTTAATATTTTTGAAGAATGTTGGCCAGAGTCAGTGGCTAAAAATTTTGGAGTCTAAAATTATGAAGACTGTAAAATTCTGGTTATTTAACTCTTACTAGCAATGTGATAAAAGCACTACTAGTTGTCCCAAGGTTAAGAATTTTAGAATACTTGTACAAGTTACTAGACAACACTAAAAAAGCCCCAAGATAACTTGCATATTTTCTGAAGTTATTGTGTACAAAACATTTTATGTCCTTGCCCTTTCTACCAGATTCACAATTTAAGGGTAAAATTTACTGAAATAGCAAATAAAATGTCTTCAGTGTTTGTTTTATTTTCAGTATATTTCTAATGTATTTTTTTAATACTAGACTTGATTTACACCAGTAAATGAGGTACTGAAAGAAATTCTGTCAGAGTTTACCAAACGGTGATAGGTGTGTCTCAAATAGAAGAGAACAAGTAGAAATGTCAAATGTGATCATTGCTGTAGAAGATTAGGGCCTGTAAATAGAGCAGGCTTGAAAGTGAGAATTGTGTGCTTTACAGCTAATGAATGAGTTGTTACCAGCTTATGTTTTGGAAAAATGAAGGGGTTTTCTTTTTTAGAAACACCAAACAACTCAGTCCTTCATGACTTAAATTGCTTTATAATTTTTTTGAAGTGTAGAAGGAAACCTCATTTGAAGGGGAGAAGTATGCAAAGATCCTCGTACCATTTCATGGTACATATATAGCACAGGCCCCTGTGGGGAGGTCAGTCACTGGACTGTATGAACAGAGCAAATGCACTATGGTAATCATGGTGGTTTCAGTGTTGCTAGAGCTGAGAAATTGCAGGGGAGAGTGTATCACAACTTATTCATGAGAAATAAAGAGGCTGCTCAAACATGTTAGGATGGATTTTGCCCTAGTTGAGAGAAAGAAAAGCCATTTCAGCAGTGGTGGTGTTTTAAGGAAATAAATCACAAACCATGGTGCTATGGACAAGATGGATGGATTTGAACGAGACCATCCTTTGTGTTTGTGAGTAATTGGAATACAGGGAGCAAGGCAGTGGTAGAAATGAAACTTATTTTGATGGCAGGATCAAAATGTTGCAATTTGCCAGTGGGAAGAAATGCCTGTGCTAACTTGGCATAAATGTCCTACTTGTCAGTCATTGAGCTGTTTGAGTAATTAATGCTGCCATTGTTTTGCTTTTCTGCTCTTCTCTCTGTGTATCTCATATTATGTTGCAGGTTGTTCAGTCTGCAGGTGTTTTCCTGGCAGGATGCCATTGGCTGACTGAGACAGGACTGGCTGCTGACAAAGCAGTCCCTTCAGCTCCTGTGTCTCCAGGGTGCTTTCACAGAAATACTTTATATAAATGGTTACCTTCTTGGATTGATGTTGATGGAGAGAAACTTAATTCTTACAGATATATTAATCTCATAGTGATGTTTTAGTAACAGGAACATGTATAAATGTGAGATGGGATGTTAAGTTGGGCAAAGTTTGGATATAAATACTATTGTTTATCACTGCCAGCATTTCAAGGGGAATCTGTCTATCAGAGCTGTGGATCTCAAAAGCTGGGTTTTTATTCTAACAGAAACTAGAATAGTGAAGGTGCTTAAAAGGAATGAGTATAAATGTGTACTGTGGCAGAACATAGAGAGGGCTGGTAGAGCACTCTCTAAACCCCACTCTGCTGTGCCCAGTTCTTAGGTTTGTTTTCAGTTCAGTAGCCTGTAATGGCTTCTTGGGTAACAGCAGATGCTCTGGAATCCTGATGGTGCCAAAGACAAATTTTTATGTTACCTCCAAGGCTGGTTGTGTACATTCTTCCTGCTTTGCTTGGGAAGGCTCAGCCTCTGTCTGTCCTGTAGTGGAGGCTCTGTGTGGACAGGGAGAGAGGGAGGTGAGGAATCTTGTGCCAGCTGCTGGCCCTCTCCTGTGTCCTGCCCAGCTCACCCACGGCTCAGCGCGTTTAGAGGCTGCCCAAAATGAAATGAAGCAGCCAGGAGAGTTCACTTGGGAGCCTGTTATGCTGCTGACCTCTCAAATCCTTGGGAAGGATAATGACATGTAGTAATTGCAAATCTACAATAATGTGCATGGATGTTTCATTTTGTGTGCTCTAACTTGTTAAATTGTGCAACTGATTTCTTATGTACCTTTTAACTGTTGGATCTGTCCTCATAAAAATCCACATCCTCAAAACACCAAGTCTTTATACAAGATTGCTTATTTTGCTAATTTTTATGCCTTTCAGTCCTTCTGGGGTTGAAGGTTGCAGCAGTTAGTTAGCACTTGTGTGTGTATGTTAAACACTCTATAGCATTTAGGCGTTGGATCATCATTAGAATTGTGCAAAGATTTATTGATGCTATAACTCTCTGTAAAACTTCCTTGAAAAAACAATAATAACAACAACAAACAAACAAAACCCAGAAAAACTCAAAACCAAACAAGAACAATTTGTTTTCTGTTCAAGGCATATTCTCTGCTCTCAGTTCAGCCTTTGGATCACCAAGTTAAGTGACAAAATAGTCACATTCTTACTTTTAAAACTTGAATCCAATACATATTTGGCATGGAATGTTTTTCATAAATGTATTTTCCTATAAATATTCTTTCTCAGTGACAGAAATAGGACAGGAAAGATTTTGGCACTCACCCTCTGTGGGTTTCTTGGGGAGCCACACTAAGCAAAACCGTGCCTTATGCAGAAGCCTGTGCTGTAGCAGGGAACTGAGTGGTGCAGAGACTACGACTAGTTTTCCTGAATTGAAGTAGTTTCATTGGTGTTTATATCACAGGTTTGTTGGTTTGGTTTTTTTTGTTTGTTTGTTTTTTCCCCTAGTGGTGTGAAAATGTCATAACTATGTCTTAAGCATTTTTAAAGTAAAAATGTAGACATTGAGATGTGTTGGATCTTGTTCTTTGAAGACGACAATCTAATCTTTGAAGACTATCTAACCTGATCTGTTAATCATATGCTAGGGGATTTTTTCTGAAGAGATATTGAGGGAGTAGTTACTGTGCGTGTGTGATCAATAGTCTTCAAAATAATTTTACTAGTGACTTCATTAATCCTATTCAGAATGCAGTGATGAGGGGAGAAAAGAAAAAATATCACTAAAGAATAATTAGCAGAATGAAATTGAGTTAGTAGGTGTGACATCCAATTATTTTCTTCCCTGGAGATAAATATCAAGTGAAGGTTGGATATTACAACTTCAGTGTAGCACCTCTGCTGCTTCTGAGTCAGGCAGAGTGAGAAGTAGCCATGTTATGCGAAGAAGAAAGGTCATGCCTCTGACTGTTGTGGTTAATGCATAGCTTGATTCAGGAATGGGTTAGCTACTTCTGATTGCTGCTTTCATGAGGACTTCATTAAAATTATTGGTTTGGGGATCGCTCCATGGCACATTTGATTTAGATAGTCTATTTGCTCCACAGAAGAAAGCCGTTCTGGCGTGGTGGTTAATGCAGAACACTTTAACGCTGTGCTGCAGAGCTTTCTGAAAGACTTGTGTGTTCCAGTGCTGCATCTTGGAGGACTAAGACTGAAGCACAAGGTTGCTTCCACATACCCAAGGATTTCTTCTGGGCTTTCCTTCTGAGAAGGCAGTTTTAAATAGTTGCACCTCGTGTTGTGACAGACTGAGCTAGCATGGCTGTGTGATAACTGGATTCCCTCATCAGCTGAAGGGTTGACATGGAGTGGAAAAGCTGGATGTGATAGATGATATCAGATTAGCTGTAAGTGTGAATAGACCTTATCCCATGAATTGCAACCACGTGCAGTCTTCTGCAGCGCGTTAGGCTGTTCAAGGCATGGTTTCATCTGTGAAATGTGAGAGCTTTTCTTTCCCCTTTATTAAAATAAGAAAAGACTTTGCATTTAATAACTCTGCTGCCCTTTACTTGAATCTTGTTTGAAAATACTGTATCACTGCCTCAAGTTGATACCATGCCTACATTGTGTCTATTTACTGTTCTTTTAATTTCACTGCTATCTTGGAATAGATTTGATACATTCAGTTTTTGCTGTGGAACTGCCCAGATTTTTTTTTTTGTTCCCCAGGAATACAGGCATTATTTTTTCCTTTCATGTTTGTTATTTCGTGTAGTCCAATTCATTCTTGGACTTTTGTCAAAATAAAGCTCACGGTCTGTTAAGAAAAGCTCAACTGTTTAGATAGCTGTCAAAAATAATGCCAGAAGTACCTCTCTCTGTGTGAATTACAGTTCATGGAAAACTGTATTATGTTGGAGAAAAGTTTCATTAATAAAGAGATGTAGAACTAGGTTAGAAAGTGTATGTAGATGGTATAATTATCTGTTGGAAATAAATGAAAAACACTGTTAAGTGGGTCTTCTATCATGTGAAAATGGCCTATTTCTCACAAGCTAGTTATTCTTCCATTCCTTATTTTTAAATTTATGTTGGATCTACTGTTTTCCCCATAGACTATTTTTCTTTGAACTTCTACAGTTTCTAACTTAGGTAGTCAGCACTTTCTGGGGGAGAAAGGTGGCTCATTGATGTGGTTGTATATGCTGATGAGATGCAGAAGTACTTATACTGGCTTCTTAATGTAGCTTTGGTATTCCTTCTAGTGAAATACTCCACTACTCAGACACTCTCCTCAAACTGTGTTTTATTAAGCCCAGATGTGTCATGTAGGCAAGTGTGTTTTGGAATGAGGTTGGAGATGGTCATAGTATCATAGAACTGTTTAGGTTGGAAAAGATCCTTATGATCATCGAGTCCAGCTGTTAATCCAGCACTGCCAAGTCCACCATTAAACCATGTCCCTAAATGCCAATGTACACATTTTTTAAATACCTCCAGTCAGGGTGACTCCACCAATTCCTACAACAGCCTGTTCCAATGCTTTATAATCCTTTCAGGGTTATCCACTCCTAATATCCAGTCTGGATATCCACTCCCCTGGCACAGGTTGGTGCTATTGCCTCTTGTGCTGTTGCTTGTTACTTGGGAGAAGAGACTGATACTCCCCCACCTGGCCACAACCTCCTTTCAGGGAGTTGTACAGAGTGATAAGGTCTCTCCTGAGCCTCCTCTTCTCCAGGCTAAACACCCCCAGCTCCCTCAGCTGCTCCTCATAAGACTTTTGCTCCTGACCCTTCACCAGCTTCATTGCCCTTTGGACACACTCCAGCACAGCAGGGAAACTTCACTAGAGCATAGCACAGACATTCAGATCTGAACAACAGAGACTTGATTCCAAGCAGTAAAACTGTAGAGGTGAAGAGACACTGATACAGTCGTGAGAAAGCTGGCATTGTTCATTTGAAGGAGGAAAGCTTGTGGGGTAATGGCCAAAAAAAAAATCCCAAACCATCCCTCCTCACACAAGCAGTCTTGACAATGTGTAGATGCTTTAATGAAATTTAAGGGATGGGTATCATATTTGATTTGTTTGGGTGCAATTTTCAGTTCTTATAGCTTTCATTTTACGTGTATTTGGTTCATTGGTTTTGCTAGTAACTATCTTAAGTTGTTTATTTCTTGGAAACAAACAGGAGTTTAAATAAGTAATTCTGTGGGGCTTTAAAAAATGCGAATGAAGCAATGATCCATGCCTACTATTATTGAGAAGTTACTGTATCTAGAACTAAGGCAAGCTATCTGATGTTAATGGAGTCTTGGAATTTTTTTTCAGGCTTGTTTCTGTAGTTGGAATAACACACAGAGTGTGGGGAACCTAGTGAGCCTTCACTGCTGTGCAGGAAATGAAGTTACTAAACACTGTTTTTGTGCAAATGAGTATCACAAACTCCTGTTCTAGAGGGTTTATGTTTTTATATGTAGAGTTGACATGTAGATCAAAACTGAGTTTTTCTACTTGTTGGGCGGGGATAAAAGACAGCTCTGACTAACATTAATGTTTCTCTTCACTGTAAAATGTTGTGACTAATTGTATACCTCTGAATTTTTTCATAACAGAATGTTTGGCAAACAGGTGCTTACAGGTACCTGTAGGGACAGTGGAATTCCCTCTGGTCACAATGGGTAAAGGGGTGTTTATATTGGCTGGAGAATATAATGAACTTGCTCAGAATAGACTTTGCTGCACATGACTTTTATTTGGCAGATTATAAGTAACTCATCAATTTCATATGAATTACCAGATCAGAATATTGATTAGATATTTTTCACTTTTTTTCTTTTTTTTTTTTTTTTTTTTTACATCAGCTCGAAGACTTCTTGGCCAGATATTTCTCAAGTGTTTCAGTACATAACTCCAAATTTTATTGTTACCTGTATTTTGAAAAAGGCAATAGTAAACTTTTTAAAGGATTTTGGTTGTTTAAAATGCATTGCGTTAAGTGCAGTCTGTGCAAAAGACTTCATCATGTGATGTTTTTCAAAAGTAATAGTAGAAGGAAGTGCATTTTGGAGTATATCTTGCATACAGAGATGCTTTAAATTTTTTTTTCTTTTGTTGCCATTGTAACCTCCTTGACTTCTCCCCTGCCCTCAAGGGGGAAAGTGAACAAGTGGCTTTCCACCCTCCTGCTGTCTGTTGTGTTGTCAGTCTGTCTCTGCAGCCACTCACACAGCCTACCAGGGGCTCTAAAAGGTAGTCCAGATTCTGATCTTTGTACGAGAATGCTCAGATCATACATACCAATGTATGTATACTTGTGAGAGTATTTTTTATCTCTTTTTTTTTTTTTTTTTTTTTAGTGCTAATCAGTTATAGAATTTATGGTAGAGGTACTACTTTGCTTTTAAGCCCTCTGAGTTTATGAGAACAAATTAAAAATGATGGCTCCTGTCTTTCAGTGAGAATGTTCAATTTTGTTGTGTTTGCACAGATACCACCCTGAGTAGATTGTAACTGCAGCTGATCAGTGCATAACCTGTGGGTAAGGACTGGCCCAAGGGAGGGTTCTGGCATGATCCCACAAATACTCAGATTCTTATGAACAAGGCTGCTGTTTTTACAAGGAAGGAGATAGTGATTTGCTGGTTTGGGGAGGATAAAAACTCGCTGACACTTCTTCTGAGTTTCTTCCCATTCTGTGTAGTTTATGAACAAAAAAGTCATGGGGGTGTGTGGAAGGGGAGAAGAAGGGCAGGAGCGAGGCATTGCTTTATGGAAACAAGTCAGCCAAAAGTTAAGGCCACATGACATATACTTATTTCATACTTTCTGTGAAGAGTTAAGTAGACCTTTAGTTGTGGAACAAGGGCATAATGGGTTTTGTACATTTTCACAGTTTTCTAGTCAAGTAAGCACTAACCAGCAGTTGTAGGAAAGACTAATTCATTAATAATACACTTTTTTTTCTGTCCAGTGATTCTTTTGCCTGAGACAAAAGGAATCCAAGGTGCTGCTTACTTGGTATTTAAATAGAAGCAGTTTCATGGTGTTAGTGTTCTGCATGTAGAAAAATTTTCTCCTTGAAATCTACAGTGTGAAGGAAGGGAGAAGATGACTGGATGGGCCCTTATCACAGTTCAAACAGTTTAACATTTAAAACACAATCCATCCTAATGCTGAAAAATATTAAGACTATTGAATAGAAATTTAATTATAGTGTCATATGTGTTGTGTAAGTATTGGCATGAAAATACTGATAAGTCAGTAAGGAGTAATTTAAATAATTATTAAACACTTCATTGTCAAGAACTTGGAAGAGTTTTGATAAGAACTTCCCAGTTTAGACGACAGACCTTTTTCTCTTTGATTCAAGCGGACCTGGCAGGTCCAGTACTGAGACTTCCTGGAGAATGCAGAGTAGCATTGCAGACTGAAGAGGAAAGCAAGAGTGTAGTAGTCAAGTGAAAGACATATTTGAAACAAACCAATAAGACTGGTGTGTTGTCCCCCTGCACCTCCCAGAATACCTGAGTTAAAGGTCACCTCTAGCCTTTTAGCAATAGAGTTTACCAATGCAATGATCTTGCACTTATAGCATTGAGTTTTGTGGGCTTTTTGGGAGTCTCTGCACAGGGAACATGGCTTTCCCCAGTGAAAGCAAAGTTAGAGAGTGTGGCATGGAAGAACACATGATACCTTAGGTGAAGAAGTTTTCTAGCTCTGAACTCACCGTTCTCTGAAAGGAATTCACCTCTTCTTTTTAGTTATTTCTGACATCATTATTGAGAATATTTCTAGTTCTTCTAAAAAGTTAGGACATCTATGTTATGTTGACCAAATAAGCCTATAATCAGCATAAGAGCAGGTTCATTCTAATAGCTGAGTCTCCTAATTGGAATCGGCCTTATACAGCGGCACATTTTTCCTTGGAGCCCATTTCACATGTATCTTCAATGCATGAGAAAAGCAGTAGTGTAGGATTAAGGAATACTTGGAAAAAAGTTGTGATTGTCTCTTCTTAGAAATATAACCTGGAATTCCTGCTAGACTTTATGGCCTTTTATTTCTCGCAGTTGTATTCAATCTAGAAGAATTCACTAAAGCTCTTGCCTTCTAGGTTGAAAATCCATACTCTTTCTCCCTAAACTCCTTTTAATTCCATTGGTGCAAAGTACTTGCTTCTAACTAGGTTTTTACAATTAAGGTTTATGGACTATAAATTAAATATGTAACCGTAGCTCAGAAGTGTCATTTTACCAATAAATTGTTATTGACACCCAGTATGTTCAATATCATAGTTGGCATATATAATGCTTTGCCCAATTTCTCAAAGGTGAACCATCATTTCACAGAGTAGGAAAATACTGTTGGGTTAGGAAATGAAATACCATTATACCAATTTCTTTTTTTTTTTTTTCCCCAACTCTTCTTCCCGTGGGTAGTTAATCATTTGGTTAGTCCTAAACTTGTACAGCTGTTATCTCTAAAATGATGTTGTAAGTGTGGGGAGTAAGCATAACAGATAGTATGCTTTGATAAAAGGGAAAGGCTTGATGCACAGATACATTGTAATTTATTGTTTGACTCTTTGCCGGTTTTTAATATTCTGGCTTTTTATGCAGTATGCATCAGTTGTTACAAGTGAGCTACTTTAGGCTGTCAGTTTGACAAATGGTACATATTAGTTTTTAAAGCTTATTTGTAGCTTCTTACCATCTTTGAATATGTTCTTTTTCTGTAGTGTGTCTAAGGTGCTCCTTTAACATCACTCGAAATGTTTGAATATTCACAAATATTTTTGTTTAGTTAATTTCACTGTTCTCACATCTTAAGTGAAAGATCTAACATGACAGATCAATATAGGTAATGTTGGATTTATTTTCTCCCCTAAGGATTAGGTTTAATACATCCTTACAGCCTTTTGGAGGAGTCTATCCAAATCTGTACTTTCAGTGCACTTTGGCTTCTCACTAAAACTGGTTATTGAAACACAAGTGTCTATTAAGATAGATCTTAGAGGTCTCTGCTGTAGTAGATGAAAGGACCCTGCTCTTCTGTGGGGATTTAGTTTATAACACGAGTTTGAAAGAAAAAGGTGTCCATCTTTAAAGTATGTTCTTTTGTGTGTTAGCAATCACTGTGCTCTCCTTGTTCAGTGTGAACAGGCTTTGGGTTCTGCAATAAAAACATCTGTAATGGAGGTGCCAATTTCCAGATACCTGCTGTTCTTGCCCAGTGGCTTCTATGGTTCTGTGATCACAATATCAATTGAATTTCAGTCAGTCTCAAAGTTTGGCATGGGAAGGGTTGTAGAAGTTCAAATACAGTAAATACCAGACACAGGTTTTTTTTTTTTTAATATGGTTTGTGGAATGTTCCTGATGATAGATAAGTTTTGGATTGTTTTCTGTCTGATGCCTTTTGATCCCATTTTGAGATTTTATTGGTTGTGCCACTATAGAGAGAATATTCAGTTTATTGATGCCTCCCTTATTAATATGGTTATTTGTACATGTTTGTAATTCCCTTTGTAGTTCTTCTCTACAATTGCAGCGTGTTTGCTTTCTGGTAATGTCAGTGAGTATCAGTTAATAGATGTGCATATCTGACACCATGTAAGAAGCCAAAGTGTGTTTGTTTCCAGCCGTTGAGGGCTTTGCTAAGTTTCTTCCTGATACTCCTCAGCATGTGTGGTGTTTCCTATGAAGCCAGTCATCTCTTTCTTCCAGAGCAAGACTAGCTTGTGCTCTCCCGGATCAGAGCATACAGAGAATTCACAAGTGCTTGCCAATTCCTGGCTCCATAGACCTTGAGGAATTTACAAATGCAGGTATCAAAAGGATGCTTTATCTAAAAAAATCCGGGGAGAGGGAAAGAAAGGCAAAAAGGAGGAGGTGCCAGACTCTTTCAGTGTTTGAGATCTTTTTTTTTTGTGACTTGTTTACAATTGTTGCTCACTCTGGTTTCCTAGGAGTGCGGTGCTTAAGATTCTGGTAGGTTGATGTATTTTACATCAGCAGCTCCTGTCAAATTAGTAACTTACATCTAATTGTCCTTCTCATTGCTGATTTTTTTTCTTATTAATGTTTAATTATCACATCTTTCTCTTATCAAAATTTGAAAGCTAACAAAGTAATATTAACAAGGAATATTTGGGTAATCTCGTCAAGTCTGTGTGTTTTCCAGTTCAGGATCCTGATCATGATTTTCACATGTCTCATATCTGTAACAAAAGCTTCTTGAAGCAGTATGATTAAGAGTATTCTCAAATTGGAAGACCAGATAGTGTGTTATTTACTCATAGCAATGGGGCAATGCCCTGACTTCACAGTCTGAGCCTTTTTTTGTCAGAGGACAGTGTGTATCCAGAATTGGTAGATTTTTCTTACCACTGACAAATTTACTGTTGCAGTAATTATTGTAAAGATCCCATTACAGATTTTCTTCCAAAGTTGAATTACAATGTCCTGCTGTATTTCATTCTATAGCATTAAAACATCCTGGGGTTTGAATATGTACTTTATGTTATATTGGTATGTCATATCAAATGATCCTACCCCGAGAACAAAGGTGAGAAGACTGAACGAGGGAAAACAATATATGTACCTTTTGTTAGGTATATATACCTGTATATATACCTATATATATTCCATTAGAATCCAGTTGTGGATACCTTCCTTGTGTGTGTTTGAAGTGTAGGGAGAATACCAAGGAAATAGGTTTTCAGAACACCAGTGAACTTGCTTGTGTTACAAGCTGTTTCTATTTCTTTTTCTACTGATAAGTTACACGGTGCTTTACCAGTGATACTTTTCCTTCCCCTGCTGCCCCACTCTCTCTAGATCTGAGTTAACACTTGCATTGAATTAAGTGCTTCAGTGAAGAACATGAGTTTAAGACTCAGTGAGTGATAAAGATTGACTTCCAAAGGTGAGCAGCGCTGCATGGGAGGCAATTGGATTTGGAGTGCTGGTAAGTCCCTTACTGTTACCTAAGGGAGTAAATAAAACTGTAGTGGACATTTTGGTGAATTTCCTCCTCTAGGTCTTTCACTTTTCTTACCTGCAATGGTTTTTTCTGGTTTTCCCCCACATGTTATAAAGCTAAATTGGTTTCAAACTGATTGGGTGACGACTTGTTACATGTGTGTCAGGTAAGGAGAAAAAAATACAAATACAGCAGCTGCGCTTTCAAAAGCAAGTTCAAAAAGTCCTTTTCTATTAAACTTACCTGGCTTTGTGAATATGCCTTAAATATCGTACTGAAGCAATTACATGATTGTTTTAGGTTAACTCAGTGCTTATGGTACAGAACAGACAACTATGATAAGTAATCCATAGCCAAACTCTGAAGTGCTGTTTGGGTAAGATTAGGTAAACCTTGCATGTTTGTTAGTGACTTCAAAACCCATTCTTAAGACTTCCTCAAATTCTAAACTTCGGTCTTTATTCAGCAGATGTTCAACAGAGTTAAGCATGAGATAAGCCACATTTATTTCAATGAGAGAACACTTGAGCCTGAAATTCCTGTCACTCCTGAATTCATTACCTTGTTTTAGCTCTTGCTAATTAGATTTCACTCTAATGCTTCTGTTGGAAGACTTGTACTTGGAGTTAGATATTTTCAGTAGGGATGATTTTAAGATCTGACGACATTTTAATTTTTACTTTGGAAAACTTAAGCAGGCTTAACATAACTGTTGTAGCTGCAGGATGCCACTAATAGCAGCAGTAGCCTCAGCATGCACATGCAGTTTGTATGTGCCAGTCAGTGGTAGTATGTAGGATTATGGTTGGGTTTGTAGTGTATCTGGACTCATGAATTTTCCCATGATGTTTGTGTGAGTACTTAGGAGGAGCAATAGAGTGATATTACTCTTCATTAATGTTTTTTTGAGGGTTTTAGGATTGTTCTGTTTTGTTTTAGCAGCCTAATGGGGTTTTAATGCTTTCATACAAATATGTTTCTGAAGATACTGCGTGAATATGAAGGCTGGCTTCCATAGGTGAGCTCGGAGCTTGCTGGGAGTTACCTCCTGATAATATCTGGCTTCAGACAGACAGTGCTCTCCTGACTTTCACCGGCTGCCAGGCTGGCTAAAGTAAAGGACCAGCCTTGGATTTACTTTACCAACTGCAGTCCCTTTGTAGGGTTGGAAAGCTGTACAGAGAATTCTATTTCCACTTAAATTACTTTGATTTTAGTGAAGCAACATTAATAATAAAATACAGTAAATTTAGAAATTAACTTCCTTATATTCTGATGTTAGGAATAATGCATAAAGCATAGTGAGGCATATACAGTTTAAGTGAGGTAATATAGTCTAAGATGCTGCATTTCCAGAGGTCATATTCATTTAATAGGAAATGTAATATGTGAAAAACTCATTGTGAAGACCAAAAAAAAACTTAGAACTGATTATTTCAAAAAATTTTATGGTAATTTGTGAGGGCTGCAGGAGAGATTCCATGCTGTCATGATCATAATTCACAAATATTTATAATAGACAATTTATTTTTTCTCGTGGTCTTTTAAATTTAGTCTCAGGAGTTATAAAACAGGAGTCAGAACCTCTGGGTGTCTACTTAATTTTTCAATATGTTGACAAAGTTAGCAGAGAAAGAAGAGGCCTGAAAACTCATGTATATCTGATTCATATGCTGTGGAATTAAAAGTAAATCTAGTTGTTTTGTCTTTTTTTCTTTAAAAACAAACCAAAGTGATATTCTTCTAAATAGAATTGAATACTAATGCTTGATAGAATATTGAGTATCTCTAGCAGTAGTGAAGCTTGAAGCTACTTTTTACTGTTTAAAGCCTTCACCATCATCAGTGTTAGGTTAGTAGAGTGGAATTCCTTTCTTGGCTGAGACAAGCAAATACTTAAAATTAATAATTCGGGTACATGTAAAAGGAACAATGTTGGATATTGTAAATTACAGATTATAAAAAATTTATAAAAGTAATTAAAGATTTAATAAAAGTTCTTAAAACTTTCTAATGAGAATAACGCTTATAGCAATAATTCTTTAATAAGAACTCCTGCACATCTGAGTCTCAAGTTTTTATTCTAATATTATTGGTTCAGTATGAACTCTGCAGTTGGGTAAGGAGAAGCAATATTCTCATTGAGAATTTTGCTTTCATGGCTCAGAACGGTGTTGTGTGGGTGGATATTGGGGTGTTCCACACTATGACTTGTGTGTGACTCCAGAGGGAAGGCTGGCATGGCAGGGTCCCCTGGGACTGTGTAGCAAGTCCTGGTTCCTTGGCTCAAGAGCAGTTCATTCAGCTCATGCTGCAAGCCTGAGCTGCTGAATTGCTGTGAAGGCAAATTTTTGAGCATCGTTACAGTTTTCTCATCGACCTGTAATTATGCTTTTAGCCTGATATAATCACCCTGCAGCTTGTAAAATGTCCTGTGTATAATTCAGATCTACTCAGGGCAATATGGGAGGCACATTTCAGTGCTAACTAAATTATAGGAAGGAACTTTAAAAAGTGTCTTATTTAATTTGAATCAATAAAATGTAGTGCTGTGGTGTTAGTGAGACAAGACATGTCCAACACCTTTCAAAATCTTCCTACTTCTCATTTTCCAGCACTAAACTCGACTCACAAAGTCAGAAGGACAATCTATCAGTAAGATGAAGATCACTTTTGTGATCTTGGGTCACGAAGAGAGAGTACATTTCCACAGAGGCTTTGCTGCCAAGTGATCCCTGTTACTTGTACCGTAAAGTCACTGAAAGAGATGAATTATGAAATTAATTGGTTAATTTTTAATGATGTTGCCTTGAAAAGTTGGAATAGAAACTGCAGTGTTAAAAAGTGGCACTAAGCTTAGTTTTGAAACAGTTTTTGATTGGGCTGACTTTTAACAGAAAGATTTATGAGTGAAATGAATTGAAAATCTCAGCTCAGTTGCTCCTGTGTAAGTTCCCAGTGTGCTTTCTACCTCCCATTACATTTGACATCCTCTTTGGCAGCCTGACAGAAACACAGCTTAGCAGACAGTGAACCTGAACTAGATTTCTTAATTTTTCTAACCAGTGATAAAATGGAATGGTTATGAAAACGATAAGCTGGCAACAGTGAAGGACAGCCCAGCGCTCAGCACTGCAGCTCAGTGGGCTGCCATGAGTCCCATCAAACTGGCTTTTGAAACTTTTAGCAGGGACTCTCCTTTGACACTGGCGCTCCTTTTAGTTGACATCACTGTAGCTACGGTTTACATAATAGTTGTGCAAAGCTTCACTAAAACTGGGTCACTAATTTTTATGACTGCAGTTGTTAAAAAGTAAAAGCAAAAGAGCCTTTCTGGCAGAAGGTTCTGCAGTACTACACACACTTTGTGTGAGAGCAACTAAAGCGCCATAAAAAGCCACTTTAAATATGAAATTGTTTGAACCTGGCAAATCTTGCAGCACTCTGACCCACACATATTGTTTATAAAAATGAAATCTTGAGAATTTACTTGTCATCAAAGGATGGTATGAGCAGAAGGGAGAAAGGTGAGGCTAGAGCAGGACCTCTTTTCAGGAATAAGGAATTAATGAATGACAATTGACTTAACTCTAAGCAGAGAATTTCTGGGGATCATTACATTTCCCAGAAGGCAAAGTCAATTTGCCTTTGGCTTCTGCCTTAATGTAGCAGGGACAAGTAGTAGTTTTGCAGACAGACTGTCCTCTAGAGGATCCTAATTCTTAATTGTATAAAAGTTCTAATTGTTCCGTTTTTATGTGCTAACTTAAATAAGTTGTGCATATAATTTAATTGCAGTATGAACATCCTGAATTAGTCTAAATGAAGCAAATAAATCTCACAAGTATTACTTAAAAAAAAAAAGGTTAAGAAAGCATGAGATGAAAGGTTTCACATGCTAAAATATAACTGTTTAAAATCATCCTGTTACTTGAATGTTTGCAGGTTCCTTTCCCAGCAGTTGTACTATGCTTTTCCTCCTGAGATGGCTTCAGCAGTCACTTAACGAGGCTTGAATTTGTTAAATTTGCCGAGGAATGTTAGTGCCGAGTTGTTAAGCAAAGTGATGCTCTTCAGTATTGAAAATTATGCCCCAGCAAGGTATACAGATGCATCGTGTTGCTGTTGATGGCTGGTCAGAGACTGATACCACAAGTTCAGGTATAAAAGGTTGGAAAGTAATGTGAAAGCTAAGGCCAAGGGAGATGTCATGATTTCAAGCCTGTATTCTCCTCACCAGAGCTGCTCTTTGTCAGTCTCTTTGGAAAGCTGGTTTTGCGAGAGTGGCCCATCTGTTGGGCTTCCTTGAACATGCCTTAAAATTGGTGTTCTGGTGTAGAAGCTTTCAAAGACTCAAAGCAGGAATATCTGAAGTTTTTCTGTCATCTGTTTATGATGGCCTTTAATCTTACTGAAAGAAAAAGGGCATTAATGATTTCTGTTGTTACTAACTGTAGAATGTACATTTAGCTTAAAAGGATATTGGAAATGCTTTCTTGTAGCGTGTTCTATGTAACTGCTTCCCAGTAGAACAAGCATATCAAGAATTTTATCTGTTTGGTTCTGACCATTTTATCAACAGCTTAACTATGGAAGGTACTTAAAAAAGGCAGTGTTGAATAAGAAATGAATGACAGCTACTTGGACATGTCTTAAATTGAATAGAATTTCCAAAATCACTACAAA
>JAWWES010000171.1:25609862-25634866 GCA_035583135.1 Lophotriccus pileatus
AAGCAGGAATATCTGAAGTTTTTCTGTCATCTGTTTATGATGGCCTTTAATCTTACTGAAAGAAAAAGGGCATTAATAATTTCTGTTGTTACTAACTGTAGAATGTACATTTAGCTTAAAAGGATATTGGAAATGCTTTCTTGTAGTGTGTTCTATGTAACTGCTTCCCAGTAGAACAAGCATATCAAGAATTTTATCCGTTTGGTTCTGACCGTTTTATCAACAGCTTAACTATGGAAGGTACTTAAAAAAAGCAGTGTTGAATAAGAAATGAATGACAGCTACTTGGACATGTCTTAAATTGAATAGAATTTCCAAAATCACTACAAATAGAAATATTGACAAAGTAACCACCACTGAAAAGATAGTGTTCTTCCTGTTGCTATTCCAGGAAGAAACCTCTAACTTTGAATAAATATTAAAAAAATTTAGAAAAAATTTTAACAGTATGTTCCTTATAACAGAAAAGCACATACATTAGGAAAGTGTATTTAGTAGTTTGGTCCATGTTTGGGGGATGTTGATACTTCTTGATACACTGTTAACATGACTAAATAGCAGATATATACAGATTCTGATGATTCTTTATTTTTTGATCTGATTATAAATCTGTCAGACATTATCTACAAATAAGTGAATTCTTTTGGAAAACTGTAATTCAATTTCAAACATGCATTGGTTAGCACTGCATTTACTAGGCAAGAAGAAAGAGCAAAACTTAATTGGAATTTTTAGACGACTGTTTCAGCATGGAAAATTTCCCCTTTTATTGCAGTACTGTTTTCTAAGTGGAAAAGATAGACTTCCAAATAGTAACACAACTGCCAAATGTTAGGTCTCCTGGATAGACTTAGTATAACTTCAGTGTATCTAAAGCAGGTGTGCAACGTGTATTGTATATATGAATAGCCCCAGTGCAGAAATGCTTTTGAAATGGGTGGATAAATTGAACACTTCTTAGGAAATCTCCACAACTAAGTAAGTAATGCCAGTCGTCTCCAGCAGCAAGTTCATTCTATTAGGCACACAGTTCTCATATCACCATTGCTTTTCAGAACAAAGAAATATGGCCAGGTTTTTAACATGTGCCTAAAAATTTTATTCCGGGGGGAGGGGGGGGAAGAAAAAGGCTGATATATATTGTATAGATTTAATGGTTTTTTATGACATGGGCCACCTCACAAACCCAGGCTCTCTAATATAAGATGGACCAACCCAATTAGGGAAGGGAAAGTCAAAAATGCGTTAAAATGCGTTAAAATGCATTAAAAAACAAACACCACCCCCACTGCCCTTGCCCCAACAGCAACCACCAGCTTCCCCCCTCCCCAAGTTACTTATTGCACTGTGTAGGTGACCAAAAGCTGGCTCCCATCCCTGGATCCAGGGAGCCACTTAACTGAGCTTCAGACTCATCACTTAGTAGGAGTAAATGTTGCTTTATTTGTGGACACCAAATTCCCTCTTTCACAGAACTTCAACAACTATTCCTTTGTTTGAAATAGTTACAGACATCCTCTCTGGGCAGCAGAACAAGGCAAAACAAGTAATAGTTGTGGGTTCATGAAGTGAGAGCTCTTAAAATAGCCATGGAGTTGCCCACTGAGGTGTCTGCACAGTCCAGCTGAGCTGACAGGTTCTGTTAGCTGTGCTCAACAGCTTTATTTACAGGTTTTTGAGATCATTCTCTTGGTTGCTCTGAACTTTGCTAATAACCCTACTGAAATAAATTATTTTGTGGCTGTTTTGCAGTTATTCTGCAAGATTCAGACAGTGACCCAAGCAATTGAAAAGAAAGGCATGTCTAGTTTTATTTTGCAGTAAAGTGGTACCTCAGTTTTCAGGTTCATTTAGAGTTACATATCTAAAGCAACTTTTTTGATTAAAATTCCAAATGTTACAGTTGTGATAGAGAGGAAGCATTAAAGAAATAAATGCAAAAGGTAAGTGTTAAGGAAGGTGAACCTGATTTTGCTCCTACCCTTTCTGACTCAGGAAATGTGCCAGTGCATTAACTCTGCATAGACACTGTTATCATGGATCCATTACAGCAGATCACCACTTTTTTCTAAGGGCTTTAGTTCTTGAAAAGTTGGAATTCATACAGATAAAACTGTTATTTCTCAGAAATAAATCAGATGCTTGACAGTCAGTTAAAACTTAATTTGTGTGTGGGATATAGAGAGTGAATATGGCAGAATTCCAGGTTTTTCTGTTAACTTATTCTGTGACTCCTGACGAGCATCTCAGCCGATGAGCCCTGAAGGCAGACGGGCTGCTGATGCAGACATAAGATAAACTCATTATTTCATGGGAGCTCCAACAAACTACCCTAGAGCACAATCCACAGCAAAGCAAAAAAATCACTTGCTTTAAGGAATTTCTTGGTAGCCTTAGGGAAGGTATTAATAGAACTTCTCAAGCTTAACCTTGTTATAAGCCTGTAATGCTGCTGTTGTTTGCTCTTAAGTCAGGAATTTTAAGCAGATTAATATGAAGACTAGCAGACCCCAGCCTGAATCAGGATTTATGGTGTTGTCAGTGCCTAGTTAATTCTTAAGTAAAATGTATTTGTTTTGGTAAAATGTACGTTAAACCTCAACAGTAGTTTTAGTCAAATACTTGCCCTTAATTAAAGTAAAAAACCTCAGCAAAGTAAAGTTGTATAAATTCTTTTGAGATCTTTAGCATTATTAAAGGTTTTCAGTGAGCATGCTTTCTGTTTACTGCGGGGGGTGTTATTGGTGTGGAGCTTTTTGTTGTTTTGTTTTTAAATTCAGGAGTAACAAACCTATTTGATCTTGGCTGTGTTTGAACAGTGTTCCTATCTCTGCAGGGTTTTTAGGGTTCATACAGTTGAAGGAGGGGGCAGGGTGGTCTCAGGGTGAAGAGAACTCTGAAATACAAAGACTGGCAGACAGCACTGGGAAAAGGGAACAGTCCTGTAAGATGCCATGGGCTATGGGATGAGAAGTTGCTGGATACATGGAAGAAATTGATGGATTTTATTGAGGCAATAACTTGTGCTTTGCAGTGCACAGGACTTGCAAAGTGTCATGAGAATGGAAACTGAAATTAAGAGGAAATGTAGCAGGGCAAAACAGTTATTTTAGAACTTGACTATAAATGTAGCTTACAAGTGAAAAGTGCTGATGGATTGTTGAGTGATGTAGTTACATAATTTTTTTCTTTTCCCCCCAGTTCTGATGTTGGGGAAGAGGGAGATCAAATACTGTGATGCTTTTGGAATGGTGTGCAGTTAGCCAGTGGTGGATCTCTTCTGCATGGGAAAATTCTTATGTGACTCACTCACGGCAGCTTTGGTGTTGGTTCTCGCAGTGTAAACCCAGACAGAGCGAGAAGGCTTTGGTAAATAAAGGACTGCTTTTTGTAGTCTTCGAAGTGTCTTCTGTGCTTCGAAGAACTTTCCTTGGGGATTAAGAAAACAATACAATTGTTTGTATGTCTTCCCTTACTTATCTTGTGTGTCTTCTGCTGGGTCCTATTAGGTTTTGCTGTACAGCAGTTCCACACTGATATTCAATATTACCGCAAGTGGTGTGTGTTTTTCTCTGTTAACAGGTTAAAAAAAACCCCAAACCCAAAAAACCCCAACTGTCTCAAGATAACAGATGTGACATGGAATAGGTATTGACATTTTAATCAGTGTATGATGTTTAACACTTCTAATGCTAAGCAGAAACATGTAGCCCTTAAAGCACTTGGGCATTTTTTCCTAGTACCTTTAGGTCTGCATGGTGACAGGCAGTAGCTTAGCTAAGACAGGTGGAGTCCTGCAAGGGAAGAAGGCTGAAAGGCTGGTCTATAGGTGTCTTTCTAGAGTTCCTGGAAAAAAAATGGAGATGATAAAAGTATGGAAGGACTTGTTTCACACTGCAAGGTGAGAGCATATGGTCATCTTGAGGTAGCTTCAGTTCCTTCAGGAGCTAGATCTAGCAGATTAAAAGGAAAGTTTCATTTCTGTTTGTGATATTGATAACTCTGGAAAATTAAATTTAATCAGAATATTTCATGAAGATTTTTGCAGCTGAATATGTGGAACTGGTGAACTGGGCTATAAAGATTTTGCAGGAGAGGTTTTCTGTAATTGACTCTGTGTACATGGTCAGAGATCAGAATTCTTAGAATAGCAGGTTTTGGCTTCCTTCGTCTTCTGTTTTTGTTCCAAAGAATGCAAATAGTAATGTGAGGTCAGGTTTCCATGTTTCCTTGTTCCATGACTGAGAACAGCACCGTAGCAGTACTGTATTCTAGAAGCCAGGTTGAAGTTTTGGATATAATGCAGATTATATTTTCAGTGGGTCTTTAGTTTTTCTCAGCTTTGCTTAGAGTGGTGGCACAGAATAAGTTGTATCTCATCTGTGTTAAGAATTTCTGAATGCTGAGATGAAGTGATTACATGTAGGTGCTTATGGGATCTCTCTGGTGTCCCTTCCCGCAGCACTTACAGCAGTCCTGAACAGGCAAGAGCCTTGTGATGGCCACGTTGCTGTTGTTTAGCTCAGCCTGTGTTGATAAAGGCACTGTGTCCTTAGATATTGAAGAATTCTCACCCAGCCATTTGATGTGAGCTTTACAGTGAATTGAATTCAGTGCTGTCAGCTCATTCTCAGAATTTGTGAAGATTTGTATTTCTGTTATTGGGCTTAGCAGAACTGGTTTTCTTTTAGTTACAGCATGAGAACAATCCAAATCGTAAGTATTTTATAAAAGAGAGTCTAATAGGGCTAAAAGGACACTTATTTTTTTGTCACCTGAAGATTGCTAATTTTCAGTGTTTTCCTCTTAGCATTTTATGTGTCATTCTAGCACAGCAGTCAGATGTTTAATCTGTGATGAAAGCTTTTCCACAAATGGGGATAGAGATACATGGTATTGTAAAATATAAGGGTGTTATTCTGTTTATGAGTAAATACACTGTAGATCTGAGGTAGTTTATGTGAAATTCAAAATACTGCTGGAGATTTTAGTTTTTCTTTAAAGGGACTGAACTTCCTAAATACAATTGACAGCATGTTATTGTCTGAGACTACTTTGTGATCATTCAGCAACCTGTTGCACAAGGAGGAATGAAAGGAACATTGGAATATGCTACTGATGGAGAATACTAAAGAAATTGTAGTTACGTGATGCTACAGAAAGTCTTTTTGGCAGTCTAAAAGAATCACAAGAATTGCCATGAAAGATGTTGGTTTCTTCTTTCTGATAGTTATATTTCTTCATGTTTTGTTAAGATTTAATATCACTTATGAAATGGGAGACCTCATGAAGGTTTACTCAAAAATGCAGAGCCTCCTCTTTTTGAAAGTAATTGAAATTCTACATATCAGTATAAACAAAGATAATTAATTTCGTGTTTTATCACTGAAGTGGTTGTATTTTTGTGTGTCATTGGCAGAACCCAGTTACCTGCAATGGGTCTCACTGAAAATTAGCAGAGTTCTATTCCTTTTTTTTTTATCTGAGCTAGTCTTATTCAGTATTTTATCCCGATCTTCAGCTGGAGTTCTGGATTTATAATGGATACAGCTTTCCCTCTGGCAGGAACATTTGATTCAAGTACACGCTGTGATGACTTGTTGAAGAATCTTTAATGTGAAAACTTAAGCAGTCGAATTTATACTGTTAATTAAGCAACAACATAAATAGAAGAAAAATGGAGTGTATTTTTTACATATTCTTATTTACATAAGATGTTTTCACTCCAAAGAGTCAAAATGATAGTGCTTCAGATAAGGCACGGAGGCTGTGAGTTTGTTTAGTGATAAAAGTTAACCTTTTTTCACAGAGGGAGGGGAATAATGACTTGGTGTTTGCCTTACTAATGTTTTGTCCTGGTATAAATGAGTATATACCCTCTTCTTTCATCTATCCATTGAAAGTGGATATCCCCCCCTGCAAGTGACCCTGTGGGTGGGACCTGTGGGAATCTCTTTCTGCTGCTGTGGCTGCAGCTGCTTCAAGAGGTGTCTCGTGAGCTCTGTCCTCAGCCAGGACAGAGCCTGTGGTTGGCCACACGTGGTTGGTGCACCTCTTTGTTTCCATGTCTCTGGGTTTGCTGGAGAAGACCTGATCACTTTTTCCTGATGACAGCCTACAGTTATAATGCATGTAAAGCAGTGGGACTGAGAGGTGTTTTAGGTCAAAAAGGTGACACTTGACTTTTGTTCCATCTGTTGACAGTGCACTCATTCCACTAAATGAACTACAGAGTGAGAAGAGAGAGGTTACAGTGGAGAATGGACACACATGCACTAGTACTTAAATAATTTACCTTTAAGAATGGTCACAACTGTACCTGTTAGGAACTAGTCTATGTACAACTGATGTTATCCCACATCGGTGTGTGTGGGAGGGCTGAGATTCCTGGGGTTTTTGGTTGCGTTTTCTTAGGTGTCCCAGTGATTTCCGCCGTACAGAGCTAGATGGAGCTGTAAGATCTTCTGTCAATAGGTACAGTGCTAGAGACTCTTCCAAGTTCTTCTGTTTCTGTGTTTCCTTTTGGGCTGCCTGTGTCTGTTAAGAGTATGATGAGTAAGCACATTTGTAACCCATAAATGCTGGGTAAGGGAAGGGGCACTGTTTAACCGAGCCCTGGTAAGTGAGGGTGCTGTAGCCAACAGGCCCTCTACTTGAAAGGTACACATTTTCATTTGAAATTCGCTCCTCTTTGAGATGGTATTCAAGTTTTCATGAATTTGAGGTATCATGAGGACACTGCATAAAGTGTCAATGGTACTGGAATGGATTATAAACACAACAGACCTGGTGAATCTGTTGAAGATCCTGCAATCATAGAAGGGTCAGGGTAGCTTACAGGATTGTGTCCTGCACAAGTATAGGAATGTGATAGTTAGTTAGTAGCCAATTTTCAGTAGTTCCTGGGTATTTTAACTTGTGTTTTCCCCATTATTTTCTCCTCTTGCAATAACAGTGGTGTTGCTTTGTGCTGCCAGTGCATGAAAGGTAGGAAAATAACCTGAAGTGCTAAATGTTTTGTTTATTGTTCAAGTAAGAATCCTGTCAGTTGGTAAGATGGTTTGATAAAGGTCACCTTTATCAGTAGTAGTTAATTGCAATAAATTACTGTGTTGGATACTCTAACTGGATTGCTCAGGTCCTTAGCTGTTAACATATGCAGATAATCATGATGGTGAGCACCACAATTTGTTAAGTTTTCAAACACCACTAGAATCAATTAGATATTTTACAGACTGCTTAAACTCTCAAAAATATTTGTATTTTTCTTTGTTTTAATTTTTCCTTCTATCTAGTTTTTACTCTGGGGGGGACAGACATGTGGACTACGCAGGAATAGAAAGGAATAGAAAAATGCTTTCTGCATTCCAAATTTATGAGGTTTGAATATTACAGAAGATGCTATCTTCACAAGCCCAGAGGCTGAATTTCTATCTGTAGAAAACAGACAGCACCCCAGGGTATCATAGTGCAAAATTATATCTTCTCCAGGTGATGCTCATTGCCCCTGAAGTGACCATCTTGAATGAGGTAGCTCAGTCTCCACCTTCAGTATGTCTGATGGCAATAGACCATCAGCATTGACATCTGTGTGCAAATACTCATCTGGAATATGAAATTAGCAGTTTTTTGCTTAGGAAGATAGGAAATCTTTTCTGGATTATCTGTTCTTTTTCCCATATTTCTCAATTTTTTTACAGTGTTCACATGAGTACAGAATGTAGTGGGTTTTTTCCTGACACTGCTGTACTGTGACAACACATTGCTCCTGTTTTACAGGCATGAAATGCTTTTGAGAAAGGGAGGCTTGGAGTTGCATAGGACACTGTGTAACAGGACACTGAACAAAAGCCAGCACTTCGGCATCCTTTTTTATATCCCGATCCTAGTCAAACAATTCTTTCTCCCTAGTTTTGGATTAAGGTGTTTGTAATATAATGTAGGTAGTGTTTGTTTGTGTCATAATGTACAGACTATTCATTACATGTTTGCATTCTTCAATGGAACTACAGTTGTTTTCATCTGCACAGATTTCATATCCCGCTTTATAATTAGCCTGTTAGATTTTTTTTACAAGTATTTACAATAATGAATGGCCTATAAAATGATTAAACTTCTGAAGAAGTTTGAAAAACTTCTGTAGCACTATTTTCAAGCATTAGAGTATTATAGATTATAAATAATTACTGTACATGGGTTGATTGCTATAAGCAAATATGACAATATTGTGCAACTTTAGTTTATGTTTTTTTTGCTTGATTTAGATCCTCTGCATTTTAGAATGCAGAGGATCTAAATGGAGATTTAGAACTCCACTGCAATTCTTTATATGTACGAGAAGTTTCAGCTGGTCCCGTGTTCTCTGTTGAAAGCCATTGCAGAAGCTCAGCTGTAAATTTCCACATGGTAGTATCTCCGAGTGTGTTTGAAAGATATTTTGTAGTGGATAGCTCGGTTCAAACCACAAATAAAATAGGAATTGTCTGGGTTAAAAGTGTGGGAATCTGAGGCCTGTTTAGGTTGTTGAAGATTGCTGTGGCTGGCTGTGTGCTTCAGAGGTGTGTGCTGGACTGTGCTCAGCTGTATCGATTCTGGGACTCAGAAGTCACAGATGAGATTTTCAGTTGGTCTGTAGCTCTGCTGGTTGACCAAGTGTGTGGGTAAGAATGAGGGCAGCATGGTCAATATACATATCTTGAATTGTAGACAGAAGACCTCTGAAATGGATGGACACCATCTGCAGTTATTTAAATTTTGTAACTGCTTCAAAATACACTTAGAGCAGTGTCTCATTGTAACAAGTGTTTGCATCCATGGGAGAGTATTTTTCTAATTGCCTGTGTTAGAAGCCTGGTAAATTAGGTACTCTGAAAGCTGAAAGAGTTTGTCACTTTAGGCAAAGATCTTGACCTTAGCATTTGAAATACGATGTATAAAGTAGATGATGTGGATTCCCTCATGGTCTTGTAACACAGGTAGCTAAAACTCTGGAAGAGCCAATCCTTTTTTTTTCCCCTTTAGTATTATGAGGTATATAACTTTGTACATGTGCATGTCTTTAACTTTTAAGTATTCAGAAAAGGGCATCTTCCTTAGTAAGATCAGAGAGGCCCTTTAAACATGGCTAGCTGAATTTAACTGCCAGAGCCTCTATTGAAGCACCTAAATATGTTTTAATATTTTTACTAGGGAGGGAGAAGCAGTGGGACTTGTGGAGATCAATGTATTTTTCAGGCTCTACTGTCTTTTGAGCTCTGAGGATTTGCCAGGTGTATTTGCAAGTAGCTGACTTCAGCCCCTGATTTTTTTCAAAAGCTTGGTGTAGTCATTAAGACTCATCTGTGACCTCTTGTTCCTCCCTGTTGAAGGTGGTTCTGTGATGCTTTTCTGTCATAGAAGAGATATTACAAGGAAGTTTTTATCAAAGAAATATACAAAGGAATGAGCGTTTTAAGCAAAGAAAAACATTTATAGTCCTTTTTCCTTTAGAATAAATGTGCAATCTAATTTGAGTAGAAGGCAGTAATTGGTGGGTGCTGACTCTCCTCTGTTGTTCCTGCCCTATTCGCATCTGTGTTTAAGAGTGCATGCTGTAAACCTTCTCCTGTAATTTTCATTGCACCAAAAATCGTAATTTAGTTGATTGTAAAGAAGGAGAGGAAGTGGTGTCTGATAACACCATAAAATTATCTTCTCTCAAGTAAAAATTAACAAAAATTAGCAAATTCAAATTGGATTTTTTGCATATTGTTTAGAAAAGAGAATATGTACACACCAGTGCAGATAATTGGAGTTCCAGAGTTTGTCATCACAATATGCAGAGTTACAGCTCCACAGTAAAGAGGTTTTGACAGGATGATTGTTTAATAGATTGAAATGGGCTTCAATGTGTTTGGGTTTTAGCCTTGGGCTCTTTTGATGGGCCTTACAGTCTTGATGAACAGGCTTCTCTTTGTACTTTGAAGATAAGTTAGATTAAAACAAACCCAATGAAAATAATCTGCAAACTGCTTCAATTTAAATCAGCTATGTTAAATGTTAGAAAAGGATCTTAAATCTTGTCCAGGCAAAAGTCTTGCAATTTTTTTTTTAAAATTTGCTTTTCCTTAGCTTCCTATCATTTATCTGTGATTCAAAGTCCACTTTAGAGAGTTTAGTGATGTAAAGTTGGAATTTGGCAAGTTTTTCTTGCCCAGGATGATTGTGAGCGGAGTGGAGCAGTAGCACAAACCCACCCTGGAGCCGTAGTGACCATGTGCAGTCAGGGAGCCCCAGCTGCTGCTCTGCTTTCCAGCAGCACGATCTGGGCAGGTGTGTGGTTTGGCCACAAAATACAAAGAGGTGCAAGATGCTGTAAAGATATATTCCCTTCTTCAGCAATATCGTAAATGGCACTTGGCTGACAAAGGAGGAACATCAGGCCTGGCATTTCATACATTTGTGCATACTCTGTGTATCCTGAAGCTTTTTTTTTTTTTTGCATATTGTCTTCATACTGGGACAAAATTTGTGATACGATGTCAGATAACTTTTCCAAGATCCTTAGAGGAGCACAGCTGGTCACTGAATTGTCGGGAAAAAAAAAAACAAACAAAAAAGATTGAGATGTTGGTAGTGACTTATGGGTAGGGTAGTGTGTTAAGTGGACACTGGGTCTTTTAATTATACTGATGAGGGAAATTCACTGTATCAGTTCAACAACATATTTAAGCCTGTTTTTCTTTAAATACTAAGACTAGAAGAGAAGGAAATTGGTATTTGTTCATCAGCTACTTGTTTCCATTGTGGAAGAGAAATAGAGACCAGATAAAAATAGTTAATCAGCAAAGTGATTTATTGCTGCATGAGTACTTCTAGATTAATGTAGTGATAATGTGCTGTCTAGAGCTGGGAAGATGCTCAGAGGAAGAGTTAATGATACTTTATTAATAGTTAGCTTTTATTTTGTATACTCCTACTGTCAAGCTTCATTGTTACCATGATTATTTGTGCTGTTTATTTCTTTTAGAGATGAAGAAATCTGCTAATGTTTTTCTAATGCATGTGTGTATGTGCACATACATCTGCGTCCTGCTGTTGCTCTGCCTTAACTTCCATCCTTTTAAAGTGTTCTGTCACGTGCTCTTAAAAAAGTTTTCTGTTTTCAGCAATTAATCCCTCCCTTGGCCATGAGATTGATGTGCCTTTAAATGATATTATGAAAAGGAGAAAGCAAGGTCTTAATTTGCATGGTGATTTTGTTGGTTGATGGGATGTACCCTCATGATTGGAAGCATTTCTCCAAATTGCAAAAAGTAACAAACTTCCTTCAAGTCAAAGCTGAAATTCTTATCTCCTAAAATGTGTCCCACAGCTGCAGTTTGAAGATAAGATCAATTATGGTGAGATATGCACTAATGTGTTTTGAGAACTGGCAACTCCTTGAGTGAGAGACTCCATTCTGTCTCTTAGGATAGTTTTCAGTGGGAAGGAGGAACTGGGTGGGAATCTAAAAAAACTTCCAATGTTCGGTGAAACATCCTAAAAGGGAATATAAAAACTATTCAATTACATACAGGTTTTAAAATATCAAACGTCCTTTATGGGTGTTGGGTTCTAGTTTTTAGTATTTGAATGTTAGCAGTGTTAGCTCCCATTTTTAGTAACACTGCATACTGTTGAAATGCATACATAAAAAAAGAATCTCTGTTGTGGTTTCATAGCTTGGTTAAATGCATAAGAGCACTCAAGAGATGAGTGAACAGAGATCTGTGGGAATGGATCAACCAAGTTGCTTTAGGTAAGGAAGCAGGTTTCTCCATGTATGTCTCGCACTCCAGAAGGAAGGATCACTAGCTTGTCAAAAGGCTGGAAAGACCATCTGGTAGGTATCCAGGTATAGAACTAGATTCTCGTTGATGAAATTCTGATAGGCTTATAATGCATTTCTGATGATCTGTGTCTGTGTTCAAGAGTTTTCCCTACTAATTTTTAAAAGATGGCAGATGAGAAACCCACCTAGAGGCTGCTGTGCATCGTGTGGCTCCGGATCCTGAGCTCTGGAGCGTGGTTGTCATGGGCTTCTTGGTTGCCAGTACCAGATGAATTGGAGAAGGATCTCTGCCAGCTGCATACAAAGGCCAGGCACAGTGCATGTTTAATTGGACACATACTGATGTGAGCAGGGATTCTGGTTTGCAGAGGGAGTGACAAGTCAGTCTGCTTACAACGGTTAAACTGTACAGTGTTTTCTTTGCCTTAATAGGAAAAGATGTGGTGGTTGTGTAACTGTTTGGATGCGTTTCACTTATGTGGGGTAGAAAATCCCAGCTGGAAAGAAATTCTCCTCTCTGTAGGAAGGAAGGGTGTGGGCTATTACCTCCCTTTACCAAACTGCTAGCTTCCTTTTCTCTTCTGTATAACTTCCAGCTGAAACTTTTTTCTTTCCTGAATGCTCCCGTTCCATTTTATTACAGGGCATTCAAAACAGTATAAAAATGATGGGTGCTGTTTTTCCTGTGAGGGAGGGAAAGGAGATTTTTAAATGTTTAATGTACCTTTAGGACATCAGTGTAGTTGAGTATTCTGTGCCCATGTTGCCTCTGACTACTTGCCTGAATGTTACATGCAGTGTATTTGGAAGACAGCAAAATGCGTGTTTTACAAGCAGTGAAGTAAAACTCATTGTTATTTTTCAGAAACTTACAGCTGATGTGTAGCTGCACACCAATTACTTTCCCATGGGCAAGTTATCTTTTAAAATAAATAAATAAATTTGCATAACTCCATAGGGAATAAGATAACTGATGTAATAATTACTTAGGAGCAGAGCCAGCATCCTGCAATTACTTTAAAACACATGTGCTGCAATGTCTTTTTGTATTGATATGCTTCTTGTGACATCCTTCTGCTGACACATTCAATTAATGTTTTATTATCATCTTCTTTTTTTTTTTTTTTTTAAAAAAAAAAACCACCGGTGACTGAGCTGAAGCAAAATAGGTTGTTCACTTACTTAACAAGAATGGTTAAGTGGTTTTTCGAACCATACTGGAAGTATCTTTGCTGCGTGAGTTGACCTCATATCACTGCAAGTTATTGATTATTCGGTTGGCTGAGAGCAAACAGATTGTAGCATTTCCTTTAGTGAGGAAGACATAATGAGATGGATGTGATATTGATTAGAATTTTCAGATTTGTTGAGTATCATAATCTGCATTCCCTGTGCAGTGCATGTGGCAACTACCAGCCCAGAATAGGGGCGTTGCTTGTCTTCCCTTTGAAATAATTTTGTTTAAAATACTCCACACAGGTGACAGTGCAAAATACTTTGATAGAATCTTTATTTCCATGTGGATTGTATCACTTGCTAATCTTCTGCAATTTATTATCTGCTCTAAAAATACCATTTCCTTCGCTTTTGACTTGTATTTGTTTTAGTCCCTTTTAAAGAGCTATATGTCACAAAGGAGAAAGATGATGAAGCTATAAAACTATGGCATGAGACAGTTTCTAGTGGGTTTAGAACTACGGTGTCTGTAAAAAGCTTTCTTCTTTCCCAAAACATCTCTATGGAGGGGATCACGAACAGTCGGTGGGCTCTGGCAGCCTCACTAAGCGTTGGGGTCTGTAACCACTGGCACACTTGAAAACTGCCTAACGATACAGCGGCTTGAAGCAAGGCACAGACAAGAGACTGTAGCCAGGTGGGTTGTGTACATAGCTCTGCCGCTGACTGTGTGCTGCGGAGGGCCCTGGCAGCGTGGCTGCGAAGGTGCCGTGCACAGCGTGTTCGGCAGCTGTGCTGCGTTCCTGTGGCTCTGGAGAAGGTGCTCCCCTCAGCTTGGGGCTGAGAACTTTTTCCAGCTTGTTCAGTGAGCGGAGTTTACAATGAGAGCACTATGACATTTCCACTTCCGTGTTGTAGTTGTGGTAATTAATATTTAGCATGGTATCTAGTAATTTTCAGCTTCAGTGCACTTTACAAACATTAATTAATTGTCACAGCACCCCTGTGCAGTAGGTAAATTCTTTCCTTACTGTTGTTTTATTCAGCAGCCGAGAGCCCCAAGACTTGCAGTATCGTTGGGTCTCACTTGGTGATCTGTAGCTTAATATTTTCAAAAGTTGTTTGTTAAATTAGGATAAGTTGTTATTAATTCTGGGTAAAAATGAAGTTGTCATTAGATTATTATTGCATTAACTTCTGCCATACTGTCTGTTCTAGACCCCCCCAGATTACATTGGAAGGTAAAAAATCATTAACAAATTATTTCAGTTTTATTTTGCTTATTCTTTGGATGCTATGCCCTCTTCAACTTCTGCTGTGGTCATGGGAGAATTATTTGGAGGAAACTGGAGACTTTTCTGTGGCAGTCTTGCTCTTGTCTTCTAAGAGTGCACTTACTTTCCTGTAGTTCCAGTCTCTATCAATAATGCTGTGTGAGTGTATTGAGAACTGGCTTTGGAAATGTTTTTGGTCTTGCTGTGTCCTGCAGAACTTGACAGTGTCAGTGCAGGTGATCTGCAGGGATGAGGGCGCTGGGTTGTTTTGGTGTTTTCCCCCCCACCAAGCCCCGATTTATATTGTTTAATGAGGATAAAGCCATTCATGCACCAGTGTTGCTTCTGTACAAACCCGACACACAGAGCACTGTGGCTGTGTTTCTAGCTGTTACCTTTTGCTTTCTGCTGTATTGGTCTCAAGTAGAACGTTTGACTGAAAACTTTCAGCTGCTGCTGCAAGACTTTACCCTGGCAACTGTTTCTACTTAGTGCTGCTGACAACCCATGAAAGCATTTGAAAAACATTTTGCTTACTGGAACAATTCTGCTGACGTATTTTTCTTCCTACCTTTTTATTACTAGCAAAATTTGCATGAAAACAGGTCTTTCTGTTTATTAAGAGTTCACAATCCTCAATTCAACAGCGTAATTAGAGTGGCGTTCAACTTGCACAATGGAGCTAGAAAAAACTCGCTTGATTTCCCTGTGAACCTGAAACTTAGGCCCTGTTTAATCATCTTAAACCAAATTTGTGTTAATCCATGTTTTGGAGTGTAACCGAGGCAAGATTCAAAATAAAGTGTGGTGGACAGTGGAAGGCTTTGTTTGTGGCAAAGCAACACTGAGAAGACTCATGGGAGAAACCCTCCCTGTGTCTACCCCCAGCCTAATGGAAAATGTCAGACTGTGCCCAGTTCTACTCCTAATGACTGAACCTAATCATCTCCATGGCCCTAATTATGGTCCCGTGGCAGGCTGAGATATTAGGTGAGGAATAAGCAGCAGGAGTAGAGATCAGATTTGATCAGCATATGTCTCATTATGCTTGAGTGATCAGTATTAAAAATAAAGGGGAGGGAAGAGGCAGAAACACACTGCTAGAATACAATCTAGAGGAGCAAAATGTTCCTGCATTTGTGTTTATTTCTAATTCTTTGTGTGAAGCTTGTGGCAACTTCAGCAGCTCAGCATTTTTATTGTTCCTTCTTCCTCTGTAGGCTTTTTTGCAGTATGTTTGTCCGTGTTTGGCCCTGGAGTTCACAGCAGACCAGTGACCCCTCTCATTTTAAGAAACATGCATTTAATGGGGTGCAGCTGGCTTTCATCAGCTCTTCAGTGACAGGACTTATGAATTCAGAGATATACTGTCTTCATATGAATAGTTTCTCTATGTTACTTCTTTTTTGAGGTCTGTGAGTATTCTGGAGTGTTTTCTACTCCTCTGGCCCAAATGAATAGTGTCTGGCTATGGTTTGTTTACTGATCCAGCAACTTGGAAGCATTTATGTGAAAAAATTAAGAACACAGTCTGTTTTTTTTCTAAATTAAAAGTTTCTGTTGATATGTTTCTAAAAAGTCAAGGTTAGGTTTTATGGCTTCTGAATATTGTTCTGGATTTTGTCATGTTATATTTAACTTAAGCAGAAGTTAAACCAAACCAATTTATTCAGGTTTTATTTTTGCTGAGACCTTTTTTTGACAAGATTATTCAGATGAAATAAGTCAAATGCTTTGAAATTAGTAATAATACATTTGTAACAGCACTATATGTATGCTTATAAAAATAGTCATATTCTATTTTCTTGAATGGTATCAAAGATTCAGTGCTGTAAACATGTTTTATTACTCTTGTCTGTCGATGATATTGTAGGGTTTTAAATGTGATGGAGTTATGGAGTTTGCTGTCAGTTCTGGTCAGATGCTGGATGTGCTGGTCACCAGCTCAGGGAGCATTGAAATGTGAGCCAGCACTACAAAGCAACCTGTCCTGGTGTCTTGGTGAACAAGTGTCTCTGCGTGAAGAGACTAATCTGCATTCGTAGCTCTGATGGATGCTGATTTTATTACAAAGAACTCTATTTGTTTGAAAGAAAAAACCTCACAAACATCTTTGAAAAGAATAATTTATTTTAAAAAAAAGGTTAATCTATATTTCCACACACAGAAGAAAAAAAATAAAGTGTATCAGAGAGCATTCAGAAACAATTATGCATTTACATTTCCTGCTGACTTTATCAGTTCATTGTGGGACAATGAGAGGAAGTTTTCATAGTCTGGGTTTTCATACTATATGTTAAGATGGAACACGGCTTGATTAAATAATAGGCCTAAAAATGAACTGGAATGCTTTTAATGGCTCTATAATATATATATAAAGTATGCCTCAGTAATGGATATAGTTTATATCTGAGTTTACAAGCTGTAAATGAGATTAGTAGAGCTCTAGAAATAATGTTAGCTGCTTCTAGAGATGAAAGGGAGTTCAAAAGATAATGACTTCTGAAAGTTAAATTTCTTTGTAGAAGAATACTACAGTAGACAGTGATTAACTGTGAAAGAGTCTTGCTGTAATAAAAATTTGCCAAGCTATAATGTTTACAAAGACATTTTTAATTGCAATGTTATCTCTGTATGTCTTTTGAGAAAGTTCTGTGAGGATTGACCAGGCGAATGGCTGTTAGTCAGCGTCTTGCTGTTACCCTAAGGCACTCTTGGGGTGTTCTCAAATGGTGTGCTCTAATTGCCTCTTAGAACTGAAGCGAGACCAGTAGTCTCATTTCTCATTCAAGGTTGTTTTTGTCGTACTGTACTGGATTATATTCTTATTGGAGGGCCCCTAACAAAACTATGCAATGCTACTTCTGTAGTGCTTGTGATTTGCTGGCAGTTCTGTTATTTCCTGTGGCAGTGGTGCCCATGAGCATTAAAAAAAAAGGAAATAGCAGCATTAAATACCTATATATCAGCTTCATCTCACTCCAGCTCCATTTGTTTCATTAGTATTACAGTGGTGTGACAGGGCAATATATCAGGAGTAATCGATCTGATTAGTGTGGAGATGTTATAAACACAGATTGTATTGATGTTTAATAATACGAGTGCCCAGGGTCTGTAAACATAGATGTTGCATAGGCTATGTGAAAGGTCTCTATAATGAAAACAGCAACCACAGCAGATTTTTTGAGTTAAGTTATTTTTCTGGCAAATTTCACAGCAAGTTATGGATAGTTTGACTTTGCAGTGTTGGAGATGGTGATCAGATGGGTTGGCATAAATTGTTTTAATTGTTTTTTGAAATACACATTTTTTCCCCAAGGCAGATATGAATCTTAGTTTCATAGGCTGCCTTATGTTGAGTCAATTATCACACTGTGTTAAAGATTGCTGTATTATTAGACATGAAAACAAACACTTTTCGCTATTCTGTTTTTGATAAAAAGGCTATTTACATCTAATATCAAAATCTTGATCTCTGGGTAACGTGACTTCATGGAGAATTATTCCTTTTCTGTAACTTAACTTGGGAAGAGATGTAAATAACTGCATTAAAATACGTAGTTTTGTATGATATTGAAGTGAATGGCTGGAAGGAAATTACCACAAAGGAGGGAGCAGGTTGCTGTATAGCAGTTACACGAGGAAGAAAGCAATTACACCACATTTCTCTCACTTCAGAAACGATTGTTCTGCTGTATCTGCTTCAGTGCAGGCCCCTTGATTGCTTGAGGTGTGTCTTGAAGAGAGCTCCAAGGCTCAAACCTTGTACAAGTTGGGTGTCAGCACTCAGCCGTACCTGCCGGGGGGGTTATGGGAGCTGTGCTGCTGGGCAGGGTGAGCTGCTGGCACACCGCTGGAGCTTCCTGGGGAGCGCTCAGCACCATCCCACCTATTTGGCAGCCTTCTGGAGCAGGCACTTAATTTGAAAATACATTGCTGAAAGACAAAGTTGCATCTTTAAAGCAAAACCCAGCATGTCAACTACTTGTTTTCTCTGTTCAAGTCCTGAACTTGTTGCAACTATTGAACTTCTGTCTTCCATCTGGTGGCTTTCCTGCTCCCACCCGCAAGACGGTGCCAGTGACCTGCCCTGGTGTGAAGAGGGCCTGTTCACTGCTCTCAGAGCCAAGCCTTCACAGGAGCTGCCAAGGATGATTTCTGGAAATAGCTCGTTGTCTGCTGCACGGTGTCCATTCTGCCATACCCCTGTGTCACCAGCAAATGATTAACCCAAACAAGTGATGTAGATGAAAACTCTTAAAATCCTATGGTGAAGAGGAGGGTAGGGGGAAGAAGCAGCAGGTCACATGCAGCAGAACTAGCCCTAGAACCTGCATAAGGATTTCTAAATTGATAATTATGTGGAAGATGGGAAAAAAGTGATGCTTAAGTCCAATACTCCAGACCTTCGTGAATGTAATATGATTTCAAATTAAATACGCCTTCTTTTTAATGACTGGTCTTTCTGTGCTCAAGGTTAAGAAGCGGAGCTTCTTAATTGTGAATTTTCCCCTTTTTATGGGCAAAAACGTGTTGTGTGGTGGAGCAAAAAGGAATGGCTGTTACACTTTTCAGGGTATTATTTTCAGGCTGGATTTACTTGTTTAATTTGATCAGTTAAACAGAAAAGCACTCTTCCCTGTCTGCTTGGTATGGTACAGTTATTAAAAAAAAATGAAACACTGTTGGGAATTTTCCATTTTTAATATGAAACATTTTGGATCGGATCACAACCTAATTTGTGCCAGCCGTCTGGTATCAAATTCAATTTGTGAAGGAGAAGAGCAGTTGATTTATCCACCTTAATATCATGGAATATCTTTCATAAAATATGGAAAAATATGCACTGCCTTGCACCTGTTTGCACATGCAGTAGTAACTGCTGATTATAGGTATTGCTGGGGATTAATAATATGACAGTATTGAATTTTTGATTCCATAGCAAAAGTATGAAAAAATGTGTGTTCATGCAAAGAAGTTGGTCACTCATGTGAACAGAAAACACTTCATTTCTAAAAGATAGGTGCTGGTGGAAGAGTCTGTTCCTTCGATGTTTCTTTTCTTGTGTCTTTACAGAAGGAAAAGTACATTTCAAGGTGGTCTGATTAGTTGTGTGCCCTTATGGAATTCCTGATAATGGTGCAGCACAGTACTGTGTTCCCCAGATACCTACTGCAGTTCTTACATGCTGCTTTACCAGAAAACTTGGAAAAGTGGCATTTCCAATATGTCTTATTCATTTCAGTTACATTTGTGACAGTTTCTCTTTTAAACTATTGTTTATAACACATCAAAAGGAAGATTTGAACAGGATGTGATTCTGCTTCTGTTTTCTGTTTTTGTTGTCGGCTGGAATGCAGGCTCTGATTCCAAAATTGTTGCTTGTTTGCATGTGGATTCTCTAATCTCTGAACTCTTCAGTGCTACTAGTAGCTACTACAGTGGTGTCCTTGTCTTCTTTGGAAGTCAGGTCAGCTCAGATGACATGAACACCACCTGTTGTAATTTGAAAATCTGTTTAAAGCTGTAGTCAGTGGGGTTCTTCTCAAATTGGTCCCTAGTGGCCCCCTTCAAAGGCAGTGTGATAGTGTTGGGTCCTGTGATGTCAAAAGCTTGGAAGAGAGTGAAATGCATTTGTAATCTCATCCTGCTTCAGTATTTACTAGGACATTGTAGGGTAGTTAAGCACCTTTTGTCCCAATTTATGGTGCTGTGGCATTTTCACCAGTGTCTTTTGCCTGTTTTCTCCCCTTAAAAGAAACTTGTTAAAACCCAGTTCTGGATTGTTCAGGAAAGTAATTACATTAAGTGTTTGAATTTTGTGTGGGGTGCTTTCTTTTGTTGGTTTTTATTTGAATTTATTTTAAAATAAAAGGATCAATATCATAACATTGCAGTTTACCAAACACTTTAAATAAAAGGGTGGTTACAATACAAAAAGTGAACCTGAAACTGAGAAGGACCATTAGAAATCGAAATGTTAAATTCTGTGAAGAATAAATAATTGTTTTTGTGACAAATAGAGCTGTATTTTGAATTTAGCAATATCCTGAACATTTTTAAAGGAGTTCTGTACCTTCTCTTAGCTGTACTGTAATTGTTCCTCAACATCACTGTGTTGGTCTGGTGTTATAAATCAGAAGAGGAGAGTTATACTGACCCTGTCCACACAGCCATGTAAGCAAGTGCTCAGTGTTGTGAGTTGTCTCCTGACCAGGGGGATTTTGTTCTTGTGCTTGAAGCTGAGCATGTGTTCAGATGCCGTGGCAGTGATAAATAACACTTGAGTCTGGGTCCAGGTTTTTTCATAGATCTCAGTAAGTTACTGTAAAACTGGGTGTGTGGTGTCTGAGTGCTTTTCCAACTTAGTAATCCTTCTAGCATTTGGCTGAGTGTTAAAACTGCATCCATGCTTCTTGCATACTTTTTTTCCTGACTAAATGCTAGACTTGTGATGCTGAAAGTGTGTAATTGTTCAGCACTTACTTCCTCCTCCTTTCTTTAATTTGAGGATTTGTTTTGACAGCTAAAATTCTGGTGGTTTTCTGGTTTTCTGCTGCAGTGGAACCCATGAACAGATGTCAAAGCAGAATGTTTGTGTCCCCTATTAAATAGCAAAAATTCAATTTCTCCATTAACTCACAGTTTTCCCACTCAGATAATGTAAATTCTTTTTGGATGGGTTTTTTTTATATCATCCCCTATCAAAAATTTTCATCTGGTGGTTTAATGACTTAAAGCTAAAATAATATGTTTTTATTTGCTGAACAATTTTTTTCACTTGAAGATACACTTTTGCTGTTTGATCTAATGCATATATTTTGTGTGTGTTGGAAACTTTTTTTCAGTTGGTGTAATTAATCTTAGTTTCAGACCAGATTTTTGTTCTGTGCAAAGAACTATTGAAATACTCTATACTTGAAATACTGGGTGCAACTTGTTTACCAAGTAGGTAAAAATGGTTAAGAATTTTGCTTTCTATAGGACAAAGATTACTTAACTTAGGAAAAATGCATCAAATTTTTAATTATGTTTTTGGAGTATTCAAATCTACTTAAAAATCATTTACGTTTGGCTTTTTCTGTCTGTCTGATACTGCTTTTTTACCCCTCTGTGGAACACTTATCTTCAGTTGTCCTCATTGCTTCTCAAGAAATGGGACTTTTTTCTTCACTCTTGAGGAAACTCAGGGAAGGTGCTGTCCAATGGTATAGGGAGACTGGAAAGCACAAGTGTAGTAAATTAACAGCAGAGTTATGCTCCTCTTTGAATGCAAGCTGACAAAAGCAGAGAAATAAAAAGGCATTGCTGTGCTCTGCTCATAGTTGTGTTTTGCCTTACTTATTTTTCATGGTTGCTGTAAAGGGAGAGTGGTGCAACGTTGCTTTCTGTTTGAAGTTTAGATATAACATGCAAAGTGAAGATAAAAAGTCTTAACTTAGAATTTACTTGCCCTTTTTTTTTTGTAAGCTAATATTTCACCTTTAATTCTAAATATTTGATTTGGCTGCCATTTTATCTGTCAATTTGTATACATTTGCTTTCAATGAGAAAGACTTTATCAGAGTCATTTTTTTAGCTAATATTGTATTTGATATAAAGAAATGTTTGCAAACCAGAGAAGATAAACAATTTTCTTGTCATTAATTCTGTATTAGTGCATTTTTAAAAAGAACTGTCAGGTTGTCTTTCTCCAGGAAAATTAATTCTAAATTCTTTACTGGAAGTGCATAAGAATTTTAAGGCATTTGCTATGTAGGCAAAGTGACTAATCTATGCAGGCCACCCTTGATACCGTAATGCTAGATACTGGGAATAAATGAATTGGGGGAAAAGGGAAAAATGGGATGTTTAGTAGTCACAGAAGCATTGTGTGTAAAATGAACACCTTGCTGAGTGTTTGTGTGTCATTTTTCTTCCTGAATGTGCCAGCTGCAGTACTTGCTGCTGGCATGGGAGTGAGGAGCAGGGGCATTTGCCCCATTTGGGGCAAGCCTACTCATCTAACCTTTTTATTTATTTACTGATTTTCTTGCTCACATCGTCATGCCTCTCAGTTTGAAAGAACACAGTTATCTGTGGGCTTCCTTTCAGCTCACTGATTTGGGAAATAAACTTGGTGAAGGTACAGCAGGAGGGACCTGTCACACTCTGCATGGAGGCTCAGAGTCCTTGTTTGGCCAGGGCAGGGCGTTGGCCCCAGCTGTTCCTGGTACCTTGTGACCATGACCTTGAGCTGGCTGGATCAGAGGAGATGAGGACATTTGCCTCTGCCATAGCCTGTCACCCCTTACAGTGCAGACCTGCCTTACATGCCCCCTTGAGGCAGAAGCTAATGCTTTGTAATTCTCCTTCTGGGATGCTTTTCTTAAATGAGTAATGATCTGTTTGCTGCCTCAGAATTCAGCTGTTGTCAATACCAAGATCATTGTTCTGTACCTTAAGTGTGGGCTCTGCAGAAAAAGATGGTGTGGTGCAGTGTTCATACCCCACTGAGCCCACCTTACATCTTAAACTTCCACACTGTCAAGCTTTTTATTAGCCTCCAGGCTTGCCAGAAGCTGGGATCATCTGTTTCGGGATCAGGGATTATGATGGATTATGGTTTCAGATACACATGTAGTCCTCCTGCTTTCTTTTTCCAATTCCTGACCAGTGGCATCTGTTTGATGTAATTTTGTCTCGAAGTGCTGAAGAAACTTGAGGGAAGACCGTGGGTGCTGTCAGCAATGGATAGGGATGGTTAAGTAGTGGTTCTTAAGTTAAATATAGAGAAATTTATATTTCAGTTGGGCCAGAGATTAAATGTTAAAACTGCTTGGGGCCCTGGTGATGACGTTAGTGCTTTCTGCCCTCATTTGGCTTCAGATTGCCGTTGCAACTCAAGTGCACATGGATGAGCATTTGTGCCCCTGGGGTGCTCTCTGTGCCCTCTCGCAGCACCGGTAAGCAGCACCAACAGGCAGCTCTGCTTCCCTTCCTGGGTAAGCACAAAGGCTCTCGTCTCCCCTTCAGAAAGTCACCTGCCAGTGTGCTTTAACTGCTGTCATTTGTGCTGGCAGGTGAGATACACTTTGTATGGCAGTGCACTAGGCTGTGCTACACTTACCGTGAATTACACAGACTTTTTTGCTAGAGTGGTTTAGGCAGCACTCTGCAAAGCTGCAATTACCAGCAGTTTTTGATGTAGACAGTTCTCCAAATGCCCCTATGTGTCAAGACAAAGTCCCCAAATTCCATTAAGTAGACCAAATACTGCAGGATCTGGGCCCTGGTTTGACTTCTATAGAAATTTTGGGGTTTATACAGTTTTCAGATTTGGGTATATTATACAGTATTCAGTTCTGGGCTGTAATGCAGCATTTCCACAGTGCAACAGGTAGTGTCAAAAGAAAAAGGTATTTATGCTGAAAAGTGTACTTTTATCATGCTTTAAAAGGGCAGTTAAGTGATCTGAAGTAGTTTATCATTAACAGGCATTATCTGGTATGGAGATTTAGCCAGCCACTAAGTGATTTCTGTAACTCTGATGTCACAGAGTGCCACCAGGCCTTTTTTTTTTTTTTTTTTTTTTTTTCCCTTCTCCCTACTCTGGTTATGCTCTGAGTTCACATAGGTCATATAAACTTGTATATATGCACGTTTCTCATTACCTAAGGCATGAAATTGGCTGAAATTCTGAAATTGGATGTTAAAATTTTAGATATAGAGGTCATTTAATAATGATGTTTGTTTCCTCCGGTTGTGTTGCCAGTGATGCATACAGTGCAGGCTTTCAAATTGCCTCTCTCAGAGCTTTGTAAAAATCACATAGGAAAGAATTAAAAATTCATTGGAGGTCATGGTTGTGAGTTTGACTGATGAAAGGTTGAGTGGTCAGTTCATAAATGTTCTTGGGTAGCCTGACTTGTGGCTTCCCTGGGGTCACTCTGTGCCCTCTTCTGGGCCTGAGTGTTGGTCTCATAAAGTACAGGAGGATTATCTTCCATCAAAAGGTTGAGTAAAATTCAGTGATGGAAAAGCAAAGCAGGCCACAAATTGGCAGAGAACTTGAAGTACTGGCTAATTCTAAAACCTTACTGTACGCACTTTTATATATATTAAAAAAAAAAAAGTGGAAAACACATTATTTCCAGATGAAAATGTAGTAAATATTCTGCTATGGGAATGCTACAGGATTGGTTTGGTTTTGTTGTAAAGATGCAGGACACTGGGAAAATAAATTGTTATTTCAATAACAAGCAGTTTTTCACTGGGCCTCCAAATATGGACATGTGGGAGGTCAACTGTGCCCCTAGTACTGCTTAACTGTCTTCCCCTTAGGTGTTTAAGCAATGGCTACCTTTGTTTTCCTTGTCTTGTTATATAGCCAGCACGAAGCCTGAATTTGGAGCACTGACTCCTCAAGCATAAGGGTTGCATACTTAAGTTTAGATGGGGGAAGAAAATCAGAATCTTGCAGAAATTCACAAGTAAGCCCCAGCTGGCCTTGCAACATTTTTAATCTGTGGATTTGCAACAGAAGGTGTCAAACAGAATGTATATGTGCACTGAATTGTATATATATTGAAGTGGTTACAAAGTCCTTTGTAGATCAAAATGAAAATATTTTAGTTAAAATAATGCATATTTAAAAAACCCCAAACAAATCACCGTAATGGCTAGAGGTGTTATGGATTAATATCGATTATTCGAGATACTCAAAATAATCAAAGTATAATAAAGAAATATTTATTAGTATA
>JAWWES010000171.1:25634966-25651188 GCA_035583135.1 Lophotriccus pileatus
TTAAATTGTTAAAGGAATGGTTTTTATGTAACTATAACCAGTTATTTATACAAAGTTTTAATTCAACCTATTACAGAGGTATGTGGCATATGTGGCAAAGATACAAAAGTCAAAACCTTGTGGGTTAATAGTTTTCTGAAAATAGGTTAATTGCAATTGATCTGTCTAAGTGAACTAGCAAGTATCAGTTCTCAAGTATCTCACAGATTTCAAACCAGCCCTGTACAAGTAGGAATTGTCTTTAACTCTGGAGGTTGGGATTTAAGCAGTAACAGCAGTGCTAGTCACAGGGCTGACAGAACTGCTGTGGTGGCACAGACCTGGCTCTGCAGCTATGTCTGATTTAGAAGTGAGACTTTCCTTCCTCACTCTTTCTTCAGCCACTACACACATGTGCTGATAAAATAAAATAAAAGTCATTGCAGATTGAACTGCACTTCATAGGGAGAAGGGTATTTTTGGGCTAAACCATCAGTGTTAGCCTTAAATGATAATGGGCTGAGGTTCCAGCTCTGCCACAGAATGTGCTGCCACAGACTTCTCGTGGGCTTGTCAGCAAGAGGCCTCGCCTGCCCTGGTCTGTCACTCCCCTATAAACTGGATGTGTAGTAAATAGTGGGAAATTGCTGCAGTGAATGGCTTGTCTTTTGATGCTTCCTTTTTTGGAGCAGGCATCAAAACTTTTATTTCTGGGGCGCACTGGCTGCCTGATCTCCTGGAGTCTTTTAGGCAAGTGGTAGAGGCAGCTCTTTTCACTGGGTTTTGGAACAATCTTTCCAGTATTCAAGGCTATATATGAAAGAACTGTACCTTAAATGGCTTAGGACAGACAGGATTTTAATAGATCTGCAGGGATCAGTCAAAGTGTGAAACTCTGGAAGGTGAAAATCCATCCTCTGCGCTGGTGCTGACAGTTGACTGTAGATTTTGGTGGTGGTGGTCTGTGCTGTTCAGTTTAGATAGGGGTAAATTTTAGATAGCAGTAAATTTGTTATTTTCTGGTCAGAACTCACCCTACTGGCAATTGCTGGACACTGAAATATTCCTCTGAAAGGTCAATATTTCTCTAATCTCCTTGTTATAACAATGATCTCAGCTGAAAAAATTGCTGTGTCCATATTGCTGTTGAGGTATTAGCTGCTGGGTCTACCTGGTGATCCAGGGAGAACATCTTGGAAAGCACTGCAGAGACAGAGCTGCAGGATGTTGTAGAGCTTATTTTACCTGGAAAGGATTTTCAAGGCAGATTGCTGTTAGTGGCCACACCAGCTGTTAGGAGGACATGACCTCCTTCTAAAAAACATTCTTGTCCCAAGGACCAGTCCTTTGAATTTACTTCCACTTCTGCCCTCTTAGCTCTTTCTGGCATTCTTTTGATAGACTATTAGTAATATCACTCTGGCATGTAAAAAATGCTCATTTTGTTTTATGTGGCTATTATGTTTGATCTCAAACCTTCCTGTTGTTCTAACACCATGTGTCTCTACTACACACAGTAACCCCTGCTATAATGTAATCCTTGCATTAGTCACTCCTATCAAAGGCTTGATCCAGTGTGATTTAGTGTAAGACATTATTCTGTTAGATTAAATGCAAAAATCTGGGTTTTTTTTCTTTTTCCCCCTCTTTTGTTTTTTTTCCCTCCTCCATCCCACTGTGCATTGTATAGGCTTTCTATTTACTCTGCCAGATTGACAAGATTATAAATGAGAGCTGCATGTGGAAGCCTCTAATTTTTCATAAGTAAATGAATTAATTTATCATAGCTGTTGTGTTTTATTGCTGTCTCCATGCCAGACTGGCCAGCTTCTTTATTCCCCCTTTTACCTTCTAAATACTGAATCCATGTCATTGTGTTTGACAGCTTTCTGATTCCCCTGTCAGATGCAATTTGGTGCTAATCACATTTTCTTTGCTTAGTGTCAATGATACAGGCCATGCATAATATTCCTGTATGTCCACTTATTTACTTGAAACACAGCTGAAATGTCTTGGGCATTAATCTGATGGAGCTACTACATTAAAATGCAAAAATGATGCTTCAGTAGTAAGATAATGTGGTGTGGCAGATGTGCAGTAGATAACATTGAGGCTGAACTAGTGATCTTTACCAAGCTCTGATCCATTTTATTTGTTCATTTTGCACACCTTTTCATTAAAAAAGATTGTAATCAGTTCTCGTTCATTAGAATGGTGTCACTTATAATTTAATTTCTTCTTTGTGATCAAACTATGAGAAACTGCTTCTATTCTTCCCTCCACCCCCTGTTTTTTTAAGTACAGGTTGTTTTTTTTTTACTTGTTTTGTTTAAGTTGTGGGACATATTTCATATATGCTGACTTTTAATGGGAGTGTTCAGTTCTTTCAATTTGAAATGTTTTAACTTCCTGCTTTTTCATTCATACATCTCTGCAGTTTTCAAAGCTGCTATTAACTGAGTCCTGAATATTTAAAATTTCTGTAAGATCTGGTAGTCTGTTGTTGAAAGCTGGAGCATGCTGTAGGTGTTCATCTCCTAACTGCTTCAAAGGTATGTTTGCAACACTCACGCCTTAACTGTATTGAAATTATATTTCTTAGTGTGGTTTATTTCACTTACCTGTAAAATGTTTTTTTTTTGTTATTGTTTTGAAATCCTTCTCTTCCAGCAAAGAAAGGTGCATGCTTGTAGAAGACCATGAAACTATAGGTCCCTCTAGTGCATATCAAGAATTTGGTTTAGTTAGTGTTTGCCTATTGAATTATGCATTTTCTTTGGTTTCTGCATGTTTTTGTCTACTCTGAAATACTGCTATCTGCTCCTCTGCTACTGTATAGAAACAGTGATGATGGCTTGCGAAAGACCCAACTGCTTTATAGGCTGTTGAAATCTATTCTCCCTTTGAAAGAGTGTGCTTAAATATGAGATTTGGGAAAGGCTGTAGTGTTGATCTGTCATAAAATGGATGAATTTGAGAAATAGCTCAGGAAAACATTCAGACTAGTGTATGCTTGTCAGCCAGAGACAATTAAGGATTTTTTGTCTAACAGCACTGTCTGCATATGAGCCTGGCAGCTGAGTGTCTTTATTTTAGGGTACATACTGATGTTAGGAGTAAGAGCTTCTGCAGAGTGAATCAGCAGTTCTAAACTTCCCATCTCTTGGTATGGAAATTCTATTCCCACACAAAGAGACCCAAAGTTGGAGAACATGCTTTGTGGAGAGCACATGGATTCTGCTTAACAATATTTGTATGTCTCTGAAGACAGACTATATATGCTTCCAATAAAGCATTTTGGCAAGTAATTAAAGTGCAAGTCATTACACGGTGGGGATTTTCTAATGCTGCTTGAAACAACACGGACCATGGTGTTGAAATTCTTTCCTTTTAAAAAAGGACAAATTAAAATTCCTTACTGCTTTTTGTGGTAGGGGTGCTCCCATTCACCTGTGCAGGGCTGTTGAGGCCTGTTGGATAACACATGGAGAGGCACCTTCAGTTCTGAGACGTTTCATTGCTTTTGTGGGCAGTTGTAGGTAAGTGATTTGACAGAGCACATAAGTTCTTTCGTATGTGAAATTAATATCAAGATTTTATAAAGCACTTGAGCTATTGACAAAAAATGATAGCGAGGAAAAAAGACGATTTCATGGGACTTGAGAGAAGTAGGATTAACTCCAGGTTTGTCATGGGTATCCTGTACTATCTTGGATAAATCAGCTTCATTGTGCCTTTATGTCTGTTGGTGGAGTAGGAATGATAATTCTGCAGTACTTCAAGTCTTCACTAAATACATATATACATACACATGTGTACACACAGTACACTTCTTGTACTTGATTATTTTTGCAACCTTCCATTGTTAGTGCACAGATAGAGTGTGCCGTTAGCAACAAATAAGCGTAATAAAACCAATGTAGTTTTTTGGATATGAAGGATTTAGGTGATTTACTTAAAGTTAAGGAATTGGAATGTGGCTGTTTGGCATTTTTTATTTGTGGAAATAGAAAATGTTTAATAACCTTAATACATCATCCACTGAGAATATGGGGGAAATTCTTCATATTGTCTTACACTGTTTGTACTACATTAATTCAATATAATTTTTTTATAAACTAATACAATGCAAAATAATTCCTGTTTACTAGCAGAGCTGCATTTACTTCATATTCCTTTTCAGAATGCTTCAACAGTATTTGTATATGCTTTAAGTTTAATGAATGATTAGTTTACCTTGTTAAAGGCATCTGAATCTATATAATGACAGTGGAGCTAGAACTGGGGGTTTGTGGTACCTTAAAATCATTTTACCTCACAGCCATAGGGCGATTCATTGTGCTGCTTGATAATATATTTGAGCGTGGATGTGAATTCTTTGATTTCTTTCAGTTATATTTCGTTTTTGTTTTGGAAAATATTGAAAGGGTTCCAAAGCAAGATTGAAGTGAGTATATTCAACCCTTAGCCTCTGTGCCGAGACTCCCTGTGGTGATGATTAATTGGTAATGTGAACATCTGTGAGGGAATAGTGGAAGTGCCAGACTTTTCAGAGGGGCTATAACTAGTTGGTAGGCTTCATGCTCACATGATGTGGAAGAAAGTACCCACAATATATGGGTAAATCACCTGCCATTAATGGTATGATGATTTAACTTGTGTTTTTTAATAATGCCTGAGGAAATACTAGTTGAGTAACTTACTGAACATTGGTGAGACTATGATCTGGTTGGATGTGCAGTACACCTTAGAGCATTTCTGCTGATGTTTTGGGCGACCTTGTTTTGGGGAGATTTATGGACTAATTAAGTTGGTCAACACATGTCCAAGTTGAGGAAAACTAATGGTAGACTCCTACAGGTGTGAGTGGGAATATGATTGCAACAGAGATTATGCTGTGAATTTACATGACTTCTGCTTACATAGTACTGGTTTGAGAATCTTGTACTCACAGATATCCAAAGAGAGAACGCAAATTGTGTTGAAACTGAAACATGCTCCTTGTGTGAAAAAATGGCATTTTTCTTCTCCCCCCCAAAAGTAGCATACTGTGGCTTTAAAAGACCTTAAAGGAAGCCATCTAGAGACTTGTTAAAAATGAGTGATTGTTTTTCAAAGCTTGATAAAAATACCACTATGGGGGGAAACCCTGTCAAGGTTGTTTTTCAGTAACATGTACTTACATCCCTGGTAGGAAATGAAAGTTGAAGCAGCGCCGTGTTTGGTGCTCTTGGATATGGGAACTTTCAGAAAGGGTTAGGTGCATAATCACATCAGCAGTTGTTGCCTCTTTTGTTCGCTTTTAATGCAGCTGCTAATGGATTCGTTCTTTTTTTAACAAAGCATCAGTTAATGTGAGAATTAATATCTGATAATGGGGACCACGAAATCTTTGAATGTTAATGGTATTATGCGTGCTCTCTCTACCTCTTTATATTTGCATTCTAATAGGATTGGAATATTTTAATGGCATAAAAAAAATCTGTAAAAAGATTGAGTGTGGGTAAACCCTCAGTGATGCATTTTTGGATGAGAAATTTGGGTCATCAGTTGATTTCACTGTCAGCATAACAACTGTGTTGATTGCAGAAGGGAAAAATGCCTTAATAGTCAGTGGGGTAATGTCCTGAGATACTGTTTCCTAACCGTAGAGTGAACTGCCTGAAGTCTAAGTGATTGAAAAGTAAACAAAAATGTAATTGGATTTGACTTAAATATATTTCTGCATTTATCTAAAAGAATCATTGATTTTCAGTGATTGATCGTCACTAAAATGTTGATATGCAATTAAATGTCTTTACATTAAATTTAACGCTTTTTTTAAAGAGGAAAATGCATTATATGCATATTTATGCCATGATACTTAGCATACATTTATTCAGTCTTAATTTTTACATTTAGCTTAGGAAATGCTGAGTGACAGTTCTTATTTAGTAGACTGTTAATTTCTTCTTCATGGCTTGTGTCAAGCTAGTTTTAGTAATTGAAGTTCAATTAAAGCTGCGGAGAACTAAAATGAATTTTAGTTAGGAAAAAATGGGAAACATTCTGGATGTGTATTGGGAAGAGTTTTGCATTTAACACTGATATATTGAACAGAAGTGGGGTTTGCAGATGATGCATGATAGACTATGGAGCTGATAAAGAAGATGAGACCAGAAGGAGTTTCAGGAGGAGCTCTAGGACCCATTCCCCCTGGTCTTGGAGCTAATGATGCTCAGCTCTTGAGTTTAGTTGTTTTTCAGAGGCTGTAAGAAAGAAAGAAAGACTAGTGAGCTTCCCTGTTTTTCAGTGCAGATGATTTTTCATTTTGAATGTACTTATTGAATTGGATTGCCTAGATAAACTGAATGAGAATATACTCTTGACAAAGAATTGGCATCTATGGCTGTTGGTAGCTCATCACTTCATCTGTCCAGGACACTCCAGCTCTTCGTGGTGAGCTCTAGGCTTCCCCCCTCTTCAGTAGTCTGTGTTTCCTTAAAATGTTGTACAGGAACATACTACTTGTGAGCACTTCTCTGGAGGGTAGGAATTGTCTGTGGAATCCTGACACCTTTTTTAGTCTAATTTGCACTACCTTACAGATGAGGCAGTAGCCTACCACCTCTCTTCCCTGAACTGAAGCCCTGAAGGTCAAGTGGCCAAGGACTAAGTAGTTATTAGTAGACCACTGATAAGAGGATGCAGCAGACTTGAAAGCACAGCTCTGCAAACTTCATTTTGATTAAAAACTGTGTGTTATTCTCAGGAAACCTAAAGAGCATGTATAGGAAAAAGCAAAGAGCAAAAATAAATGTTTACCACAAAAGCAGTTAGAATGTCTGTTCAGAATATGTATCTCCTGCAGTAGACACTTGGCAGATTTTCCTCCGTTGCTTACTGTCTCTAAAGAGTAGATTAACTTCTGTTGTTTTCTGTTCTTCAGCTTCTCTGAAATCCCTGGATCTCTGTGCAGGGCAGAAGTGGAGGGTGCACCTCTGGGAGTGGATCTTTTGAGGGAGGCAGATGGAAATGCCTTTCTGGCATGATGTTGGTGTTAGACCATGGAGCTCCCAGTAAGAGCAACCAAACTGGCCTGGCCTCTGGGCACCACTCTGCAGCCTCAGACTGTGTGGTGCCCAGATAAAACTTCTAGAATAAAACCTGTGAGAAAAAGGAGTGGCATTTTTTTGCCTCTCAAACATCTCTCTCCAGTTTGGGTCAAAGTGGATAGTGAGCATCCTGGGGTTTGCCAGCTGTGGCTCCAATTCTTCGCTACAGTGTGTGTGTCTTGTGTTGTTTTGGTTTGGTTTTTCTTTTTTTTTTGTAGGCTTGTGGGTGTGGGGTTTTTTTTTGTTTGTTTGGTTGGGTTTTTTTTGGTTTGGTTTGGTTTTGGGTTTTTTTAAAGTAGTCTGGGTACCCAGATCTTTAAATCAGGAGTAAAGTTGTTTTTGGGGACCTGCCTGAAGACCAGTGTTGAATTCTTCAGTGTAAGTGTCTGCTGAGTTACTAATAAAAAGCTATTTAAGTTATATTGGATAGGAACCCCTGAGACTTGATTTCAGCTAACTGTGGAAAAACACTCTCACTTGGAAAGAAAATAATTTGACTGGAGGATAAGGATTCGAGGCAGAGTGAATATATTTGTTAACTTGTCTGGAATTTTGCTTTGTGGATTCTTTTCCCCCTTGGGTTCTCGAAAGCCTAGAAAGCCTCAAAGAGCAGCGCACCATTATGAAAATGATGTTTACCTGGAGGGGATTGAGTGCTCCGTGTGGCATAGCCACAGGAGAACAGAAATCTGTACACATGCAGGAACTGATTCAGAGGAGCAAGAATGCCACTCTCATAAATAGGGTATTGGGGTTTCTTCCTCATGGTGGAAGAAAAATGTTAAAAAAAAAAATCTTCCATAAAAGTAGATGAAGAACTGAATCAGTATTGTTGGCTTTTTCTGCCAACTCGAATATTCATGTACTTCAGAGCCTTGGAATGATGTCTAGTAATAAGGTGATGTGGCAGTGAGGAAGGCAAATGTGATTCTACTGTGAATCCATTCAAGTCCTAATAGTAAAGCTGGGTAAACATGAATTCTCCTTTACAAGGTCTGGTGAGACCTCAGCATGGATAGGTCAGGGAAGAGCCACAACCATTTGTCTGGAGGAGGCTAAAATACTGAGCTGGTTGTGTGACTTCAGTTTTGATGACTGTGATATTCAATATTTTGAACTTGCATGACAATGAAAAATTTCAGGAGAATTTTCTATTAGCTGAAAGTATTTTACTCCTCTCCCATCGTGTTGTTTATTGAGTAGTTTAGCTTACTTTTGAAAGTGGAGCCTGGTATATCATTTACTTGGAGAGTTTTTTATATAAAAATGCTTTGCATTATGAATAGATCCCTTATAATTTGTAATGAGGAGTGGAAAATGGATGAACAAGCTTCTCTCTGAAAAATCACGTTTGAAATTTCTGAGTAATGATCTGAATGGTCTGAAGTCGTTTATTCCTAAGACATATCACTGTTTTGCAGAAAATTCAAACTACTGTAATCAAAATTAAACTATGCCCTAAGAATGAAGATTATTTTTTTCCAAAAAAAAGAAAGTTTCAGATCACATTAAAACAGTACTTTGGAGTAATAGGAATCTGTTAATTGAAATCAACATGTTGGTTAAATATATTCTTCAGTGTTTTGTATTATTTAATAAAAAAATTTAGTTTCATTAGCATAGGTAAGAAACAATGCTCAGTGTTTTGCAGTGTATTCAATGCAATGGAAAAGTTACCTTTTCTTTCAAAGCTTTTCTTACAGAAGGCAGTGTCATTAAGAAATGTTAAGATAATTTTAATCCCTGCTCAGAGGTCAGACCTGCAGTCCCCATTTTTGTAGCTGTTACACAGAACTTTGTATCAAGTAAACGTTCAACGCTGTACTTAATAGGGTATTGAAATTCCGACTTGGAAAGGAGTGTTGTGCCAAAATCCATCTAATGAGCAATTATAAAATCACTTACAGGAAATGTACTTTGGTTTTACTTTTTGGATCCTATACTGCTGTGGAAGGACAAGAACAATACTAGTATTATAATTTTTCAAATTATGGTTATTTTTTTCTTGTGCATTCTGTTTTAATAGGATCTGTTAATATTTGAATAACAAGTATCAATGCATGGGTATTACAAGGGTATCTACGTGAGATCTTGTCTGCTATTAAACACATTCATGTCCAAGGTATGCATAACATCCATGTACACATACAGTGTTACTGCCAGCTTTGCAAATGCCATTTTTCGCAGTTGAAATATGAATTTTAACTCTCAGAAAACCTCAAAAGTATGTTTAGTTTTACTGTGGATCTTGAACAGGATGTCAACATTTAATTTGTTTACTAAGAAATTAAGAAACTTATCTATGAAATTATGCTGTGGGCAGCTAATGTTGGGGTAAAAAAATGACTAAAATTTATAATATGGAGATCGTTCTTTTAAGGAGTATAATGAGCAAGGCAGCAGTAGGATGTCTGTTGTGAACTGATTGCTGAAATGAGTAATTGTCACTGAAGGGTTTTTTGTTATTGCCAGTGCTGTGACTATCTCTAGAAATGTTACTTCTAGTTTTATTGTTTGCACAGTAATGGTGCATTACGATGTCAAGCTAAAATAAATTTTTTCTAGTCCTTTTGTTCTGGTAGTTCATTTTGGAATGTATATTTCTGGAACTGCAGTGTTTGGAACCACTGTGCTGCTTCTAAAGTTTCAGAATATTGCACAATTTTGGATGTTACTGATCTTCTGGGGCAGCATAACTTAATAGCTGTTGTGGAGTTCTCAAACTGGCTTGCCTTTAAAAAGAAAAGAAAACACAGTTCTTCTGTGAGTGACAATGATTGACTTTGTAGTCTTCTATTAATGTGTATGATTAATCAAGCTGTGTGAATTAGCCAATTACTAAATGGATTCTGAGGATTTTGGTGACACTTCTGTTGCGTTTCTGTTAAACTTCCCTCACGTTCCTCTGTCTCAAATTTTACGCATAAAAGGACGATGATGTTTAGTAGCTTTCTTTAGGAACATGGTTGCTCGAGGCCAAGGTCAGCTGACTTCTACTGCTGAAGCATAAAGGGTCATGACTTCTGAAAATGAGGTCACTGTGTGAAAGGCAAAAGGTATTCATTTTCCCTTTTTTTTCAAAGGGCTGTACATGCTTTATTATAATGCACTACAAACTGCCTAGGAATGCTGTTTATTGACAGAATTAATAATAAACTAGGAGAGACTGATAGCATTAGTTTATCATTAGGGACAGACCTTTCCTCATCAAGGTGGCAACCAGTTTTGTAAGCTTACTTTTGCCTTTCTAGAGCCTGACATATAAACTGTCAGAGATGGGGCAAATAATGCAGTCTCACTAAGCGAGGCATCAGTAGAAATTGGACTCTTGGCAGTTGTAAATACTGAAATGTTTTTCTGCACAGACAGAAACACAGTGTGAGAACTGCATGACGTGTGGCAACATCCCAAGATTTATCAAGCCTGCCTGAACTAATGGAAGTTGTTGTGTGTGCTATGCTGTACAGATGGTTTTACACTTTCTGATGGGTTTTACAATTCAAGTATTTTTGTGCTGCTTTTTTTTTTGGTACTTCTAAAGTTTCGTTGCCCCATCCTATAATGTCCTCTGAAAAGATCAAAGCTGTTTAAACATGAATAAACAGCTAATTCATGTGCTGTCACTGAGTAATGGGGGCCAAAGCAAAAACTTATTTTTGCACCTGGTGCATGCTGTCAGATCAGTGAGAGAGAGGGAAAATAAAACTTGGTAGAAGTTGATCTGGGTTTGTCTCAGCTTTACATCTAGGAAGGCTAAATGCACACTCAAGACAGTAGCCAAGGAAAGCAATTTTGTCTATTTGGCACTTGTGAGGCCACAGCTGGATTTCTGTGTCTCCTTTGATGCAGGAAAGACGTTGACATACTTGGAGCAAGCTCAGCACAGGGCCACCAGCCAGGTCAGGGATTGAACACGTGACTTGGGGAGAGAAGGTGAGTGACCTTCATAGGATAAAGGGGATCTTGTTGCTGTTTACAACAACTTACTGGGAGAGTGTAGAGGAGACTGCACCCTACCTTCCTGAAAGTCCACAGTGAGAAAACAAGAGTAAATGGGCATTAGGGGTCATAAGCAAGATCCTATTAAGATACAGAAACTTTTTTATTGCACTACAGGGAACTGGAACAGATGCCCAGATACTTGTAAAATCCACATCCTTAGAGATGCACATAACTGGGTCAGCCTCTGAGCAACCTAAGCCAACTTTAAAGTTTGAGCCACGTGCCAGCATGGCCCTACTTTGAGTGAAAGAGTGGACCAGTGACTTCCAGAGGACTCTTCCAACCTAAGTTGTTCTGTAGGCCCTACTTATTAGATGGGAATCTGGAAAATATATGAAGGTTGAAGTGCTTAATACAAATTGGTTTTTTAACATCAGAAATGATTGCCTAGAGTGCCATGCAAATTCCTGAGAATTTCAATTATAGCCTCTGCTCTTACTTGAAATGCTATAATGTCTCTTCACCACAGTTTACTTTGGTTTACATTTCTGAGGATTTTTGCTCCACTCTGTAATCTGAAGGTTAGCAACCTACCTCGGAGGACTCTGCTTCCCGAAATTTAGTATTCATTATGTGCAGCTGAGACACTGAAAGGGAAAAGTAAGAACAAGTAAAAATTGTTGGTACTGCAAGTACATCTGGCAGTGTACTGAAGGGCAATGTTTTCTTCAAGCATTTATAGCTAAGGACACTCAAAAGCTTCATAATCAGTTTCTGCCTGTTTTATATAAAACTGTGAAATGTTTTAGCCACCTTAAATGGCATCTTCACCATCAGACAGTTCATGGGAATTTCGGGAGAGTTTGCAAGCATGCATGTGGATGTGCTGAAGAGTATACACAGGGTATGAGGGGAGTGGGAAAGGAAGATACTGGAAAGGAAGACCGAGGGTGCTGTGGGTGCTAGCAAGTGTGAAGCCACATGCCTGCTACCATCTCACACATGACTGGATTGATACTTGTTTGGGATCCTTAGAAAACCTGATAAAATGCCCCAGCAATGAAGAAGCTTTGAGTCCAAGAGCTGCTCAGTTTCTTCTTGTGATGAAGTGCTCAGCAGAATTTCACTTAAGCATTTATTTGTGCCTTGAATCAGGACTGCCCAACAGTCTGTATTTTTACAGTGCATCAGCTTTCCCAGGACTTCTAAAGCATCTAGAAAGGTGTGAGAAGGTGGGAAGAAGAGATCAATGCTGGACAAGTGTGGAGAAGTGAGTGGCAGGCAAGGTGCCTGCTAAAAGTAGGAGTGGGAATGCCTATGCTTCAGTAGGAGCTGGGAGCAGTTTGAGTTCTCTTCATTTGGCTTTCCACCCATCTGCCTTGCTTCACCATGTGTGGCTTGGAGTACCCAGTGGTGTTGTGGGTTCTCTGTTCAACAAGGATGATTGTTCTGTCAGGCGGGTTTTGTGATGTTGTGTAACTAAGCTGTTAATTTAGCGTTGAAGTAGTATTCTAAGGTAAGATAATTCGTATTATGAAATTGCTGTAATTCATGTTATGAGAGTGAACACTTATTGCTGCTTACCCACAATATAGTAACTAAGATGTCACTTTCATTTCTAAGTATAGACTGTCTTATTTCATGGCACAGTAAATTTTTCCTTTCCAGTGACTGATTACAATAAGTGCATTTGACAAGCACGGTTCTAGTAAGCAATGCAGTCTTTCGTATTAATTATCTACACTTTAATAGTGCCATTTTAAATGGACTCTCCAAAATTAGCTCATCTTCTATGAAGTCCATATAGGTGAAAGTACTTGGTTTCAAGTTAAGCAGAAAGGAAATAATCAGTCTTGCAGTCCTCCTCCTATTTGTTTTTTTCACTTGGATAGAGGAAGAAAAAAAGCAAAGGGCATTTGTTATCTAGCAAAACTCAGAAGCTATTTCACATGAAAACATAATGAGTGTGACAGGCTACAAATAGCATTGAACATGAATCTTTTACAGAAGAAAGGAGAAATGTCCTTTGGTATATTTACTTCAATCAACCCTAATAAGGCTTATTTTATGTGTTTTATGCATCCGCCATCATAATTATAAATCCTTGACATTTTAGCACTAGCATTTATATCTGCCAGGGAAGCTACCCAGAGTCAACCCTCAAGGAATGTCTGTATTGTACTATGGATCTCCATAACAGCTCTCAAGTAGTTACTAAGTGGCTTAAAAAATTACATCTCAGTCATGCTTGAAGGGCTCATCAAACTTTGCCACAAATATCAATGTTAAGTACCCAATCAGCTGCATTGTTTGAAGTACAGTCACGTGTGCCCACGGAGGAATAGGTTGGACAGGAAGAAGAATTATAGAAGGGCTCATCAATCAGGTAGCTGTTTTGGGTTTTTGTGGTTTGTTTTTTTTTTTTCATGACCTTTCAAAAACTCCTTTCCCTTCCCCCTGGAAGAGCTGGGGTTTGAGCAGGGTTTGGTCTCTCTTCTAGGCATGCTGCATCTCTTCCTATTTAATATTTTCCTTGTGTCCTTGGAAACTTTTGAGAGTAGAGGCTACCAGTGTTTGTACTGGGTGAAGCAGAGTTCTCTTCTTGGCTGCTTTTCGACAGTACCAAAAAAAAAAATCTGAATAATAAGGGTAGGAAAAGTGTCAGGTGGTCTTTGGGAAGATGCTTTGGTGTATGGCGTTTTGGCATGTAGGTAAACAAGATGAGCTAATCACCATAGCTTTCATGTAATGTATCTGTAATTTGTTTTCATATGTAGGTGTGAAGGAAGGATTGCCATATGGTGTGTATATTGGTATTTTTCCTTGACAGCCTTTATTTTAAGTTAAAGGAATTCCAAGGCATACTATTATGTAAGAATATCATTTCAAATACTTATCAGTATATACCAGAAGAATACCTTGAAAGAATTCTGAAGAAAGGTTGTAGAGCTCCAGGAAAATTTTAAATTGAAAAATTAAATAACACTTTCATCCATTTTTGAGGTACCCTAATTACCTTAGTTCTGTCTATGTTGCACTGTTACCAGTCTTTCATCTTTTAACCATTTGAACAGGATTTTTTCATAAGTAATATATAAAATCTGATTTTACATTAATTAGTTTGTGGAGTTCTGAAGCAGCTTTCACAGTGGCTTTGTGAAGTTTTTTTTTGTTTCAACATATGGTACGTTTTATTCATCTTGCCTTGATGTAAAGTCTACTTGTCCCCTCATGGGCATAAGTTCAAAGTATCACTTGTGCCTGTAGAGGAGTTTCTGTTTAGGAAGTGAACTCCTTGGATGAACTGCAGAAATGTTCCTACTGTTGTGTTCACTCTTGGTGACACCTGTGCACAGTGCTCTGGTGTGCTGTCATGGGAGTGGAGGTACAAACATTGGTCCAGCTTTGTTAAAGGAGACAGAGATCCATCACTACTAAGAGATCACAGACAGTGGTAGTCTAAGGGAATGTTAACCCAGTGATGTGTTGACAGAAACTTTGCTTTGTGTGGTTCACAGAGCTGAAGCAGCTGGAGATAAAGAGTTGCTTTTCTTCCTGGTTTAGTTCCCTGAACTGCCACACCATGGGTCTAGTGAGTTGTAGGACTGGTGGTTGGGGAAAGAGGAAAGTTGGGCCACAGCAGCCTCAAAGTAGATGCCGGATTTTGAACTTAAGATGGCCTGGTGCGAAGTGCTGGCTAAGAAGTAACCTTGCCCATGCCTTGTGTTGGTGCTTGTGCTTGACTGTCTTAGATGGCTGGAGTAAAGAATTGTCCCTGCCAAACATTGAACTGAAAAGGGAAAGTTGCTGAAAGAAAGGAGGGGAAAAAGGAGAAAAGCGTCCCTTGATCCCTTTTCCCTTTTGGCATTACTCATATGTAGGCTGCTGTCAACTGCAGCCCTTTTCCATCTGTGTCTGGTTGTTTGCATGTGCAAGCACCTGAGGAGAAGTGAAGTTTTGATCTTATAAATTTTTTTTAAATGTTATTTTGAACATTGCTGTATTCTGGTATCAGTGTGATAATGTATAGAAACACTGTGTGCCGTTCTGCCTCTTGGTTATGTGTGTAGGGATAAATACAAGATTAGTCCTATAGAGCCCGGATTGAGTGACCAGAGAACAAGGTAATGTGATACTGTGGTGAGCACCAGTTTCTGCTGTAGTTTGAGCCATTTTCCTCATGTCATGAAGTTCAATGGAACAGTCACCAAGCTTTACATTCACCCCTCCTGACAGCTCTTTGTTTAAAATGCAGATGCTTTTGGTGAAAAGTCTTTCCTAATGGACCCCAAAAAGGGAGAATTTTTTAGCTTCATTATTTCATAAGCAACTAGTAATCCCTCCCACAGGAATCAGGAGCACTGGCCATCAGAAGTAAAGATATGGTTAAAATAAACAGCCTTGTTTCCTAAATGAGCATTTGAAGTCATAGACAGGGGTTATCTGAACAGGAAACAAGTATGTCTGGAAGAAACACGCAATTTTACTACTTTCAGTTGTCCATAAGTGAGAGAAGAATGTAGATAAAGTGAATGTGGAAAAAAATTGAGGGAAAACTTTCATTCAACCTAATGAAAAATTTAATACAAGTCGAGCATTTAATTTCTTTTTGTTTCTGACTGTATAATTTTAGCTGTGGAAAATTGCATCTTTTCAATCACGCACTAATGCTAGCCTATGACTGAGAACTTCTCTTAGTGATTTTATCCTAACAGTAATTGAAAGCTGATTAATTCAATTGCAAACAAGCTTTTATTTTGCCATTTCTTCCTTAGTACTTTGTGTATATGCCTGGTGTTTGGGGTCAGAAAAGAAATAGTAGTGTCTGTTTTCTAATTCAGTACAGAAAAGCTAGTAAAATATACAGGTTTTAACCTTATTAACAGTAATCTAGTTGTCAGAAGTGTAGTTTGAAGAGAAATAATTATGAAACCTTTTTTTTTTTTTTTTAAATGGGGTATAGGGCAATGTAAAATCAGCTGGTTTTGGCTTAACAAACAAGTACCTTAAAAAGCGAGATCTGTAATGTTCAAAGGTGGGGATGTTTTTCTTTGAAATCCTGAAACTCCATGAAGTTCATGTGTAATTGAGCTTAACTAGCAAGCACTAAAACAAAACTTCTTCATTCTGTGTCCCGGTATGGGAAAGGGTAGATAAATCCAGACCAGTGGGTTGTTGACTCTGAGTTGCAGGATCCACGTGTAAAT
>JAWWES010000171.1:25660119-25671902 GCA_035583135.1 Lophotriccus pileatus
AATACTGATCAGCTTGACTGTCTGAAATCATGGATTTTCTGTGATGTAGTTGGCTACCTTTTATTTTTCCCTTTGCCACTTCTAAGTTGGAAAGTGAGCCAGATGTGTTTGATTCAGTAACCTTGTATTTTACATTGCTTCCATATACTGGCAAAAAAAAAAAGTTTATTTTACTTATTAACTGTCTTAATACATAGTATAGATCTCCTTAAAACAGTTCAGGGAATTATTCAGCAATTTGTTTTGTTTTCCCTGAAACAAACACTTCTCTGCTTTTAAAGCTAACTCTGTTCTCAGACAGGTGACATTTTGTGTTCTTATATTTAATTTAAGAAAAAATCAGGAAGACTTCAACTGTTCATGAACACTGTCTCTATTATGTCCCTAACATGAGATGAGGGGCAAACATATTTGAGTGCCTCTCTGCTCCCCCCACATACTGGATTATCATGTGCTGTTGCTGACAGTGTCTTCCAATACTGAAAATGTTTCAGTACATGTTTCAGTTAACAATGAAATAACTACAGTTCTGCTGTAAATAAAAAATCCAATTTGACAGAATATGTGATTGGGTAAAGAAAACATTTTATGCTACAATACAAAGGGTAACACCTGTTATACACCTGTTAATATGTATTACAAAATTTGGAGAATCACACAACCGTTTAACATGTCCAGGAAGGTGTTTGAAACAGTAAAGTAATTGATCTACTGATTTTGATATTTCTGTGCATCAGAACATTGAGACACAGTTGCTAAATTGGCAGCAGAGCTTGTCTTGTATTACTGTTTTTTGTGAGCAGAATTTCCCAGAGTACACTAATGATGTGGCCATGACAACAGTTTCTAAAGAATGATACAGGCAACTAAATGCCGAAAAAGATGACTTACATTTAAAAAATTGAATGGAGGTAAACTTCAGCATCTCTAACCCTAAATACTGTTGGAGTTCTTCATTGCCATTTTTTGCCATGTTTCTTAGTTATAAAACTGTGCAAAGACAAAACATTGCAGTGAAGAGTGAAATCACATGAATTCCTTGTAGTATGACTTCAGCCCATGTAAATGTAAGGTAACCTGCACCCCAGTGAAAGAGTTTATGGCCCTCATAACCCATCTTGTCATTTTCTGTGCACCCATAAGCCTGCCAATGGCCCTTCTGTTTCCCTTTTGCACCTAATACTTTGCTGTTGTTTTCTAGTGGTTTTCCCCACGTGGCAGGTCCTGGAACAGGAAAGGGGGAGTTATTTTCATTATGTCAATTTGTTTTTTCCTTTTCCGTCCATATGGGCAGGAAGGAGAGCACTAATTTATTTACGGAGTATCCGTCTTATAGACAAGTCACTGGGAGCTCGGAATGCCTTTGTGACTGACTCGGTGTTTCATTTGCTTCATTTGGTAGATGATGGTTGAGTGCACACAAACTTAGTTGTGCTTTTCTCTTGCTTGTCTCCTGGGTGTTAAGTAGGCAGGATTTTGCCTGGAAAAAGGCAGTATTCAGTGATACTTGTTGCTTCTGAATACTGAGGTAGGGGGAAAAGTGAGGTATATGTAGGTATCTCTGTGATTTTTTTTTGTTTGTTGTTTCATTTATTCTTTTTTCCATTTCTTTGGGAATTGGTTTAAAGAATCCTGAAGTTTTCTGAGTACAATCTGGAAGCAGATATAATTAGATTATTTTGTTGACTATTACAATAAAATTAGGTTCTTAATGAGTTTGTGCCTTTATGAGTGTTCATTTGTAGTTGAGATTAGATAAAGAAATAATTGTTTATAACAGTTACTGATGGCAGGTTAAAAAATTCTGTTGTAAATGACAGGAGTTTAGCTCCTCCCTTTGGAAGCTTTCGCTACTGAGTAGGGCAAGTGTTCTGTTTTTCCCACTGAAAGGTCTTACTCTGGTATTTCAAATGTTGAATGCCTTGGGTTTATAGCAGATCTCTGAGAAGATTTTCTTCCTTTATATGTACACTTTCTCTCATCTGATCGTTGTTCTAGGCAAGTGGAAGACTTCAGTGTAAATAATGGTTGGAATCACTGATTATGGTCTCCTAAAATAAGCTTACGTGGTAATGGTAGTTGGAGTTCAGGGTACACTGAGGCTCTTGTGCTTTTGAGCAGTCAGTTCTTGGTTCTGGACATCTTACTTAGTGTCTTTGCCGTGGGCATCTGTTTCCTGAAAACAGATTGGTGGGAATCCTTCAACCCTCAGAAGGTCTGGTTAATACAGGATAACAACAGTACTAGCCCAGAAAGTTTTGATTTTCCATTTTGATGCAGTTGTTGCTGTTCTGGCCATGTCTTTTTAACATTTAACTATTCACTCTTATGGTAAAGAATATACTCAATTAGCTTAATGTATTCCTGTGGGTTTGGGCTTGCTCTGGCTTAAACTGTGCTTCATGGGATTGTTTAAAACACTTACTTTGAATGACCCTTTGTGTTTGAGTGGCTAAGTCAGTCAACAGGGGTGCTTCAATTGACAGTGTCTTAGTTTGAAGTCCAAGGGACTTGAAGGGAAGGTTTCTTCCAGGAGTTTTTGGCAGTTTCTCCCTTGATAGGTCTGACAGGGCTTAAGTTGTTGCCTCCAGGGTATGGATGTTGTCCATTTCTGTGTACCTTCAGAGCTCAAAAAGAATTTCTTCTCTTTCTCATCCTCTTTGAAGTGGAAGCATTGTAAGTAGCCTTGGGGGCATTTTAAAGAGCATGTATTTGATTAGTTCTTTTTCAAGTGGGTGGTGAGATATTCTGGATATACAGACTGTGTTTTTAAATACAGAGGAAACCACGTGATTGTATTTTTTAAGATTTATGAAAACATACAATGTGAAACTATTAATTTGATAAACAAAATGTTACTAATGCCTTGTACACAGCATTACATGCTGTGTCAGAGTAAGTAGGACAGACACTTTTTCTTACATGAAAGCTATTCTTTTCATCTTGATCTTGCAATGTCAGTTTATTGGCTGAGCATTCTGATGCTTGTCAGCACATGGGAGTGTACTACATGCATAGAACAATTCTCTCCTGCACGATTCCAGAAAAACTAACATTTTGAAATTGGTAAGTTTCAAAAGAAAGGCATTATAGAAGCACATGCTGCCTTCTGTGATTTGAGGGACTACTGCTTTTTTCCTCAAGGAAATATAACTATTCTCTTTTACTGCCCTGGAAGGCTGCTCTCATAGTGATGATATCAAACGTTGCCCTGTGCTGTTTGCCGCAGGTGTTGTGAGGATGACACTGTACTTGATAGATTTTTCTCCTCTGCAGGATTCAGTGTAATCTGCTTTAAAAGAATTGTGATGATCAATTCAAGTCTACTTGCATTTCTAAAACAAATGGTTTCTGTTCTCGTGCAAGGTAAAGGTTTGAAGATAACTTTTCATTTCAGTCAGAGTGAAAGCTTGTTATATTTTGACCTCATGACTTAAGCTTGGTCTTACTTAGTTGTCCTTGATTCATGGAAATGAGCTTTGCTTTATCTTCATATTGCAGCAAAAGAATACAGTAATGCTTTCTGTAAAGATACATATAACATTCCATGTGTTTCTGTCTTTGGGCTGCCTGTTTACCAAACAGGTCGGTCTTTCCTTCTTCCACTGCACCAGGGAATTTAATACTAGTATAGGTAACAAATCTATATGCATAGTTGGTTACCAAAGAATCCCTTTTCTTTTTAATAGCCCTTCTGTCTCTGATTTCCCCAAAGATTATTTCTCATCAATTATTCCCCCGTCTCTATTCCCTTTGCACTTGCTTTAATATGCCGTACTTTGGAGTAAGAGGGGTATCCCCATGAAAATATGTTAAGTAGGGAGAAAAATATTTTTCCATCACAAGTTACAGTCTTTCCTGCAGTAGCTCTCTAGCTGAGATGTTAATTCCCAGCCTTTTATTGCCTCAGGGAGGGTTTTGGGGGAGGTAATGAATGGGACTTAAAATGATGGAATAAATTCTATTACGGAAGTCAGCGGTGCTTTTTGACACATTTTATTCCATGGCAGTGTTCTTCCTCAGATTTTTGTCTATTTACTAATTCTGTGATGTTGCTGTTTTTCTGAGTATTTGTATATCGTTCTGAGGCATAGCTAGTTTCAGAGGTGGATCTCTTAAAAAGGAACAGACCAGCCCACTAGGTAAGCTAATATTTGCAGCCGAAGGCTTTGAAAGGCTGCAGTATAATATCACACTGGAGAGCTGCAGTGCCACCTCTGTCAGTACCCTCTAGTGCTGGGTAAGACAGAGGAGAGTGAGGCTGTTTATAGTTTCCTACAGTTCTCTGGTGTATTGGCTCTGAGGCAATATGGCAAAGTGTGTATTTCAGGTGGCAAATGAGCCTGTGAAGCCTGGCTGACTGATAGCTTGAAATTGCTCATGTTAAAAGAAATAAGACTTCAGCTAAAGGTCTTGAGGTAGTAGATCACCTTTTTTTCCTTAATAAACCAAACTAATACAGTTTTAATGCCTTTTCTCTGTGTGGTTTATTCACTAATGATTGTTTACTGTTGTCTTCCATATGAACATGTTCCCATATACAGATGAACCGTCTTAATGAAAGCCATCATTAAAGAAGTTACAAATAATCGTTGAATCATTCAGTTTGCCCATTGCCACATAGTTCTTTCTCATTGTTTTCTATTGAATTTACCCTTTTACAAGCCTTAGTTAACAGTTAATTTTTTGTCCCTCTTCTTTCAAGTGCCACTTCAGATTATGATGGTTTATTACAACAGATATCTAGAATATCAGCCAATTAAAATGTGGAGTTGTGGTATTTACTTCCTACACCTGAATATAGTTGCAAAAAGATGTACCAGGATGTTGCACAATTTTCCCACTGGCTCTTGATTTATGTTTTTCTTTCTTCTTAAATCATTACTTCATTAGAGTGAGGTCTGTTTACTGTAGACATTAAGAAAAGAAGGATGCAGTATCAGAAAGATAAATCCTGCAGAGTATTTTGATAATTTCTTCTTAATTCTCCCACAAAAAGGAGCATTAGGTAACCCTCTGTGATTGAGTCCTTTTTTAACTTTCCTGTTGAAATAGTCATCTTACCACTTTAAGTATTAAGACAGATCAATAGGGAATGATTGTTGAGTTTCCTCACCATGTAAAAACTAGAGTATCAAACAAAACTATTGTTCAACAGATTACAAAGCAAAACAGCCCTAAACTGATTTTTTTCACGAAGCATTCAAGTAAACTGTGTGATTCGATGTAACATGCCAAAAATCAATGAATTATAATAGGATGAGACAAATTCACAGGAGGTGCTCACCAGTGTCTGGAAATATGTCCAGATGACACTCAGATTTGGAAATATTTCAAATGTTGTTTATTTCAAGCTGGTAGGATACAACACTGTTATGCTTTCTCCCTGAGTCTTCGCTAGCACTGTTGGATGCAGGATATTGGGTGAGTTAGGCCCACTATAGTTGTTCTTATGTTTTTATTCCTTGAAACCTTACAGAAAGTTTCAAGAACAGGAGGTTTCACTATTTTATCTAAGTTGCCTTTAAAATCATTAGGAGGAAGTTTGAAATTTGAGACTAAAACTAGTTTACCATGACTGGAATAGAAGATAATAACAGTAAGACATGTCTTATTAAGGAAAGGAAAACTAGAAAAGATTCTTAATTTAAATTGTATATGTAAAACACAGGTCATATTTAAATATTACAAAAATATACAAAAGCTGTAATTTGTGATTGTTCTTTAAAATACCACTAAAATATTAAAAAAAATTATTTTGCTACTCTACTACTAGCAATAAAAAGCTGCCAAAGTGATATTCAAGCTGTACAGTTTAGCTGCCAAAGTTTTAAAGAAAATTAAATCATTGAACCATGGAAAAGTGACTGCATAAGCACCTGTAACTGATGTTAGCTGAAGTGCTAAACCAGCTTTTGGCAGCGTGGCCTCTCTTGCAGGTGCACAGAATATTTTCTTTGTGTCAGTTTATTCAACTAGTACAGTTCATTAAGTATTTCATTTGAAGTTGAGAAATGGACTGGGAATTGAAAAAGAAGAAACACTTATTTTCGCCTTTCAATCTGTGAATAAAAATGAGGTTCGAGAGTCTGAGATCTATTAGTTTTAAAATCTTATAGGATATATTACCCTAAAATGATGTATTTAAATTCAGTAAGTACAGGTAATATGTGCTTTAAAAACCCAGTCTGTTTAATAGGATGAATACTTTTTGCTGTGTCTGTGTTTGTGTGTGCTCACACGTAGGGAAATTTTAATGTAAGACAATTTTTTTCCCTCCAAATAATAATTAAAACCCAAAATGTTTGAAGTGGCTGTAACTTTTAATCTTGCATCTGAAGCTGTGAATTGGAGGATGTGCATCAGTCAGTAGATGCAAAATCGTTGTGTGATTCATAAAGATGCTTCACTTGTACAAGAGTAAGAGAAATCCTGGCCCATAGTGGAAGGTGCTGATTGTTTTTTGTAATAACTAGTGTATTTTCAAAGAACTCCTGATCAGTCTGCCCACCAAGGGAAGGAGTTGCACACTTTGCTTGAGCTTGAGTTGGGGGGAAAAAAATCACAACTCCCTGTTGTGAGCTGTTAGATCCTAATGCATGGAGCATTCCTTCCCCTCTGCTCAGTCTCTTCCATGGGGTACCTGTAGCCAGGACCCTTTGGAGCAGAGTCATGGTGCTCCCAGGACTCCAGTAAGTCTACATGCTGTCTGATGAGGTGCTGAAAGGAGGGGCACTGTGTTGATGGAGAAGATCCTGAAGTTGTTCATGTCTGGCATGTGTTGTGTCCTTAAGTGTACAAAGAGAATATCTGGTTAAGATCCAAACTGAAGTCCCGTCTTTCAGCTGGAAACTTTTTTGAGAAGAATTTTGAAATGGAAGGAAAGTATTGGCATTATTTGTAGATATTCTGTACACGAATACGTGTCTTGGTGCCTTAAGAGGAAAAGCGGTTAACTTCTTATCATAGGAATGTGGATTGTGATCCTGAAAATGGGATCTAGATAAACTTTATTATTAAAATAATGTATGTAGGTGGTTCTTGCATGTCTGTCTTTGAAGCGTCAAAAACTGTAAACATTCCATAGTTTTTTCATTAGTCCCTATTCCTGACAACAACCAGACCAGAGAAATTTCATTCTGGTCATTAAAACTGTGAGAACAGTTCTTGACTTCATATCTGAAATCTGACTTAATATGTTATAGCACATGCGACCAGAGAAAGTAATTATTTTGAGATACCTGTCACTGAAGAACACTATCCCAAAACAATACCTGTTTAAAGCCATTACTGAGTTTTACTTGTAGGCCATTGCTTTAATTTTAGTTTGTAAGCAAAATTACACCTCATTTAGAGTGATAGGGAAGTACTTTGTTCTGCACTGGGTTGATATATGTAAAACACAGTCCTTGCTGGAAATGGATTTTCATCTGTTTGTAGATTTAAGTCAATTGTCTTATCTGTTACATCATCCTAGTTCATTAGTCTAATCTTGTATCCATGGGAATTTAAAAAGTGCAGTGTGCAGTTTGGGAAGAACAGATAGCTTTAGATTTGAATTTGTATTGATAGGTGCTATTACGAGCAATTTGAGTTGGTTTTAAACACAGAAGTCACATTGTCAGAGCATTACATATTTAAGAAATAAAAGAAGCTGTACAGTCCTATCACAAGGTAGAACACACAAGCTCGTGTCAGCTACCTTTGAAGTACATGGCAGAACCATTACAGGATGCCTCAGGTGGTGTTAAGCAATAAACCTGAAGGTGACCAAATTTACTCACACTGATTGCTTAGTGCTCTCAAAAAGCAGAGTGGAAGAACTGTCTGTATGCCTGTTAATGTGAAAATTCTCTGATAAAAAGAAGAAAAATAGGCATAAATTAATGATCCTCTATGTGTTTAAATATAAATAAATATCTTGCTTCTAATTTTGTCTTCAGTGCCTGCCTGACCTCTTTCATAACAGAACCAGTTTAAAAGTAATTTTTACTTCTTGGTTTACATGGTGGTTGTTCATCTGGTATCTGTTCAGAGCTCTTCCAGCCAAGAACTGTCTATGCTAAAGTGCAATTTCATATTAGTGTGTGTATGCATGTAGTATTTATGGTGTTGTGTTTCAACTCTGACTTGAAATGTTGTTATGATTTGCTCAAAACGCACGAGCTATGAAAAAATATTTGGAGGCATCTACAGGTTAGAAAATAATTTGTTTGTCTGCTCAGGCAGGTGTAATTTGGAAGCAGGCAGCAGGGTGATTCTCATTGGTATGGCCTTCAGCAGCTGACAGGTTGATACACACTTGATGGACAGCTTCTTCCCCATCATAGTCAGCATTTTTATATTCAGGAGCAGAATTTAAAATTATGACTTTAACTGTGTAGGTGATTTTTCTGTAAATCTCTTCTACCCACTTATGATATTCTGTCCAAGTGTGTCTTTTGTTCTCCTCCCAAACAATTCTTCCCTGTTACCTGGAAAAACAAACAAACCAACCTCATATTATATTAGTTGTCACTGATGCAGTATAATACCAATACACATCTGCTGGTGCTTCCTGTGTTCCTTGGTTTGTCAGCTTACCTAAAATCATCTGAGAGTGTTTGCATCCAAAGCAATGCTAAAATCGATTTTCAGTACATAACTTGACTGTGTTATAGATAGCTCAGCCTACCAAAAATGCTCCTGGGTGATAAATGCTTGTTGTCTTCAGCATTTTTCTAAATTTGTCCCAGTTACAGCAACCTACAATGCAAATCTCAAAGAATAAAAGGGATTTCAGGCTGGGGGTAAGCTATGCTTTCCTGAGCAAAGAGACTTCAGAGCAAATGAGCAAAATTAAGGAAGGATAGGGATAATCCTTTTTTTGTCATATTGGTCACCCTGAGCAGTACTCTGTACTCTGACCTGTCTAAATTTAGGCCTTAAATTTGATGACAGAACTCAGAGCTTAGAAACCCTGTAGAGCTTAGTGGGACCTCAGCAGGGACAGCTGGAGCACCAAAGTTCCCCTGACCATGTTCAGATCCCAAACTCCACACCTTGCACTGTTTACCTGCGGTTGCACAGTGTTCTTAAATCCTTCACTTCTGGTTAGTCAGGTTCCTCCTAACATCAGATGATGATTTTTGAACTGCCAAAGGGCTCAAGTGAGGCAGAGCACACTCCTGTGCAAGGCATGTTAATGCCTATGTACAGCTTTTTAAGGGAAATTTAAAAAACAAGTAAAACAAACTTAGACAATAGGATTACATCTGGGATGGAGATGTTTCTTTTGCCATTGTGTTGATGCAAGTTTTCAGTTTTCAATTCTGTACAAATTGCAGAACTTCTTTCCTCTGTTTTTTTTCCCTAATGCAACCAATTTAAATCTAAGTGTGGTTTCTACCATATGCTTGTTTCAACCATATTTGCAGTTAAAAAAAAATATTTCCAAAACATAAGAGTTCAGGGAAAATACACTGTTAACCATGAATCTGTATAGATACTAATTTTTGAGGGTGATGCTAGCAAAAGGAAAAGATTGATCTGCAGTTGAAACTGAGTGATAGAGTTTGCTTTAAGGAAGGAAAACAGCAGGCTTTGTCTCATCAGCTTTGTCAAAAACTATGTATTGTGAATAAGGCTGACACATCCACGTGTGCTTAGAAGGTGCTGTGATACCATAATAAAAGGTACATGGTGCAAATTTTGAAAGAAGGAGAAGCACACTCTGAAGTGATTGAGGTAAAACGCTGCCATCATGAGAAAAATTTTGGTCTTGGACATGTGTTTGCATTTTTTTGTCTGTAAATTCATGATGCAATGCTGTAAGATGAGGACGACTGTTTTCTTTTAAACTGAGTTCCTAAGTTTAAAATACAAAGTGCTGCCCTGGAAAAATAGTAGTGTTTGTAAAAAAATGTGTTTCTATGATCAACTTGGTATGCAGGAAGGAGTTTCTCTGTGTTTCATCATTCAGAGCAAGATGAATTTTGTGTTTGAGCTTACACTGGTTGTTATAAATGTTCAGCACAAGTGCAAAGCGTGAGTAGAATAACATGGAAACACACTATGATTAAAGGAAAGAAATAAGGAAAAAGGCAACATTCTGTTTCCTGACAGAAGAAAACGTAGGACAGAATCGCTTAAGAAAATGTGTATAATTGTCTATAGCATGTCTGTAATAAATAGTATTGGTGATGGTTTTTCATGACATTTTATTCACATCTAAGGAAGATGGTGATGAACAAATTCAAGATATGTCTGTTCCATATATGTGGTTCAGCTCCTGAGTCAGACTGAGTCTTGGACAGTGGGATTTGGGAAGGTTTCTCTCTGGAGTGCAAGGGAGCATGCTTGCTTTCAAGAGACCTGAGTGTGCAGTACAGAGGAGGGAGGGAAAGGCTGGAAAAAGAAAGGAGCCAGTGGGAGAAGTGCAGGCTGGAATGCTCTTCTTATGGCAGCGAGCAGCCTGAGCCACAAAGGAGATGAGGGGAGATGGAGGAGATTGTGTCAGCTCAGAGAGCTGCTGAGAAATGCTGTCTCCTGAAAGGTAAGGGACTCTCCCTGCTAAGGAGGAAAGTACCACTTCTTCTCCAATCTTTAATCAGATCTTCCTGTTTGTTATGTGTTTTCTCCTATCAGAGAGACTACCTTGGTTCAGTTTATTATTGTCTAATAAAAGGTTGGGTTTGTGTTTTTGTGGTGTGTGCATGTAAAACAATAAGGGCCAGAGGGACTGTTTTGTATAATTTTAGCTAAAGACTACAGCTGACTTGTTCAGAGATGTTATGATGTGTGATATTTCTGTACAAGAAATTGTTAGATGTCTGTAAATACGTTTAAAAAACATGAAGAAAATAGACTCTGGTTTTCGCTTCAAGAAGAAAATGATGTGTAGGATCCTAAAATTTGCAGCATATTGGGAGAAAAGAGAAAGCATTATAGACAATAGACAAAAAATCCAGTTGTTTTTTTTGCAAGTAGGGAAGCATTCCAGATGAGCACCATAAATTTCATAGCCTCATGGCAATAAGCAAAAACTTGCAAGAACAAAAAATGAGCAAATAGCTGCAGGGCCATCTTCCCAAACTGGAAAACAGTATTCTTTATAATCCTGCTGCTTCTGCAGACTTTGGTTTCAAAGTTTAGACAGCTGTAAATTGAAAATTGAAGGTTCAGTTTCTATGGAAAACAGTGACAGAAAGCAAGTAAAAGGAGATCTCAGGACTGAGGATGGAGCATGTATTAAAATCAGCGTCTTGCAACAGTCAACACAGAATGCAGAGAGAAGTGCTGAAGTGGCGTGAGACAGGAGGCATCTTCTTTCACCTGCTGGGGCTGCTGGGAGGCCCTGGAACAAATGGGTGTCCTGTCTCCCAGCAGTCATGGTGATAGCTCCTTCATCCTTTGCCTAGCCAGAGGAATGGGAAAGAAATGAGGAGTTGGTTGTTGAAGATAGCTCAGGAAAAAGGTGAAATCTAATTTCAAAGTATTGGCTTTGGGAGGAGGAGGGAGCTTGATATAAGTGATTTTTTTTTTTTTTTGGATAGGGTCACTTGTCCCCCTCTCTTCCCATCTTTGGCCTCTTTAGTTGACTGTGGGAAATTTTTTGTACCCTCTTTGAGTTTCTGTGGATTTGTCATTGTGGAAAAAGGACGGCAGAAATGAGGAAAGGGACTGGAACGCTGGCCTTGAAAGAGTGTGTCGTGGGTTAGCAAGGATCCCCCCTCCCTGGGGGACTGTGAGATGGTTTGTCCAGGTTGATTTCTGGGACAAAACCAATCAGAAGTTCTGGTAAC
>JAWWES010000171.1:25680424-25772181 GCA_035583135.1 Lophotriccus pileatus
GGAATCCAACCGGGAACAGCTACAAAACACTACTGCCGCTCAGGGAGGAGGCAGCAGCTCGAGTGCCCAGCAGCTAGTTCAGTACCTCTAGTCGCTCCAAGTAAGATCCAAACGAGAACAGCTCCCAAACAACTGATGTCCATTCAGTCCGCCCCAGCAAAGCTCCCACCGTCTCCACACACACCCTCCGCCGAGCCAGAAGTGAAACTGACTCCGTCATCATCCAGGCCACACCTCTTACCCCCACAAAAGACCTCCCAGCTCTTTTCTCCTGCTTTCTTAAGAGACAAAACCAGTAATGGTAACGGTAATGTGGGCCATTAACAGGGAAAAGGAACAATTTTTCAACTTAACTTTAGAAACACAAAACAAACCATGACACATCCGCAGTTTCTCTGGGCAACCTGTTCCAGTGTCTCACCACCTGCACAGTAAGAATTTCTTCTTCCTATCTAACATAAATTTTCCCTCTTGCAGTTTGAACCCATCTAGCCTAACCTTGAATGTTCCCAGGGATGAGACATTTCCCACCTCTCTGGGCAGCCAGTGTTTTACCACCTACACTGTAAAAAACTTCTTCCTTGGATCTTGTCTAAATCTACTCTCTTCTTGTTTGAAAACATTATCCGTTGTCCTATCACAATAGGCCCTACTGAAAAGTGTGTCCCCATCTTTCTTAAAAACCCTTTTCAGGTATTGCAGGAGGTGGGCTCTGAGAAGGAAATGAGATAGTGGGAGAAACACAGTAATTTTTCAGGAACTAGCAGTGCTGGAAGGATGGTGCACTTGTAATGCTTTAAATCCGTGCTTGTTGACATATAATAATTAGACATCAAAGTAGATATGGAAATACATCTTATATATTACCATGTGTGTTGTAGGGTAAAGGCAAGACTGCTTCCCTGATGTGGTGTGGTCTCAGGCTGTCATTCAGAATAGCAACATTTTTAAATTCTGGAAGGCTTTTTTTTTTTTCTGGTAAAGGTTTCCCTATTAATAATTTAACTCTTGCTCTTGAAATACTGCAGTGTGGAACTGAACAGAAGATCTGGGGAGATTTAAAAGGATTTTCTGTCATTCAGCTGGGGAGTTCCAAACAGTTTGAGTTTTTTAAAAGGGAATTCTGATGTGGGTGAATCCATTTTTAAAGCGACTACTATGTGTCTGTTTGCACTGTGCAGCATATATAGAACACTCCTAATCAGCGCAGCAGCTTGTCAGTGTATTGCTTTTGATGTCTGATTAGATGATCATAGGGACATCTGCAGTGAGTTAGTTTTGAAGTTGTTGGTGTGAGGCACTGCAGGAACCAGAGCTGTGTGGCACTCTTACACCATGGAAAACTGCTGCTCTTAAAGAACCTATTATAAATCCAACTCTGCAGCAAGCTGAGGGCTGTCGAAATAACAAAAGCCATTCCTTCTCCATTCTTTCTGTTGCCTTTCAACCCTGCACGGCTTTTTTTTTTTTCTCTTCCTTGTACTGTGTGCTGTGGCACTCTGTGTCAAACAGAAATTATATTGTAGAGGAAAAACTAAGAAATGTAAATTAAATGTTTGTAGTACTTCAGAATACTGAATTGTTCATCTGAAAAAGGACAGAAGTGCCCTGTGGTAATTTCCTCTTTTGAGGGTGCAAAGAAGTACATGTGTGTGTGTGGAAAAGTCCTCTTTGTGTTCCTTGAACAGCCTACATGTCAGAAAAAGTGTATTGTTTTACCTGTATTGTTTAAGATGAGCGGTGGGTGTAATTTACATATTTTTATTTGAGAAGGATAAGTAGACTTTTTGTGATTTATTTTAATAAGAGCTAATAATGAATGCTCTTTGATGTTAATATAGTATATAAATGATCAGTGAAAATGGTACAATCAGTAGAAGTTGTTATTCATTGTTAACAAGTTGTTTTCTAAAGCCTGTTTCTAATGAGAGGAGTACCAGCGTTTTACTGACTATTCATGAGAGAAAGTATCTCTAATGAAAATCATCAAAGCTCTCCATCATTCTGGAACTTGTTAGTAGGAGACTGGGTTTTGTTTCCTCTTTAAAATAAATTTTGGGCCTTGGCTGTAACTTTGAAAATACCTTACTGTTTATAAACCTTCCTCATTTGTCCTCTGCCTTATGTACTCAGGTATATGTGATTGCAGGATGATGGCTGAGAGACTTGAAACTCTTCCATTTTCCTACATGGCCTATCTTATAAGGAATGGGGAAAAATTAAAGGGTGGAAATAAGAACCATTGACAAAAAAAAGAAAAGGAAAGAAGGTCATGCTGTCAATGCTGTTGACACATATTCATCTCTATAGCTACATCTTTGGGGTCCTACAAAATACTGTCATTCCATCTGGAACAGCTTTTAGCAGGCAGCTTATGCAACAGGCTCATGGTGCTGAAATTGGAATGAAACATTAGCAAGTTACTTCTATGTCTGACAGTCAAATTAAAAGTGGAAGATGACAGTCAACATGGCTCATGCATATCATTTACCGTCAAGCTCTAGAAAAATTTAGCTAAAATAAAAGAAGTTCTCAGTCAGTGTCCTACTGACTACTGCTAAGTAACATTTTTCTTATGTGTAGAAATCTAGTAGACAGCTAGGAATAATGGCAGAGATCTTTGATACTAACTTAGACCGAAATGCTGCTGTGATATTAGGAAAAACCCTCATTTTGGATTTTTTAATATGTCATCTTGCAGTGCACTGACGTATGAGGCTCTGCTCTTGTTCTGGTTAATATTTATCTCTCTCCAAGAGTGAGATCTGTGGCTTTGCTTCTCTCACAGGATTGACAGTTGTTCATATTCTAAGGAGGTACAATTTTTTTTTGGTTTATTTTTTTAGGCAAGGCGTATTCAACATTAAATTACCCATCCTGTTGGAGACTGGAGATTTTTTCTCCTGTGTAGCTGGTGTATCAGCTAATCTGGATTTACAGGTTTTTGAGTTGCAATAATAACATAGTGTTCTTTGAAACTTGCACATTCAGTTGGTGGGTTTTTTATGGCAGCAGGTCCTGATTTACTCCATCACTGTGAAACAATTGCTGACACTGACACCTGGAATGAGGGCAGGAATATTTTAGTGCTTCTGTTTACTGTATGCTTTTGATGTTGCAGGTGTTTGACATGGTGGAGTTGGGAATAATAAACTAAGACCACTGTGAATATAGACTAAAATGGTAAGGGTGATTCAGTGAGCCTCAGGATTTTGAACAAACATCCCACCTTTGATTTTTGTTAGTAATTGTGGTTTTTTCTTCTAGCCTGTAGGTCTGATATGACCTTTTGTTGTAACATGAGCAATATAACTTCTCTGAAGTAACTTTAAGTAAATAAAACCTAAGAAATAAACAATTTAGTAAATATGCAAATCTTCAGTTAAAAGGAAGTGACTAGACTTTAGAATAACTGTCTTGATGCAAGAGCAAATTGTTGTCACTGTTTCTCTGTACTATGAGGGACAATAATAAGCAGTTTGTGAGGCACGCTGGCATTCAGAGATGGACCTGTGATTTGATATGGCACAGTTGTTCTTATTATGTATTTCAGATCCTAAAAAACTGTATTTGCCAGTTCAAAGTATTACACATTCCAAGCAGTATCATAAGGGGGGGAAAAGAAAATCAATTAGCCCCCAAGAGAGACCTTATAGGAACAGCTGCTCCTGTAAGATTTTTTGGTATTTTTTTTTCCTTGACGATCAAGTTGAGTAGTGGCCTGTGCTTTTTTTTTTAAGATTAGTTGTCTGCATTGAAGTACTAGTAACAATAAGTTTTGCTTTTAATTCACCATGGTTTAAACCTTGACTTAATATAGGTTTCAGTGTGGGTTCTCAAGCTCCTCTCTAAAACTGAAGTAAAGAGCCTTCTTCTTTGTGTCAGTCCCAAGGGGTGCTGAAGTACCATATTTGCTGTATTTGAACTGCGCCGTGGCTGCACTGAAGCGCCTCGCGGTGTCTTTGAGAGCGTATCACGGTATCGGGGAGTTGGCAGGATTGCTCTCCGTGTTGCATTTATGCTGTTGCCTATTTAGCAGCTGTCTTAGAGTGACATGAACTTGGACCTTAAATAAAAGAGCTGCTGTTTCTTGTAGTGTGCTTGCTCCATTGACCTAATAGTGGTGCATCAGAGATGATTATATGTTTAACACCTGTGGAGATAAATTGGCCTCCTCCTTTTCCTTTCTGCTTTTTGGAATTACCAAGTACAATCAATTTCATACTACATCTGTCAGCTTTACAGAAACAAAAGGAAACCCCTTCTTTTCAGCTGGCCCCATGTCAGTCTGAGGAATGTGGTGAAGGTTCCTCAGATGTGGTGTTCACTTCCACTCCCACACCTCCCTTTCTTTTACGATCTGCATAAATTTTTCTGTCCCTCAAGCAACAGAACGAGAAGCAAACAGAAATACATTGTTTTGAGGTAAAGTAAGTTCTGCAAGCAGCAAAACTGAGCAAGGGCCAGTTAGTCTTTGTTGCCTCATCTTTCGACACTTTCCTTAAAAGCCCAAATGAATTTTTTTCTGATGCAGAAGAGACATATTACAAGGAGAATTTTATTAAACACTTCTATGAGAAATTGCAAGCATGATAAAAGGAGGAGATGCTGGGCAACAAAAAACCCACATATTAAACAGATTTTAAGCCACAAAGAAGAAAAAAATCTCTTTATGAGCAGAAAGAAATATATCTCCTTCAATTTGATTTTAAAAGATATAGCCAAAATATGACTGTTTCATCTTAAAAATAAATAAATTAAGGCTGTGAAATACTGCACTTCTTACTGACAAATGTGTTTGTTGCTCAGAAGTTCCTGTACTGGTATTCTTTTCAGCCAAAGAGAATAGTAATAACTGTTTATTTGGCTTAAAAGAATGTGAACATTTTCCTCAGATCTGTGAAGCATCCACCAAGCTACCTGGATATCAGATGTTGCCGTGTGCTCCTGCAAAGATGTGGGGCTTTTTAAAGTAACGATATTGGTGACAATTCTCTGGCACAAAGACCAGCTGCAAGATGAGTGTGTCTGATGTATAAATGTATCTCATTTCCTGTAGGCTTAGTATGTGCGGCCTTGGTTGTTCTTGGATTTCTAGTGGAGAAAGTGAATACAGTGATGTTGTGTATCTGAGGGAAAAATATTCTACAAAAGGTATTCTGAAAACGTTGATGACTGAAGTGGTCTGGACTGTATGGGTGGTAAGAACACCTAAAATGAAAATGGTTTTAACTCCTTGTGGAAAAAGTGCAAAACACTGTAAGTCCTTGTCAAGTCCCTACCAAGGAGATTCAGGAGAGTACAGAGAATCAGAATGGGCTAGAGAAGTTTTTACACAATATCTTTATTATTTAATAAGTGCCCTCTAAACTTCTAAATAGCACAATTAACTTGGGGTAAAAGAAGTCAGTTCCACTTCATTCTTCAGGCCATTCTGTCTATCTTTGATTCCCTGTTGTTAAGCATGAGAAAATGCTCCATCCCATCATGCAGAAGAGAAGGAAAATTGGATTGCTGTTCATGGACAAATCCACAAATTGATAACCAGGATTCAGTGGTCACATCGATAGTCTAGTTAATGCACAAAAGAGAATCTCTGGTATATGTTTCTTCTCTTTGAAGCACTTCAAGAACATAGTAAGGAATTGTCAACAGAAGAAATACTATTAGCTTAGGGATTACGGTGTTAATAATAACAAAGCACTCCTTGAGTTTACAAAACACTGAACCAGATGATTGCTTAATGCCCGGCTGTGATTTTCTGCCTCTTTACCTTTCAATGTCTAGTTTGTGTGTAGTTGTCACTTTCAAAAGGCTGTTTTGAGAGGCATGTTGATGATACTATTATGTTAATGTCACCTGTCGTACAAATACTGATATTACCAGGTAAAGTTAGTTCATTTGAACCAGATGAATGCATTCATAAATAAAATTATTTTTAAAAAATAATGTTGGCAGTATGCCAAAAGATTATAACACTTTTGGGAAATTAATCTGCTGCCAATTACATGTATTTATAATACTATACAAGTGTCTAAAACATCAAACTATTGATGTTAGTTTTGTTAAAATTACTTTTATACTAATCAGACACTTCTATGTCTTATGTTGGTTACCTGTAAAGGTTCAGATTAACATGCAGATTCTAGGTTTATGGTGATTTAATTTTTGTGAAAATTATTCAATATTTAGAATTCATTACATTCTATTACATTTTCATATGATTATGATGTTGACTACCACAAAAATACTTCTTTATTATTTCTGTAGTAAGTAAGACTACTTCAGGTCTAGCTTTCTGTTCCACTGCTGCTAGTATTTATTATTTTGTAACAACCAAATGTGCACATTTAGGGCCAGTTGACAACTCTGTTTAGTTTGGACTGCAAAAATCAAATGAGAAAAGACTTTTTGGTTTGATATATGCAATTTATAGCAAGTTTATTTTGCTTTTTAAGTAATTAAAATATTCTAGGCTTTTGATGAATGTTTATCAAGTTAAAATGGTACACAGTCAAGTTAGAAAGGAAGTTCATGTCTTTCACCAGCTCTTGAAGGAAAAAGAAATAATGTTCAAGCGGAAGACGGGAGAATTCCTCAGCCTACTAGGAGAGCTTACCAGAAGCTCTTTTTAGAGGGAAAGCAGGTCTTTGGAAAGAGTATATAAATTAATGCTACCCACTAATGCTATCTGTGCATATGCAGCTTATATATTCATGTGGTGCCCTTTGTTAAGAACATTTTTTTTAAGATAATTGAGTTTGTTCCTTGGATACATAATTGTGAGAAGAACAGGAACGAGATGAAAATGTTGCGTTCACAGGTAATGAAAGGATGTCTGTGTAAAGGAGTTTGAGAAACTAGAAGCTCACTAGAGAGTAAGACTTACTTTCCAATAATACTGAAAGTCGAGAAGAGTCTTTATGTCTGGGTATCTGCCATGGATCTTGACTGGTACTGTTGGAATCAGACCCTTAACCCTCTAACTGCCCTCTGAACTAGGACCACATTGACTAAGGTGCTTGTCCTGCCCTGAGGTTTGGGCTTTTTGAACTGGGGATCCAGCTGGTAGGTTTGGTGTTGTCCTGGGCTCCAGGCAGCTTCCCCTGCCCTGTTCCCAGGAGTCACCACAGACAGGCTGGCCCTGCCTTGGGGGCCATTCTGAGAGCCTCACCTCTGCAGCTGCTGTCCAGCCCCTGCTTTCACGCTCCAGCCCTGTGCCCTGCCTGGCTCACCCACCCCTGGCTTGTGAGGGGTGGTCCTGTGGGGCTCCTGCCACCAGGGTGGCTTCCTGCCTTCCTGCCCAGCCACTGACAGGCAATGGGTGGGGCCAGACTCAGCTTTATTCTGTGCTGATTTGTTTTAAAATTTGGACTTTAAGTAGCTGCAATTCAAATAAGAAATGCTAGCCAGCAGGATTGTGGGAATTCATACTGATAATTTTCCCTTGCTTTTGCAGTCAGAGATGACTGCAGAGATGACTGCATATGCTGCAACTGGGGAAGGGGAGGCTCCTATTGAAGAAGACAAATTGTTTCAAGAGTGTTCAGCCTCCAGTCTAACATATTTTTCCTACTGCAGGTAGCTCTTCTGGGTTCATTATAGCTTGTTCTCATAAGTCGTCATTTCTGTCTCAAGGCTGTTGTACTTTCCAGTGTAAAGCAGATTGATGCTGGCACATTTTTTCTATTTTAATTTTACAAACTTGTCACACTAAAACTGTGCCTCATATTGGAAGTGCTTTGAAGTGAAGAGATAAACAAAGAGCTGAGATAAAATTAAAAAGGAGTATGAACAACCTTTCATCTTGGTTTGTCTTTTTTAAAAATAAGCTAAATGAATGTAGTACCCTTGTGCCACTGTAGTAAGTCTGCAAACATTAGCAGATCAATCTAAATTGAGTTAGTGTATATGCAGTAAGCAGAAACAGGTGAAAATTAGGTTATCTGTGCCCAACTCTTTCTATTTGCTCTGAACAGTGAGATATAAACTAGTTTTTAGACCTGATTAGGTTTTGTTTATTTTCAGAGAGGGGCAGACGCAGAACATGTGCTATATCTACCATAGTTATTAAACCAAGAAACTATATAAAAGTCACTAGCTCAATTGTGACATTTGCAGGTTGAGGTAGAAAGCCTTGCTATAAATAAATCTGAAGTGAATCCGGGAGGAAAAACAGCAGCAGTTCTCAGTATATTTCATTTTTATCTCTGAAAAACAAAAAACGAAGAGTTGTCTGTCCTTTCACTAAAAAAAACAACACCCAAAAAGTAATTGTCTTTACCAGTGTCAGAAATGCCAACCAATTTATAATCTGAAGTATGGTTTATAACTTCACTGTTTTTGGTTTGTAGACTCACAGAAATTTTCCAATGAAGATGTAGCTTATGCTAGATCTTCAGTTTCCCTTTATGATATTCTAAAAGTAGTCAAGGAATTTAGAGGTATGTTGACCACAAATTGAAGTTGTTGTCTACAGCAATAAAATAAAAAATGCCAGTGGCAGATATGCTCTCACTGTTAAAATTCTTGGGTGCACAATTACTGTTAATCTCTGATTTAAAGGGGAATGACAAGTCTTGTCCCTAGCACAGCTTTGAAAACGTGTAACGTGTAACAGCTTTTACACCCCTTTGGAAGCCTTTTATCCCCATTAATGCACCTCTCCTTACTGTTGAAAAGCAGCAGTTGCACAAAAGGCATGATTTCTCTAAAATGGCAGGGTGAGGTCCTTTCCTGAGACCTTCCTTTCCTTCTTACCTATGGAGTGGTGGTTTGTATTCCCCTTTCCCACCAAAAAGGTAGTTGCCATTTTCTTTTTCCTGTGCTGAGCAGTGTCATCACCAGTGCAGAATACAAGTAAAGACCTGGGAGACACAGCTGCGGGCTTCTGGCTACTTGCCCTTAGAACCCAGCATTTATTTTCAATCTAGTACCTTATCTGTGTCTTGAATTGTGTTGTAGGGCTCTAAAAATCAAGCCAAATGCAGAACTGGTAATCCAGTTTTGTCCTTACCACTGGTTTGAACAGGCTCATGAGCAGTAGTCTTCTCGTACTCATATCTAAAAAACTTCCACACCTGTTCAGCCTGGATGCTAAAGAATCAAAGAATCTTCTTAACTAGACAAGCTAATATTTTCCTTGAGAGGTTCTCTGTCACTCATGTTTGCCAGAGAATAAAATAAAAGGTAATTGGGTCACAGGTATTAACAACTTTAATAATAATTCCCCAGTGCCATTTGCCAAAATTGTGAACCTCTCTGAACCAAACTGTTGCTAGCCTTTGCTGTTTCCCTAGATGAGAGGTTTGTGGGAAGAGCGTTTTGCTGCTAGGTTTTCTGGCATTTAGCACCAGTGATGATCAAATGTGGCTGTGTTGCCTTCAAGAGGACCGTGAGGATGAATGAGATTTATTCTGAAGTGTTCATCAAACCAAACTTCAAGGTCTGCTGCTGTTTCTGTGCCATCTCTCACTTCAAAGGTGTCTGCCCTTTGACTTTTAAGTTGAGCTGTTGTTGTTGGGGCCCCTTTGGGTTGCCTGAGGCAATCAGATACCCAGATAGCCATAACAACAGAAATAATATTTGCTTTCATATGGTAAGCAGTTCCTTTTTAATTGTTACAAGTATGTAGGGCAGTTCAGGCTTGAGGAGGGAAAAAAAAAACCAAACGCAAATGGTTCGAACTTTATTTCAGTTTGCATTTAGCTTCCTCTCTCCTTCCATTTGTGTTTTCCAGACTTGAGGGTGCTTGTAGGTGTTGGAATTGGATACAGCCATGCGGATACTTTGCACAAAGGCAAAAAATTTTAAGTCCAAATCAAGTGTAATTATCCCTGAAATTGTTCTGGTTGGGTTCCCATTTTAAGTTCTTATGAAGGTTTGCTAACTAAACTTGTCTTTATTGAAATTGATAACCATTTGAACAAGAAAGGCTGATTTTCTGGGAGAGGATATAGCAAATAGAAAGCCTCATCTCTGTCCTCTTAGAACCTGGACTTCTTTTGTGCGCATGATGCTCTGCTGTAGGCAGTTCATGCTTGAGGAAACCGTTCAGACTAGTTTTTGAGCTGTAGTTCAGCTCCCCAGGCCCCTGTATTTATGATAACCAGGCTTGATCACTCCATTACCATTGCACAGGAGTGAATGTGCATTGCAGAAGCTCTGAGTAGCTTAAAATGCAGCAGTGCATCTGTTTAGCAACACAGGTCAGTATTATCCCATTATTCCACTGTTTTATTTCACATATCCAGTAGTTCCTATTAAAATATTAAGCCTAAGTCACCATGCTTTTTTTTGTTGAAATTTAAAGCCCTGCATGAGATTACGCACAGATACTTGAAAAAATGCCATTCCCTCTACAATCTTCCTTTCTACTGGGAGCAACTTTTGTCTAAGATGTATAGCTCTTGCCTGCAGGATGCATCAGGTCCTGGACTATTAAGCTTATTTTCAGAAGAAAGCAGTGAATGCCTCCTTCGGTTGCTTTTGAATTTGATATTCTCTGAATGAGAGGCTTTTCTTTAGAAAGTCTACCCAATTCTTTCCATCACAGAGTAACTCATTGAAGCTATTTCTTGTCACCTTTTCGTTCTAGAAGAAAAGATAAAGTCTTACTTGTGAGTACCTAGAACACATTACAGTGATGTGCAATTAGTAGTGCTCAGTGTATGAAAGATGCAAGCAAAGTCTTGCAGTGCTTTGGATTACTATAATACAATTATAAAATCTTCAGAAAAAAGCTTTGCTTTTCTGTGATAGTGGAAGGAACTTCACCATACAAAATACTTACAAATTTGCTTTTCTAAATAGTAAATTTCAATGAACTTGGCATAGGTAATCTTGTTTTCTTAGGGAGTGAGGCAAAGGACTACAACAAAAAAAAAAAAATCTACAAAACACACTCCACCCTGTAACCCCCAACATGCTGCTAGTCTCCCAGCATTTCTGATTGTGGAGTACTTTTAATTATAATCTGACCTGGATAATTAACACTGGATTTCTTCATAAGTAATAGTATTTGAACTATTTAACTGGTAGATAAAATTGCTTTGTGCTTTGTATCTAAGCATATTGTACGTGGGTTTTAAAAGCTTAAATAATTCACATACATTAAACTTCATTAACTTTTCAGGCTGCTCAAATTTTCTGTCAACACGTTTCTTAAAATCAAGGGAAATGTAAGTTCAAGAAATACTACTGGTGTTTACATCAATCGGGCTTCCCATGTCTTAGCTGAGAAGCATCATAAAGAACTCAGCTCTGCTGAACCTTGTGATCCTTCATGCTCCTATCATGTTCCTGGCCTTGTCAAAACTGACCTTGGCCCTCTCAGGTAGCCATACCTGATTCATTCTGCCATTTGGTGCCATACTTTTGGTTTCTAAGTTCTGAGGAGCTGGAGACAAGGGAACTATTTTGTCTCAGCGTGTAGTTTCTCTGTGTGTCTGAAACCAGCCTGAGCACCTTGTGTGGAGAGGTTAGGAAACAATTAATCTGCGCAAAAGCATATGAGGACACAGGTTATCTATTTCCTTCCACTTTGCAGCAAACACTGATATAGTAAACATGTCTCTGTGATACTTTGTTTTCTAGGGAATCATTAATATAACTGGTAATGTTTATTTTAAAACAGGAATAAACAAAAACTGGGAATTTCTGCTGGCAGACCTTTTTATTACCACCATTTCTTGTGATATGCTTTCCCCGTATTTTTCTCAAAAGTGAAGAAACAGGCATGGAATGGAAACAGGCGTGTTTGTCCAGGAGCACGTACAAGAAATAGGGCAATTGATAACTCATGCTATTTTCTGTCTTCTGGAGAGTTACTCATTTCTCCTCGTCACCTGCTGTGCTCACCTAAGCAACAGCAGCGTGTTCTCTGACCTTTGTTCTTGCAATTAGAGATGCTGCTATCAGTCAACAACTGTAGTGCCATCAGGTCCACCTGTAACCTTAAAAAAGCTGTTTCTGTTGATATATGTATCTTTATGATGTTAAAATGAAGTTACCTGTGTGATTCTGTTTGCTTATTTTCTTCAAATGATTAAAAAATATATGGTTCTGGGAGGCCCCTCATAACCTGGTTAGTAGGTAAAACTGTGCTCATTAACATGGCCTGAGCTTAATTCATCTCTAAGGTTTTATTATTGCTGTTGTATTTTATTCCCAGAAAATATGCTGATGTATCTTTGCTTAAGTTATTTTGTTCAACCAGATTCCTTTCAGCCATGTGATAAATAGTTTTCTTCCACTGCAGTTTTTAATGCTGTCAAGTTAGTTATTAACCAGTGATATTATTTCAAGATGTAGTTAATAATTAACATAGAACCAGATCATTTCATGAAAGGTTATTTTCTGATGACTTTTAAAAACCCTAGGAGAGGTTGAAAATACCATTGTGCTTCATAAGGATTTATTAGAAATAACAATATACTCTCAGGTGATCTGCCTCCAGTTTCAATTGCCTGCTAGGTTTAAGATAAGCCAGTGATAGTAATGTCTTAGCTCACAGGAGCCAACTCAGGTTTATTAATAATATTCACTCATAAATTCAGGGTAACACTGTGCCTGTACTTTCAAATCCTAAAACAAGGTTTTGTATGCAGTTCAACAGAATTAAAATGCTACACAGTTGCCTTAATTTCCATTGAGAATTGTGATCAAGATCAAGGGCTTTATGTAGGGCAGTGTGTTTTCTCCCACTTGGATGCAGGCAACTCAATTCCTTGAAGAGATTCAGGCAACATTTTAACCCTTATTCACTTGTTTAATGCTGTGTAGGTTAAGATGTTCTTATGGTCCCTTAGAAACATCTTCAGAACTGATGGCCTGGTTTTTCTCTGACAAATTCTTTCTTAGATTTGGGTTTAAAATGTGCCAACAGAGAAATTTGTGAGGATCTCTAGTCTAGGGCTTACCTGTCAAATAGAGGCCTGGCAAGAGAAATCTGTGTTGTATTTTCCTTAGGCCATCATGTTGGCTCCCTTGCCACAGCGTTGGGGAGGTTTCGTTGAGTGTAACATCCCTAAAAGTATGGAGAACATGCTTAAATATTAATATGTACACAGGACAATGCTCAAATTATTAGTCAGTAGTCACATTGTTAGACTGAAACAAACTGGTAAGTTTTTCATATCCTCAGTGTGTGATTCTTTTGAAAAGCAAATAAATTTGCAGCCCACAAAGTTAAGGAGAAATATTTAACTCCCAGCAGGAATGCAAGTGCCTTTGATCTAAACAGGCAATGTGATTCTTAGTACCTTGTATTGAGGAGCTGCATTACAAGCCGAGGAAGCTCTACACTGATCACGAACTGTGATTCCGTGGGACATTGTGGAAGCATCCTGGGAAAATACTGTATGAGTGGGTCTCTCAGAGCATTCAGACTCTTGTCCTGCTATAGACTGGGTCTCTTGTGGGCCCCTGGTATTTGATTTATGTGAAGTCTTCTGACTTCATGGAGTATGGAGGGCATTTTTTTCTACCTTAGCTTTTTAGCAAAGCATTTCCCTTGTAACCTTTTACATTCCCATTTAGTCTTTTTCCTCCCAGGCAGAGTGCAGCAGAAGTTATATTTCAATATCTTGTTTACACTGTATTTTCAAGAATTTAATTCTTGTCTCATCTCTTGATACCCACAAGCATTACTGACCAGTGTGTCTACCACCATGAGACAAAAGGGCCTTTGACTATCATTAGTACCTAAATGGCACTGATCAGATACTGAGAGATGGGTCTGGGAGTTTAGTGCTCATGTTCTTTTGTTGCTGATGTAAGTTTAGTGTTCAGCTGTTGAGAAGGACAAACAGTAAGGGATGTGCACCTTGGACATCTGGAGAAAAGGCGTCTCAGTTACCCTAGTATGCTTCTGCTCATTTCATAAAGGGGGCTCTGTCAGTTTTTTTCATGTTCTTTTGCTTAACGTGTCTTGGCTAATGTTTCTGTGATACCTGTTTTCTGGTGGTTTGCACTGTTGCCCACTGTATTGTGCAGACGTGCCTGTGCATACTGGATTAGAGGAAGCGATGTAGCTGTTCTACAAAGATTTAGTCAAAGGTGAAATACTCCTCCGAGTGTGCCATCTGTCTTGTGTGATCTCCCCTCTGTGCATTCTTCGGGCCCTGGCATTACTTGCACACGGAGTCACTGCCTGGTTGTTGTCTGTCTAGCTTTGCAGTGAGGATGTTCTAAATATTCATAATGTTATGTACATATCATTCTGGGTGACTGTATTATTAGAAATCCTGGGCATTAAGCACACTGTCATCCATTGTTCAGTAAACACAATTACATTACCCTATCTTTCATCTCTTCTCTAATGAATCCATGCTAATTGATTAATCAGTGCTGTTGCTTCACTATGATAATCCCATATGAGAAATAGTAGTAACATAAGTAGCAATTACACATTGCACACTGAGGAAAACTTAATACACTGCAAGTGGCAAACGCAGAGCAGGAGGAGCAGAGCTGTGCCCCAGCCAGGCCTTGCATTCCAGGACATGGCTGTCTGCTGGGAGGAGAGGTGGGACAGGTGGTCCTGGCTGTAGTGGTCTTTGGATGTGAGTGTGATCCACTGATTACTGGTGCAGGGATTATCTCAGGCTCTTGCTGATTAGTTGTGTGTTACAAAAAGGCAAATCTGAGCAGATCTGGGCAATGGGACTGGCTCTGTCTTTTTCAGAGTTTCATCTGGTGTTGGTTACTGAAGTGTCTGCCTTCTTGCCTTAAATATAGCTATGGCAGTAACTTCTAAAGTGAAAGAGCATTTTTATACCATTACAGCATCTTACTGATGTTACTGTTTAATTTCCAAAGCAATGAGTAGAGATTTCTGATGCAAGACAAAGCTTAACTGTTGGCTCTCTCAGGCTGTGAGCAGTACTTAGCAGCTGATGAAGGGTAACAATTTGGTTATCCTTGCTGTTACAGAATCAGTGGATGTGTGGGTTCCTGTTGACCAATTTAGCATGTTTAATGCATCGTATTATATGTTCCATTCATAAAGAAAATTAGCGGCAAAATATCCATTACTATCTTTAATGAAGACCCCTTTTTTAACTTTGAAAAGGAGGGTGACTTTTAAATTTTGGAAACCACTGTTGTTCACTTCCACTGTCATTGGTGATGGTGAAGATATGCATAATTTTAATGTGGATGAAAAAGACAGGTAAATTCAATAAAGGAATAGAGGTATCACTTGTGCATTCAGCTATTTGTGGGGGAAATGGTAATGTTTCATCATACATAAGACTGTCTAGAAAAGATTTAGATGTCCTCTAAGTACTGCTTCCATGAACAAAGTATTCTGATGTAAAGCATAGTAGTTTCAGAGATTTTTTTCTTCCTTTACTTAAAAAAAAGGAATACCAGCAGTTTTACTCTGCACAAGTAAGGAATGAGTCAAAATACAACTTTGTAGTTTGAAAGTCTCTTGTAAAAGGCTCTGTCAATCTTGGGAGGCTTAAAACAGCTGGGGAATGTCATGCACACGTTCCCTTGGTCTGAGAAAATTTGGTAGATTTTCTTGTAGGAACATTAATTTATCTCCTGGTTTTTCAATATTAATTCCTCAATAGCAGTTTCCAACCAAGATAAGAGATTGGTGTGTCTTTGTAGAGCTAATGATTGTACACTATTCAAATTATGCTTGTTGCCATGGGAATAATTGCTTACAAATAATTTATATAGTAACTAAAATGTCCAAAGTTCTTGTTAGTTAAACACATATTTTTGTCTCCCAATGGGTGATGCAGAAAAAAATTACAAGTTTTAGCTTGGAAACACCTACGTCTTCACTGCCCTGTGTTGTTGATAGCACTGCTAAATATTCTCGATAAATAAAAGGCCACCCATGTATTTCTGGACAGTAAATTTAGCAATAGTCCTTAAAATACCATTAAAATATAACAAAAACATAAGGTAAATAAAACACAAATATTAATATCCTAGCAGAGTAGCATGCCTCAACTCAGCTAAAATATATTAAATGCTCTAAGCATGCATTAGTTCAAATTAATAATCTTTCTGAGATGCAAATAATACTGACTCAGGCACAGTGTCCTAATATTGCTCTGTAGTGTCTAGTTGGGTGGCAGTGCAGGCAGAGAGCTCACAGGCAATTAAAATCAGCATGATGAATGGGGAGAGGGCTAATAAACATATCCTCTGTTTTAAAGGTGGCAGTGGCCATATGGCTGGCCAGTTACTCCATCCTTTCAATAATTATTCCAGTATTGACATCTCCTAAAAGTTGTGAACATGTACCATATTACTTACATTTCCAGTAGTTTTTTTGGTTGGTGTTGGTGTGTGGGTTGTTTGGTTTGGTTTTTTTTTTTTTTTCACCCTTACTGGAACATTTCCTTTTATTTTAAGAATTGATTCTTGGCCAGTAGAGGTGCTAAATCCAAATATTTATCAATATACTATCAATGCTTTTAAAAGCAGCTTTCTACTGTTTTGGAAAAGACATTGCTCACACCTCAGCCTAGAAATTCTTAAAAATTTTGGGCTTAAGTCCAGAGTTTTATGTGCAGAAAAGCTACTTCTGGAGACTTTTAACTGAGGCAATTTTTCCATTTTTCATTTTCTCTCAGCCCTTCAGAAATTGAAGCACTTAGGCACTCCAGCTGCGCCTCTTCCTTCCCTTCACCCATGTAAAACAACTGCCAAGGAAGATGTTAACTCTCCAGTACTTTTATAAATAGTGGATTTTTTTTTCTCAGTGATAGAGAAATCTTTCATGAGAGAACTCTTGAAGTTCTGTTACCAAAATGATATGTAACAATTCTGATCTCCAGGCCTAGAAGTAATCCTTGTTGCTCTTAATCATAAATATTTTACTCTTTGTGTAGGACTCAGAGCATTGCTTTTTCCATGCAGAGAATGCTCCTCATCTAGATTTTTGAATGATTAAGGTGAAATAAACTGGGAGTAGGTCGAGCAGGAAGAGTTAGGGAGAACATTTTGAAGGTTGGCACTGGCAAGGTGTGTTTTATGTGCAGAAGTTGCTCCTAATCTGCTTCAGTGCAAAGTCGCCCAGGGCAGTTGGACCTGCTGGGGAAGGGAGTTTCAGCCAGCTCTGATTTTGCACTGAACAACAGAGGGTGTGTTATCCACCAGTACAGTTCAGCTGTAATGATAACCCTCAGCAGAGAATTGTTAACAAACAATTTGGGGGAATAACTCCTTGCTTCAGATGGATTCCCAGGAGAGTATCTATTTATGCCATTGGTTCAGAATATCCTTTTAAGTGCCAAGATCACAACTTGCTACAATATTCAAGAAATCCGTTGGTAGTTGAGGGGAAATAATTCTGTTGTGGTTCCTGAAACTGTCATGTAATTGCTAAAAGCTGTACTATGTTATGGCTTTTCTTTGTGCTGTGCTAATTAAACATGAATCCACTTGCATGTTATTAAAAATATCTGAAAATGTACAGCTATTCTGATGCTTTTACCAGTCCAGTAGAATACATTTTAATTGACATTGAAAGAAGCTTTATGATTCTTATTTTCATATTGCCTGCCTAAAAATCATCTTTAGCAAGTGATTAATTGCATTTGTAGATACTGCACAATTGCATCAATTATCCATTTTAAATGAATTACATTCTGAATAGTTGAGAAGATGATGTAGTTTAATCAGTAAGTGAAATGGAAGTATTAGAAGTTGTTTAGAAATACTTAACATGTTTTATAGAGGCAGAGTGATTTAAATCAAGCAGACTTCTGGAAAAATAAGAAATATATAGTAACAAACAATAATACTTTTCCTTTAGTTTAGCAGCATTTTATTAGCCTGATTGGTAGTGCTTTCCATCCTTAATGTATTGATGATAGCTATACTCTGAGAATAGGAATTTTTTAATAGAGGTAAATTAATTGTGGTTACAAATACACCTGTGTAAGTATGACAGCTGGTATGTCTGTTGGTCAACATGTTCTCTTTTCAATGGGCTCTGTAACATTTAAGAGCGTACTGAGCAGCTTATTCAATTTTCTGTTGTTGGTTGGTTTTAAAAGGATGTTTGATATTTCATTATGCTCATCTAGAAGGAAAAAAGGAAAGCTCTATGTTAAAATAAAAAGTTAATCTGGAAGTAGTGATCAGCCTCTCCCAGCCAACTCCCCACAGTTTAGGTACTGGCTATGACGTTCTGTGGTGTGGAATAATCCCTTTGGCCTGTTCAGGTCAGCAGTCCTGGCCACACTGCCTTGCAGCCCCTGGTGCACCTCCTCTCTGGTGGAGCAGAAACTGAAAGTCCGTGACTTAGGGTAAGCATTACTTAGCAACAACCAAAATATCAGTGGTTTATCCACATTATTCTCATGCTGAATCCAAGACACAGCACTGCACCACCAAATAGGAAGATAATTAATTCTGTCCCAGCCCAAAGCAGGATACCTCAATTACAAAAATTTTTCTCCCTCAAATGTTTTTCTGCTACAGTTACAGTATAGGTTTCTCCTAACTGGAAGCTTATTATGTATTTCACTTGCCAGATTGTTCCTGGCCTTGAGATAGCCTGACTCTGTACTTGGTAAATAATAAAGATAAGATAAATGTTTGCTTTATGTGGGGTTTTAGTACCACACCGTCAATTAGGCCCATTGTGGATTTAAGGCCAAATAGAGGAATCAACAGACTAATTTTAAGTCTGAAACATTTTTAAGGCTTGTGGTGGGCTGCATTCTTCTTGTTGCAAACTGAAGATGGCAGGAGTATCCTAATGAAGGTCAGTGGTTATTCTTTAACCATTTTAAGAACACACCTATACACACAACTTATGTTTTGTCCCAAAAGACCAAGTGAGCCATGAAGAAACCTTTTTGAGGTCAGGTACAATCGGCCAAAAGTTGAAACTAGCAGTAGGTGTAACTGCTGGGCATTACAGCAAGATATATGGTATGTATTTTAACTTGTGCTTGGTTTTATTATTAGTGAACAAAAAGGGGCCTTTATGTGTGTGTTCCTTGAGTTGTGTGGTCCTGGGGATTGTCCTCTGTGTGCAATGTCACGTATTCCATTTGTTGTTCTAACTAAAGGTAAACACCTTTATAGCATGCACTAATTGGTCTGGGAATATTTATGAAAGTGTTGATTTTTAAAGCTACATATAGTGCTATGGCTTTTTAAACTCATTCTGGCTGTCAGAAGTGCTCACATGATCCTGAAAGTGTTGCTAAAAATGTTCAATTTTTAAATATGGTAATTAAAATTGTTGTGAGAGCAGTCGATGAGACATTTCCTGCAGTTGTAAACTAAGCATCCCTTTCACCCCCAGGTTTCCTCGCATCTCACTGTTTATGTTATGAACTCTCACTGAACCTTCTTGGAAGAAGGTTTACTGTTGGCCAGGTAGGGAGAGTGAGCTCTGCAGTCTGACACCCTGCTCCGTGACCTTCTGCTCTTCAGTTTGGATACTTTTCTTTGTTTTAAAAAGTTGATGCCCTCAGGAATTCAATACTGTAAACTGGAACTGCAGATGTACATTTTCACTTCTAACTTTGTCATGAAAAGAAAGTGTCAGATAAAGATACTTTCTGTTGGGTATACCAGACTGCTTCACTCCTATTTTGAGTACATATCATGTATTTCTTCTATTAATAGATAGTTTTTATTTCTTTTAAGTTTATTATTAGTGTTTGTTGACCATTCTATACTCCAAGTTATCCCGCATTCAGGATTTTCTCCTGTTCTTTATTTAGACTCCATATTCTCTGAATTTATCTAGTTTTGAGACTTGTCTCATGTTGGTTATGATATAATATTTTTTTTTTCAAAGAAGAGGATTTTTTTTCTACATAGCTTTTCTAAAAGTGACATATTGGCAATTATATACTGCTCAAATTCTTACTTCTTGTCTGAAGAATTAATTGTATTCTGAGCCTACCAGGCAAATTTGAGGTGATTTAGGTAGGGCCCTTCTATAGCCATGGTTGTCCTGTGAATGTTTTTTGACTTGTCTTGCTGGGCTAGGTGATCTAATCTGCTCTTGCAGAATTTTTCTGCAGAAGAACCTCAACAAAAGATTTCTTTTTAGCTAAAGTGTAACTCAAAACTACATTCTAGCCAGAGTTTAGTTAGAAAACAGATGTGGTGCAGTTTTTTTGAATCCAGGTTTTTTGGGTTGCAGTGACAGTGAGAAAACAGCACAGTGGGGCTGCTGGGCAGCTTCTGCTCTGTTGGCTGCTCAGGGCTGCACTTTTTTGTTTGTAATACAAACATTGGTTTGACCATTTTCAGTCAATTCTGTCTTTCTCTCTCTAGCCAGAAATGGATACTTTCATGTCTCTGTTCAAAAGGGCCGCTCTTGCTTTTCCCCTCAGATGCTTTGTGGTTTTTATGAAATGAGCATTTTCAGAAATGAAAGGAAAAACCCAGAGGGTTTATCATACTCCCTAAGCTCAAGAAGACCATGACTGATTCCAGCCTTTCTTGCTGAGGGTAATACGTGTCCATACTGACTGCTGAACTGAGAAGGCTGCAGTTCACAAAGCAGAAAATGTTACTGGTATGTGCTCTGTCACTCTTTCTGCTGTCACATGGACATGTTTACCTAACTTGAGAGCTGTCACATAATAAATACAGGACTCTTTCTAGCATTGAGGTTGCAGTTGTTTGCAGAGGGCTATTATTTAATAGAATCCCTGTCTTCTGCTTCAGTCCTAATTTGAAGAACATGCACTAAGAAGAATCGTTTAATTCAAATTGCCCATATCTAAATAAATTAAAAACCTTCCACTGCTCTTAGATGCATATGCTTTCTTGGTTTTTGTTTTTACTACACTGTTTTGCATTTTATTCCTCTGTCCTAAGTGAAAACTGCAATTCTGTCACTGTAAAGCCCTTACATTGTCAACTGAATTTGAGTCAAACTTTGCTAGTTGGTGTCATTAATTCTGCTAGTATCGAAAAGCTGATAATCAGACCTTAAAACATGAACAAGAGATTGAACATTTCTGTGTGTATTGGACAATTGTCTTTTGCTAGTTTCTTCACTTGTTCATTTTTGGTTTCTTATCAAGCTGGTTCATCAGATGATCTGTTAAAATTTCCTGTGCTTCTAATGAAATGCTGAAGTATGAAAGGAATTTGTCTATGTGTAGTGACTGTTATATGACTGAAGGTCTAATGTCATTCTCAGAGACCTCAGTTATAATGCCAGTGTTATGATTCATGTTTCCTTGATTGGTTAAGCCTTTAAATATCTCTGGCTTTGTGTTTACTGACTTGAGCATGTGATAATCTGTGGTACATGTGAGCACTATATCCCTTCAAATCAAAGCAGGCAGTGGTGTGCAGGATGGGGGCTCTGATACTGAAATTTTCCCTGTGGCATTTCTGAAATCCCTCAACACACTTCTGTCCAGATCAGGAGAGGTCAAGTTTTCTTTAGAAGCTTTTACCCTTAAATTTAAAGTACAAATAAACAAAACCCCTACACTACAATAAGCAAACAAACCAACCAAAAAACCACAAACAAAAGAAACTAAAAAGGCAAGCTGTAATTTTGGATATGGACTCCAGACTTTATCCTCTGATTCCTCATGTTTTATCTAGTGGAGAGATTAAAATGTGTGTAACTGTCAGGTGCCTTGCAAGGCTGGACCATTATTTTCTGGTACAGAAATGAACGTGCCTTGAAACCTTTGTGTCATGTTTATAAATCTGTTCCTCAAGACCTCTTCTGAAGGTCTAACATCCCTGATATCTATAATAATCCTCTTACGCAGCTTCAAGATACTTTCTTCTGGTCTGGCCTTTAGCAGAAAAGAAAGCTCTTAGTTACCATCTTTCTGTAACGACCTCTTATTTATCCTGGGGTGGAACTGTGCTCTTAGCAATGTTGTCCTGTCTCACTAAGCAAATCAAAGTATCAGATTATACTTTTTGATCAAAAAATCGTTCCTTGTGGTTAAAAATCTGTGAATCAGTCAACAGAAACAAGAGATGAGATTGTGTTCTGAACATCAGTATTTTTCCTTACTGTGAAATCTGCTTAGAAAGTGGAGGTAGAGGACAAGCATAGATGTAATCTCACTACAATAAGAACAATAGTAACCAAAAGCCCAGAAACAGAGAAATAATGTAGCTTATGCAGATTTGTGTAGACTGTAAGGGAGGCTTCAGGTGGCAAAAAGTTCCGAGTTCATGACTATCATGTTCTCTGTCTTGCACTGTGTTGCAGCTGGTGTCTGAAAGAAGAGTCCAATTAATTCACAACCTAATTCTGCTCATGGCTTGGCTGTCTTCAACTCTCCAAAAAGTAGAGCCCTTGTAGCACCAGTGTTTTCTGTGGTTAGTTGAAGGAGGTTAGCTTTGTTGGGAGCACTATTGTTAGGAGGTTTGTCTGCTTCCAGCATATGTTGCTACCAAAACCCTTTTTTTAAAGCTTTTGTCAAGATGAAGTCAACGTACGAAGGCTGTGTGTCAGATTCCAGCTGGTAATGCAGTGCTTGAGGTTGAATTCTTGACGTGCGAGCTTAGCATGGAATATACTTCATAGAGCAAGGATTGTTCCTTGGCATGTGGTTCCATTGTGAAAAGTGATTGCAAGAGATGGCAGTTACTCAATACACAGTTTTAAAAAAATGGCTCTTCTACTAGTGACAGTAGTTCACTTTCAGCTGTATTGGTCTTGCAGTTGAAGCCAAGTCTGTTGGCTTCTGCTCTAATTAACACACAAAGAGAATCTCGGCTAATATTATAGGTTCAAAAGCAGCATGTAAACCAAAAGGAGATCCAGCTTGATTTATATTTTTTAAGGGTTTGCTTGCAAGGCTGCTCCTGATTCTCTTTTGAAATGCAAGACAACCCACACTTGCCCCCGACTCTCTTGATACTTGTAAGCTAAAAATAAGTTCTACAAATCTTTGAGGAACTGGAAATACCAAACCTTAAAAGCCATCTTTTGAGTAGAGCCATCATTTGAGAGAAATTGGAACTTTTAATATACGGTGTAGAGCTTTTATTGGAAATTAAATTACCTATCAAGTTGGCCTTGTTCTTTGAAATTAATTTATAGTATTGCTGCCTTTTGCCTTGAGACAACTTCATATGGCAAGTGTATACACTGGAAAACTGTACCACTGCAACAACAAAAAAAGTAATGATTAACTTTAGGCTTTATCTAGTTAAGATCAAACTCTGAATTGAATTATTCTAGTGTGTTGACAGCTGAAGATTTATGTCCTCCAGTTATATTCCTGTTGCAGATTTGACAGAAGTGACCTCTCCAAAGAAGGTCTTTGTTACAGAATTTGCTCTGTTTACATTATTGCCATAAGGGTTGGGATGAAGTACAGTATGTTAAAGCTAATACATCACCTGCTGACAGTGGTCTTATCTCATTGGTAACTATTTCCCTCTCGCAGTATGAAAAAAAATGCAGACACTGAAAGTGTAAGGATCACAAAAAGAAAGTTAAATAATAGTTTTCAAGAGCTTTAGCATTCATGTCTGGACTATGTGTGCACTATATTTTTGTCTGGCCAAATGGTTTCATAATTGCTTTTTCTGTGGAGTTACTGTGAAAATACATCTTTACCAGATAAATGCTACTAAGGGGCAGAGCACAAAAATAAAAAAAAAGAAGCCATTTGTTTTATCCAAGATTTGTGTGATCTATTGCGTGACCTGTCGTGAGAAAGGAGGAGGCTCAGGGTGGGAAAGAGCGACATTCAGGTTGGATAGGCAGACAAGAAGGTAGTACTATGAGCTTCTCCAGTGAAAGGATGGTGGGACTCTGGTATGAGGAGCAGGACTTTAGGTACCCTCCTGTTTTTCCAAATGCTTGTCACAGATGCTGCATGCAGAATGGGTCTTTCAGTGCTCACTGTCAGTGAGATGATGCTACTTTATGACTGACTTTCTCTTCCAAATATTGATTAAAAAATATAAACACACAATTATGTACGTAGTTTCAAAATGTGCTTTGAAATCTCTCAACAGAGTGCTTCCCAGGCATCCTTTCAGGATGGGGAGATGAACCTCACTGGACCCACAGAACTGTTGTTGGCTCAGAGGACCCGACTCCCTGTCAGGTAGGAACATCTGTTTGGTACTGACTCAAGTGGGATTTATCAACATGTAAGACAGGACTGACTTCTCATTCCAGCTGCACTTCTGAATCTTCATGACCTCTTGACTGTCTTCATGACTGTCATGGCCTCTTCCTCCTCCTCCCTCACCCATCCTGCAATTCATATACTGAAGCACGTATTTGTGCATGAGACACACTTTTACCCTTGTCGATGAGTATGAATGGGTTTTTTTGTACTTTGTGTAGTGTAAGGGTAAGGGAGAAATAATGCTACTATTGTATACTCTCTTTTTGATTTCTACTCAGTCCTGCAGGTATTCCATGTCTTAAGATAGAGGCTGTTCTTAGGTCGTGTATTATATCTCAATAAATAACCTTTCACAGACCCATATAGTCCTAAAATCATCTTCTTCAGTTAAGTGTCACCTCTGTTTTTGAGTGGTTATTACTTCCTATATGCTGTAGTAGATTTTTATCTCTGTGTTTATACACTGTGAAAACTACAGCCAGTATGTGGAATATTTCCTTGTGTATGGCTTCATTAGAGTAGTGAGATGGAACGAATCCTTTTCTTCTCTTCATTTTTAACCAACTAGAGATGGCCAGTTCTGCTATTTCTGAAAGTGGTGGTGGTCCCATTGACAGTTAGGGAAATATCTTTAATTTTAACCCGTCTAAATTTTGAGTGAAACTTAGGTAGGTCTATAGTCTGCATTGGAAGCAAATACAGTAAAACTTGAGACCTGCATAGCTGAAACAGGAGGAGGGAAAATTAAGTGATTTGAAGAGTTTTAATAATGAGCAACAGTGTTTATAGTTTCTGAAATCATAGGGAAAATTCTAAATGTCTGAAATGAAATTGAAAAGTAATGATTTTGCAGATTTAATTTGTTACACCAAGTTAACAGGCCAGGCTGTAATAGAGTGTCACAGAGTAGGTCAGTCAGGTCCTCAGTGGTGGCATTAGAAGACTTGACCTGGTGAATGTAGAGCAAAATGTTTCCATGCTGCTCTTTTCCTGTCTCACCATAAGCTGAAATTTCAGTTTTGACTGGTTGTGCTAAACCCACCTTTGTGGGTAGGTAAAGGCATTCAGTCCTTTGTCCAGTATGTTGTGTTTGTTGCAGAACTGCAGTGGTATATATAGCACACTGTATAATGAAATTAAGATGTGTTACATGGCAAACTTCTGCATGACAGCTAAAATGTGAAAAATTCAGTTTTTCTTGTTCTTTGTGTCATAATTTCATTTATTTTATGGGAGATTTTATCATCTTGGTACAGTTGTGTTTTTCAACTCACTCTGTCTGGTTTTTTTCCTCCCTTTTGGAGGCCTCCTTGTCACCTAGAGCATTTTGTATTTTCTTCTCCTGCCTGCTAATATTGGTACGTATTTTTAGAATGGTCTCATTAGGAAAAAGAACTGGAGTGCTCTTCCAGCTTTCTCTGCACCTGCCGGGCCTCTAAGTTACACGCCAGCTGATTAGTGTTCATCATGCAGGTATAGAACTTAGTTTAGTTGCTAATGCTTATTTTCTCTTTAAGGAATGTTGCTAAAGACTTCTCCAGCTTGTTTCACCTGAGATAATTATTATGCATCACCAAATATAGGTACTCATTTGTCTCTCGATTCGTTAATTTGTAATGGGGATTAATCAAACTCAGTGCACACTATGCTCATATTTACTGTTGTCCTTATGCCTTTACTAGGGTGGTTTAGACCCTCTTAGGAGTCCTCTTAGGAATTTTCTGAGAGCATATTATTGTTTACTGAGTTAAACAATTCATTGCTTGCATTTGGCATTCTTCAGAAGAAGGTTGTGATACTTGTTTGCTTTTAATCTTCATAATTTGGTGGCCATTGGAAATGCTGACAATGAGAAAAACCTCTGTGATACTTTTTAAAGTCATTCAGTTTTCTGAAATGGCCAAGTCTTCTCTGACATTGTCAAAAAACAGTCAACAATAAACCTAAACGTCTGTAGCTCTCTTACAATTTCTGCTGAATTCTGCAAACTTTCTTGATGGAGGAGTATGGAAGGAAAAGTAAAGAATATAGATAGGGGCCCACTTGATTGGTGCCTGAGCATCAGAGTGTGGAACAGACAAGGAGCAGAGGGACTGCTGTCCAGAACAGGATATTCCCAAGAATCTTGCTGCATTGGTTGTAATTTTTTTTTAAATGAATTGTCTTTTATTACTATTTTTGTCCACAAGGAGTAAAACTAACATCTTAATATCTAATTTGACTCCTTTTACACTGTTTATTCTGAGTTACTTATAATTCTGATTTATTCAGATATCTTTCTTGTTTTTCAAAGATGTCAGGGCCATGAAGGACCACCAAGTCATGATCCCTTAAGCCTTCATTTAAATATGCCATTTAAATAACCCGTATTCAGTGATGTTAATAAATCTGATACTTCAGCCTAATTGTGAGCCACTCCATGCTATGGAAGCTTTTCCATGCTAGAGAAGAAAGAAAACCAATATTGTCCCTGATGCTTTCACTGGAATATAATCCTTTCTGCCACTGAATTTGGTAATCTTGAAGGTCTGTAGCACTTCAGCAAAATAGCAGCTCATCAGCTAAAAAAACAATCTGAGCACCAACCTGTCTGAGGGCTGTTCCTTCTCTAACCACAGCCAATAAATGGGTATTTCAGAGGGAAGCATAAAAGAAGAATACCATGATTAATATTTCATGATTGTGAAGCCCAGACAGTGGAATTTAAAGGCTCCAGACTTGGATTGTTTTATACTTCTCACCCAGGTAGGAAAACTGTTCCATTTGAAGAAAATCAGTTCACTGATTTAAGTAGGTGAAATGAGTTGCACATTGGGTAAACCAGTGGCTGTAGGGAGGATTTGTAGCTCCTCTACTCAAAAGCTAGTGGGAAGTTTTGCCTGAGTCCTCTTAAAGCATTTCACTGGAGAAGTACTGGGAATCTTTTCAGGACTGTATCCCTTGGGACTCTGAAAATTTTAATTTGACATTTTGAGATTTGAACTTTGCTATAGGAGAGACTTGAAACATTGGGTCATTGGAACAGTTTTTAATGGAATAAATAATGAAAATCCTCTTGTAAATTCTGGAGGTGGCTTTTTTCTTTTTTCTTTTGTTTATTTGCTGGTAAAGATAATGTTCAGGGTAAAAGAAGCCAAGCTAATGCCATCAGTATATAAAATTTTGTATTTCTCCTTGCTTCCTTTCTTGTTCTGTACTAGGTTGGAAAGATTTTTAGAGAACAGGATCTTGGTGCTCTATAGATTGTCAGGTAGATATTTGTCACAACCTTTAACATTGAGTTCCTTCACACACTGTACATTGAAATACTGGGTTTGAAAGCCTTGCTTTTTTTAGTAAAAATGACAGTGTTAAGAAACAGTAAACACGAATCTGCTTGGAAGTAGATGTTTAGTTTAATAGCAGTGGATTAGCTGGAACTCAAAGGGTAATTTATGCATAGATAATTCATTATGTGTTTTCATTATGTTCTGGTTTGCTGTCTTCCCACTCCTTTTTAGCAGAGGTCAGGGTCAGTTCCTTGGTTTAAGCACTGTAGATACATAATTAAAGCGTAGCTGCAGAATTTTTTCCTTCTCTGTATTTTCCTTTTTTAACCTACTGTGTCTTTCATTAGTCTAACAACAGAGAATTGGAACAACTTGATTTAGAGACAAAAAAGACACAAACCCCTGGTGCCTGCAGGCTGTCTGGTTTCTCTCCAAACTTCTAGACAGTTAATCGTGTGAGAACTAACTAATTTTCATGTGGAAAAAAAAATCAGGATTAACACATTTTAGTTTGGAGAAGGTGATTTGTTTTCCTCTTTAAACTGAAACTGGAAGATTCTGACCTTATTTCAAAGTAAATATTTGAACTTTGTGGTTTGTTTAGTTTAGTGTAGAATGGAGCAGCTGAAGCTTGCCTGTCTCTTGTAAAAGAGTGAGCAGTTTCCTTAACTGTGCCTGGAAAGCTCATCCTTGACTACACCTTCAGCTGCCTTCTCCTCTCCCTGCAGGGTGCTCTCCATCCCTATTTATTGTTTGGATTTTCATCATTTGACAATGTCCACATTACATCTGGAATTCTTCAGGGCTTTCAACAGACCTTTAGGTACCTAGTTGAAAAGATGGAAGGAAAAATATGGAAAAGGGGTTGTAGGTGGGTGGGAAGTGTGCTGTCTGACAGCTTCAGTTTTGCTGACTACTCTGGGGAATGGGTACAAATACTTTGTTGCCATCAGTAACTGTACTAGCTTAGTCTGTAAAAAAAGTACCTGGACAGAGTCACCACCCTCTTTATTTGGATCAATCTGTGGATGCTTCCTTGTTAAAGTCCGCTTTGGGAACTTGACATCACCTGTAGGCCTGTGCTCTCTACCAAATGTCAACACCCTTTGTTGATGGATTCTCTGCTGGAATTGGCTGGTGGGGCTGGAGGCACATTGTAAAACAAGCAAGGAGATGCAGCTTAATAACTTCATCTGTGAACTTTCTACATTTGAGTAACATTTATTTTGCCTTTTACTTGGCTGTGGTCAATAAAACACCACAAAACACGTTCCGAATATCAGCTGTGCTTTTCTGCTTGCAAGGGAAACATTGACATCCTGCACTAAGAGATTTTTTTTCAGATATGGCACCTTTTCTTAAACACACGTGAGAAAGCGTTGAGTAAAATTACAAAGGAAAATGCCATTGGAATGATAAATACTTGATCTGCATTTACTCAGGCAGTAGATTCTTGTGACATACACGTGATGACAAGTTTTGCCCACTAACCCATGCAGAAAGCAGTTTTTCTAAGGTACTGGCTTCAGTGTGTGGCAAAACAATTAATCTGCTTTAGGCTGTGTCTGCTGCATCCTCCAAGAGAAATGCTACCAAGATTCTCCTAGCATTTTTAACTGAGAAAGGTCAAAGTACCTTAGTGAACTGGGCCCTGCTGCAAAACTCCAAAACGTTTATTTCTAGAAAGAGTTCCCTTTTAAGCATCTGACTTCTCAGTGGCTGGGATCAGTTTGTCAGTGTTGCTGGGTAGTTTGCAGAGAAGCTTTCAGCTGACAGATCTTTTCCCACTGCAAAACTGACAAACTGCTAATTTTTGATGCAGATTTCAGGAGAGGGAGCTATAGTATTCACAGCGAGGACACTGCCAACCTGATTCACCACTAAATATGCACCGTTGAATGTGCAGCACTCCATTTAAATTTTGCTTTCCATATTACCAGTGCTGAGCATGCTCACTGCACACATGTATGCCTTCTCTATCTCTCTCTTTGCTAAACAGTCCTCATCAACATTTTTAATCATATGCATGGCAAGCCTTCCTGACAAATGTGGTAGACGGTAAAGAATCTGTCAGAAATCAATAACATCAAGCAATGAAGAATTTGAATAGTAAATGATGACATCTTCCTCAGGTTAAAAATCAATAGTACAGTGTTGAATGTGATCTTGGATCAGGTCATGCTAGGCAGGTGTTCTCTCTTCAAGGAGACCTCTGAGGCACTGTCAGTGCAGCGAGGGGAAGGGAGGTGCCAGCGTGCATTTGAAGGAGCCTGAGTGCTGTATTCCTGGTTGGGGTGAACCCTGCAGCTCTGATAAATTTCACCCACATAAATGCTTTTTAAAAGTTCACTTATTTTGACTGCTGTACGAATATATCTGTATGTGTTCCACGGAGATTGGGTTCCAAACTCAGCAAGGACAGTCTTTTCTGAGGTAGGAGCTCTGTCTGCTCCTTGAAGAACATGCAGGAGACACGAATAGTGACACGCTGAGGCAGCCTCTGTACATCGCTCACCAATGCTTCCAGCCTCTCATCCCCAGCTAGCAACTGGACTCCATGACTTTCACACTGGATAGGCCAGACTTGTGTTTTCTTTTACTGCAAAAGGCATTTAAGATCTGTAGGGGAGATTTAAAATAGGAGTATGTCACTAGTGGGTTACTAACTTCTGGAATTTAATTTTTCCCCTATTTTGGCGGATGGTTTGTTTTTTAAAAGTGTTGAATATTGCAGAAAATCTATAAATTACACTCTCTGTTGTCAATATCACAGCTATCAACCTGCAGTAAAAAGCAATTCTGCATTCTCTGACTCCCTTTTTAAATTTTTTTAACTTGGCTCTGTCAAACTGAACAGTTCCAGCATCTTTTTGTCCCTTGTGACTGTGGAGTTTAGTAATTAGTATTCTTAAAGCTCATCTAATTTAGGATTTCATGCAGGTATGCCCTATTCCTGAATACTTTCTCCAGTATGATATAAACTGCGAGCCAACATGGAATAGTACACTGGTGAGATCAGCTGTTCTCATGGGCAGATTAAACCTGCCCAGAGAGGGACAGAATGAGTGAATGATACCAAATTTGTCTGAATTTGTAATCTTTGAAGTTGCTAAACAAATAAAAAACAAACCAAATCCCAGATATCCCGGTTTTTAAATTTTTAACTGTCATGCTTTCATAGGTACAATATAAAAATAACATGTCCTCAAAGATTCTTGAAAGTTGGCTTGAAGGGAAGTTTTCTTCTCAGATGTAGTTAAGAATCACATTAGAGAAAGAGAAGTCTTTAGATTCATAGATTTTTGATTAAAATTGTAATTCTAAAGTACCCTTTTTAATATATGTGTACGGAGTGTCTTATTCTGCATATTTGGAACATCCATAAGTTTTAGGATGTACCCCAATGTTTAAAAGTAATACACAATGTACATGTGGGCTATTGGTTTACACAAAGAAGCCTGTTTTTCTTAGTGTGTAGATTTCATGTTAGATTTAAGAATGTGCTTGTGTGTTTTCTTTGGCTTTGAGCCTACTTATAATTGTAAATGCATTGATTTCATATGACAGTGAACCTGTCTGTTGTGATAGCCCTCAAAAAACTTCTTGCTCTATTTCACAGTTGCTCAGGAAGACAACACTTCCCTGAAGTACTGAAGCAACAGGCAGGGTTATCTGGGGACAACTGTAACTTATTTAAATTTTCCCTGTACAAATGAAAGGCCATTCACTGCTTCTGATTGTTTTCTGGATCTATAGGGTTTAGCTACTTATTTTACTTCTACATTTGGATTCTGTAGAAGTTCGAAAGACAATAAAAGTGGCCCTTAATTATCTTTCTTTGTATATTAAGAGAATTGGAGGAAGCGGAAGATGGAACTGAAAGAGGAGTTAATTTCCTATGAATTCATTGTTAAGGTTTTTGGTAACCACCCTGATTAGCTTTTCTGACTAGTCTCCCTAGGAAAAAAAAGTATATGTAAAAAAACTTAGAGGAAGATTTTGTCAGGATTTCCCAATTTGATTAATGAGGAGGGGCAATACAGGAAAGAAAAAAATCTGCAAATGCCTGTTGATGGTGCCTGTGTTATAAACATGTGAGTATGTAAACCTGTTACATTGGAATCAGTGGTGGTTTGTTGCTCAGGGTCTTTCCATTTAATTTTTAGAGAACATAAAATCATTACAGTGTTGGCCTTTTTGGAAGAATAATTTACAAAAAAAAACCCTCGCAAAACTCATCTGTCATTTGCAGTAATTGTGCTCCTTGTGTGTTTTTATGTTGTATCTGATGTGGTGTAACTGTGCATTGCCACTTCAAGGCTGGTCACACAGTCTTGCCTTATACTGTTGCATTTTTGCTGCTTATTGCATCATATCAAATGATCATAAGACCACGGGTCAGCAAAAACAGTCAGCTGATCCCACAGGATGTTGTTGTACTAGGGAAAAATAATTTGAGGGGGAGGGCAGGGTGGTGTGGAAGAGTCAGCTTGGTCATCCTACTCTGCAAACATGTGCCCTCCAGATCGCTGTATGGTTTTTGGAGGAAGGTCAGAAGTATTTTCCCCACTGTCAGCCGGCACTTGCATCAGTTAGACTGAGTCTTTAACTCATGGGAGTGTATAAAGTGGCCAGCTTTGGTTCAGCTTCCCATGCTCTGTCAGCACTGCAGGATTGGCATGCACGTGGTGAGCTTGTCATGTCAGTGTTCTGATGTGAGTGGAAATACTCACCGCCTGTCCACTGGCCACTGGTTCTGCTGGTGGTGTTCACGAGGATTTGAGGGGAGGGGGTGCTAGAGAAGATGTACACTAGTGTAGAGAGAAGGAACGTGATCTGCTGAAATACAGATGCTACTAATTTCTTTTTTAAATGTTCTAGCCAATTGAAGTACCTTCCTTTTCAAATTAGGATCACCCAGAATAGAGATAAGGTCACTGTAAGGCTGGCAGTGTAAAATACTCAATAGGAAATGAAACAGCACGTAGCCATGAAACAGCAAAAATCTGTCAGAGATAATATAGAAGGTTTTGGTAATGGTGTTTGAGGAAGGAAACTTTTTGATAAAATGAGCTGGGTCGCACTTTTGATTACAATTTGTTTTGTTCTTTGTTTGTCGGGGAGGCTGTAAGCAACTGAGGGCAGAAATCAAGATATTTAAATACGATTTGACTAATTTGCTTATAGGCTTGATGTCCTTAATGTGTGATCTTCATGTTTATAATGTGGCCACATGGGGAAATGGACTGAAGCAGCTAATGTGGAGCATAAATTAAGAACATGTAGAATAACCTCTCCCACTCTTCTTTTTTATTGATGATGAAATCTCTCTTCACTTTAAAGCTTATTCTTTAATATTCTAATTTAATTTACTTGGGGGTTAGCTTAGGAAAATATCTGGTAACTGATTTCTTTCCCTTTTAAAATACAAAAATGCTAATATGAAAAAAAGAATTGCATAGCTGTTTTACTTTTCATCGTATTTTTATATATTAGTGAGCTCTGAGTCAAATATTTTTTCTACCCTTTCCACTCTCTGTTCAATCAGGAACTTGTTTTTAACATAGAGAATTCTGTGAATAAGCATATGAGATATGTTTCCCTGTGCTCTTTTTTAGTGAAATGACAAAAACAGTGGAGATTTCTGGAGAAGGTGGACCCTTGGGAATACATGTAGTGCCCTTCTTTTCATCTTTGAGTGGAAGGTAAGATGTTTGCTGCATTGCTTAAGAAGTATGTTAATGAAAGGATTTCAGTTGTGCTTGTCGTCAAATACCTACTTTTTAATATAAGGAAAACAAATACTTAAAAGAAAATTGGTCTACGACACTGTTTTCTGTTACCGAAATATTAACTAGCCTCAGTTCTGTATTAGGCAACCGTGGAGTCATGTAGGTTGGAGAAGATCTCCAAGATAATTGAGTCCAGCCTTTGACTGATCTCCACCTTGTCAACTAGACCATAGCTTAGTGCCGCGTCCAGTTGTTTCAGTCAATCCCAACCTTTTTGTTCATATATATATTCTTTTAATTGTCTCTGGTTTTATTCTCTGAATGGTCAGCTAGACTGCAGTTTTGTGTGGTGTTTAGTTGGGTTTGGTTGTGCTGCTGTTTTTTTGTTTGCTTGTTCCAGTTCATTGTTGTTTGTTTTGTTTGGGTTTTCCCAATCAGATGTCTCTGCATAAGTCCTTCCTTGGTGATGCATCAGACAAGAAAAATCAAAAAAACTGCTTGCCTGTTCACGTCTCATATTTTTCAAGCCGTCTCTCAGATTTGGTTGTATAGCACTTACAAAATGTGCACTATACCATGAACTTTTCTTTGTCACAATGCGATAACTTTAATTATAAATGATTTAATGTTGTCCGTTGGGATCACAAAAGCCCATTATAGCAGCGTGCTCATACTGATGTGCTGTAGTTAAGGCTGCGTCAGCATTTTCATCCTAACTGTTTTCCAAGCGACGTAACTCGGATGTGGTAAAAAAATAAAAACATCTAGCCTGAAATTTTACATACAGGAACTTAGCCAGAGAGTTAATGTGACCCTGGCAGCCGTGAATAAGGGATGGGAAATGGCCAGAGCCATAAATGACTCTATAGTAAAATGGCCTTCTGTAACACAAAGACAATTATTACAAAAGTAAAATTTGTCTAATTCTTAAATGTTTCTTTGCTTGTCAACTTCCATGTAGGACAGAGTATGTGAAGGATTGAATTACCTTGTAAAGGTCTGTGTGTATAAATGTTTTCTTGGCAAGATCTGAGTTTGTAAGTGGACCCAAATCAATTAAGATTGTTTTATTTACCAAAAGGGAAAATAGATGTCCGCCTGCTGCCTGTAAAAATGTCATCACTGTCTCAAGAAGAACGTTGGTCTTCGATGGGAACTGTAGGAGGTCCGAATTGTGTCCTTGACTATGCAGGCTGCCTGTTTGTCTTGAAAGAAGCACTTATGTTTGTTACCCCACTATGAAACGCAGATTTTATATAGGCATGCCATAAAGGTTGTAGTGTGTATGCTGTATTTCAAGATCATGCATTTTAAAAAAAAGTGATGAAATTGCAAGCTGTTAAAATCAGTAATTATTGTGACTGAAATACAGTTCTGTACTCAAGTATCACTGTGTTGAGTGCAACCTTTAAAGCCATGAAGAAGTGGCATTCCTTGGTCTAAATTGCATGCATGTTAATATGTCCCTATTTACAATTGCTTTTGGGTATCCCCTGGCGCAGAAGAGTCTTTAAGAGATTAACTGCTTGTTACTTAGACAGTTGTCTAGAAATTTTAATGACTCTTGGCAGAACCCTACTGATACCTGTGTTAAAGCACTGGAGTGACTTAAATCGCTTGACCCTGTTATTTAATCAAGCCTGAGACTGGTGTATAAACTGTAAATCATCATAACATGAGAAAAGACAGGAGAGCATCTTTTGTTTCTGTTAATGAAATGATAGAATTTATAGGGACGTGCTGGCCATGACTAACTTGGTCTGGTATTTCAAGAAGTTGTCTTCTAATAAGGTAATGCTGGCTTTAGCCTGGTGCTGCTGCAGACCAAAGGTTTTTTTAAGAGGTCATTAAAACATTGTACTAATTTACAAAATCCTAGTATTGACAGGAACTACAAAAGTAATGTAAATAATTTCCCCCCCTTTCTTTTGCACTTAAATATAATGAAAAAAGGAAATAAAAATTTAATAGTGCATTAAAATAATGCTAAAATTGAGGCTGTGGAAAAAAGTAATGGAGGAATGATTTAGGCTGCCACAGCATGTGTAACTCAAGCCACTCAGTCAGTACAGCACACACAAGTTTCAGATAAGTGGGCAGTCCTATTGCACTATACGGATGCAGCATCTAAGCACATAGGATTAGTGAGCAACCAGCTTAATTTGTAGTTTCTTTTATTTCTCTACTTTTACTGATTTGCATCTTAACATAAATATACTTCATTAGTTCTTAGGGTTTAGATTTTTGATTGTCCCTAGTTGGATGTCATCAAAAGAGCTGCGGCTCCTCCCCACTGTCCTTTCGAGTCCTTAGGTGAAGGATAACATGGGTTGCAAGAGACTCTTTATGCTATTAAAACACTTTTTTTCTGTTAGATATTTTGAAGAAGTAATATTCACTAGGAACCAAGTATTCACTTAGTAATTGATAGGGCACAAGCATAAATTTTTAAATCTTATTATTCAGTAAACCTAAAATCAGATGCACAGTGAATATAGTGTCATTTGAAATATTTAATGGCATGCTGCAAATCTGTTGAATGGACTTAAATATGAGGGGCAGTCATGAAGCTGAGACAAAAATACAAGACTTCTGTCTTGAGATTGGAGTGCTGGCACCTTGAAAATTGCACATTAATATTTTATGGAGTCTAACCAATAGAAAATGGTCTCTAAAGGTCATCTGCCTTTGATGCTGATGTGGTATGGAAATTTAGTGGACAAAGATTGATTATAAAAGTTCTTCACAAACACACAGTTGTCAGGGTTTTTTGGGCATTGTACCAGTATCATTGGATATATCTATGTTGAATTATAGTTTGCTATACAGAGATGCTCCAACTATGTCAGGATTAGCCTGGTGCTGCCAGCAGAGTTATCAACACTGGAATTTTGCACCAACCACACATGTTCACTTACTGCATTACTCTGTGCTGCACCTCTGTTTTCACTTGCACTTAGTCTGTTAACAAACAACCTGGGTTTTAAAATTCTGCTGCTGTCCTGCCACATGAGTCTGTAGTATCACTGTCTTGTATCAAAGCAAGGGGCTTTGGCAACTAAAAAGTTTCGCAGACTTTTCAGAAGTAGAAATGTCAGAGGTTTTTTACCTTATTGTAATGCCTGTTTATTTTATTATAGTTAAGGTAGAAAATTACTTCTAATCTGGTTATGCTTTTCTTTGGAGCCTTGTAATCTTACTTAGTGGCAGAAAAATATTGCATAAGCTACATTGAAATTTTTAACTGTAGTAGAGATATAGGTGTTTTCCTCTGTTTTCTCCAAATATGACCTACAGAAGTTGATGCTTCTGAAGTTCGAGCAAGTAGTATAGCATTATTCTTGGAATCCCCTCTTTTTTAGTTAATAAGTGAGAAATAGTGGAAATCCTTTCTCTAGGTTAAGTGCTTCATAACCGTCTACTCTATCATCTCCTACACAGAGATTAATATCTATGTTTACTTGCTATAAATTTGTATCAACACAGTAAGGATAGTTTCGCCTTTTAGGATGCTGGGACTCTTCATCCGTGGTATTGAAGAAAACAGCAGATCTAGGCGTGATGGTCTTTTCCATGAAAATGAGTGCATTGTGAAGATTAACCACGTGGACCTTACAGATAAAACCTTTGCACAGTAAGTGCTGCTTTACTGATACTTTTAACTACCCAGGATTTTATACAGTGCTGTCTTTAAGTGATTCTTAAAGGGATTCGTACTTATTTCAGAGAAAATACCTGTAAAAGTGATACCTGGCAGAAATATTGCAATTTTCTTTCTGAAACCTCCAAATAAGGTGAAGTTTGAGGAGATATATGTTCTTGTCATTTTAGTGGACTTGCTGGGCTTCCTTAATTTGAGTAGCATTAGGTTTTGTAATCACTATCTTCACTTTCTAGTGCTTCTGTTATTTATACCATATTTTCCTTGTAATTTTTCCCTTGTAAGACCTTCAGAGTAAGTCAACTTCACAGCATGGTTTTTAAAATTCTTTTGCAAATGAAATAAGATTTTTTTTTGTGCTGCAGCTATTTGAGCATTTAATTTTTTTTATAAATACTACTACTGTCAAACTGTGATCAGTTGAGCTAAGTGGTAGGTCGCGCTTTTTATGACTTTTATTAAAAGTCTGTTGACATTTATTATCTATTTCAAATGTTTTTTTTTAAGTAACAGGTTGTTTTGATCGTCTGTCAATTAATGTGACATAGTTACACAAAAGAATAGCCTTCTCAAATATCACAGGTATTTGCTGTAGTAATTAAATAGTAATTTGGTTTTGCTTTTAATCCATATGTTTAGACAGCTGAGTGATTGTTTATAATATAACAAAAACCTATTGAGATGTCAAGGGAGTCAAGGCTTAACTTTCTAAACAGTAAGCCAAATGTTCAAGACTTCCAGATTAAAATCAAATACGTAATTTCACAGTTAGGCATAAATATTTGCAAAATAGGTTCTCAGGAAACTGGTGTAGTTCTGTATTACAGGTATTCCTGTTTCTGAGACTGTGCTTTTTACCTCCTGTTAGCTTTTCAGTTACAGCTTGCTGCCTATTTGGTGGTAAAGGCATTGTACTGCTATGCAGGGTAACACACCATTCTCTTCCATCCATGGAAATTCCTACCTAAGACATCAACTTTATCAGAACATAATTGTTGGTATCTTATTAAAACATTCATTTCCTCACCTGTGCAGTTTTGTAATTAAATTTCTCAAATGAGATTTTGACTGAATCAAAACCTTGCTTCTCAAAGTGGTATGTGATCTTTTCTTTACAAATATATTTTCTTCTTTGTGTTTTCTTCTCAATGTAACTAGTCTTCAGAGGCTTTCACCCCGTGAGATGTTTGTGAAGGACTGCATATTCTTCTGTAAGATTGCTACATTTTGGGGCAGTTAGAAATAATGCAGTAAAATTTCCACTTCTCTGTCAGGCTTTTCTTCAAAATGAGAAATGCAGGACACTTTGCTTTCTCCCAGCTTGTGTAAAGTTTTGGGACTTGGAAGAAATATTTACCATGAGAGCTAGCTTAGAGAGACCAGTCTTGTTAGACAATCTCTCTGTTATTGGGAGAGGGAAAAGTGACTTAGAGGTGATTCAGAGCAGAGCCTAATTTAGTTGGTCTAAGTCTGCTTATGTTACAAAATCAAGTAGTGTTGTTGCAGTGGCATTGGATCTGAGGAGAAAAACTGTGGGTAGTGAAGACTCAGCATCTGTTGATGAGGCTGGGGAGAATATTTTGGATGAGCTTTAGTCTATTCCCAAGTCTTACATTGTTCTGCTGAATTGTCTTCCAGACTAGCCTTCTACATCATCTCTCTTCCCTGACTGTGAATGGCTAAAAAAATCTGCTTTTCCAGTTGAAACTAATCTCAGTGAATATGCCTTTTCAGTTTTCATCGGGCATGACATAACCTGACAGAAGTTCAAGTTACAGAAATGCAGTAATTGTAAAAGATGTGACAAAGTATTGTCCCAATGACTGTTGACCCAGAAATAGCAATCAGATTCTCCTTTGAGAGGAAAATCAGTTGGCCAGTTTCAAATTGACGTTTCTGCCTAACCCTTGTAAAAGCTGTTTTAACACTTAGCAGAGGCTGCTACACGCTGTCTCTTCTAGTTTTCAGCAGAGACTTTCTAGTGTTGCTCCTGATGATTGCTGCTTCTGCAGCTGTAACAGCAGCAGCCTACTTTCTGTATTCCCATGTTTATAATACTTATATACTGGGACTGTTGGTCTGCTTTTTAATTTGCTGCTAATCTATTCAATTACATTCTGTTGTGTTGCAGAGTTTCTAACACCTCTTTTAACTGATTATCTTATTTCTTTAAAGCATGCATTTGGGGTCTCAAGAAATGTAAATTTCTCCATTCATTATTTTTTCTCTTTGAAGTGCAGCCAGTTATTTTGCCCCTGAAGACTGCATTTAGGCTTTCCCATAGGATGTCTTGACTTATTTCCACTATTTTTTGTTTGAAGGAGATCTTATATTTTCTCTTGCATATATTTTAAATATTAATCTTTTGAAACTGAGTTATTAAATTACTTTGTAACATATGACCAAGTGGCTACTTGCAAGGATGAAGATGGGGTGTGAAAGAAACCCACTTAAGATTTTATATCCTTATGCTGGAAGCATGCCATGGTTTCTACTATCAGGGTAAGGGCTGTCCTTGGAAACTTTTCATGGGTTATAGGTTAACAGATAACCTGTAACCTCTGCAGGCACACTGGGGGACAGCGGTATTACAGCTCTGAAACCTAATCCTTGAGGGTGATGCTGAGCGAATACCTTCCTACAGCCTTGCTACCCTTCTTTGCCAAGTTTGAGGTTTCTTTCTAGCAGTGTCTCCTGTCAATGAATGTGGTTATTCTGACTCAGTGCTTATACACTCAGTGTGGCCCACATGGTTCTTTCCCACAGCAGTATCCATTGGGACTGACCCCTGACTTCAATGTCTTCTGCTACAGAAAACATTCTTTGAACAGCCCCTCCTTTCCGCCACCCAAAGCTTCAAGGTGGAGGCACTGTGTGGCTCTGTTGATCTGGGAAAGCAGTAGATGTGTTTTCAAGATGTTAACATTTGTAGTGGCTTCCTTTCTGTATCACTGTACAAAAATGTTTATTGCAGAAGTACTTTCAATATTGACTCCTCTTACATAATCGAGTATACATTCAAACCCAAGTGAAATACTGATTTAGACTTCCAAGCACACTACAGGAAGGTAGGAGATGAGTAAAATGCTCTTAGAAGGACCCCAGGATTTATTTAAAAATTGATGTAGCCATCACTTCCCCTCTTGACCCATTTCAGCTAAGCAGTTCTTGATTTTTCATTCTCAAAATGTGCTTCAGCTACTACTTCTGTTTGTACGCACAGAATGGAAGAATGGAAGAAAATCTGTCGACTTCAACACAAGGTAGGAAAGAAAAGCATAGAAAGAGAGAAGTCTCCTTTGTTCTTTTGGAACCCAAGGTTCGTAATATGGCCTGATTGACCAAATCTGCAGGTTATTCAGAATCTAGGGAAGGCTTTATGAACAGTTCTTTTGGCCAGCTTGTCTTAGTTGCCTTACCATGCACAGGAACCTGAACACTGTATTGTTACCATGTTATCAATTCACAGAAACCACAGATTTGGGTTGGAAGGGACCTTAAAGATCTCCTAGTTACAACCCCCCTGCCAAGGGCAGAGATGCCACGCACTGGATCAGAGCTCCATCCAACCTGGCCTTGAACTCTTCCAGGGATGGGGCAGCCACAGCTGTCCTGGGCAACCTGTTCCAGTGCCTCATCACCCTCTAAGTAAAGAAATTCTTCTAGCATCTGATGTAAATTTCTGTCTTTTAGTTTAAAACCATTCCCCCTTGTCCTATCATTATCCAGGGGAGTAGTAGTATTAAATGCTGTAACACAATTTCTGGTGTTGCAGTTGAGCACATCTGTGAAGATTAAGTGAGGTCCAAATATCCACTTAGCAAGAGGTTACTGTGTGAAAGATAGGAGTAATATCTACTTATTTATTTATCTATTTATGTAGAAACACACAAATAGTTGCACCTTTTTGGTCACAAGGTCTTTTTCTGTTTTCTTTGCATCCCATGCCATCATAATTTTCTGTTACACTATTTGCAGTTACAATATTTCTTCAGAAAATGTCCATTTATCCCATACCTTCATCCTTTTTTATTGCTGTGGAATTAGCCAGCAGTTGCACTGGGGATTATGAAGGAATCTGAGGAGCACTAGGCTGGATTCAGGAAAAACATGGAGAGTTGAGCTTGCTAGGAGTAGATCTATTCACAAGAACAATTGATCATAAGTGCTCAGTGTGCCTCTATGCCAAGAAGAAAATATGTAACAGACAAGCGCTTGAAAAAAATAGCAAGCTATAACTTCTGCAGTCTTTTGATGAGCTTTTGCCATCAGAACTTCCCTTCCTGATGCTCTACATGAAGAATTGTGTTCATTAGTTTCTTCTGGCTGATAAGTTTTCATAGCAGATTAGGAATTCTGACAGATATGCTGTTCCTACTTGAAATGTAAGTAAATGCTGTAGTTTACACATCTTATTTCATGTGAACTTTTTAGAAGAGGGACCATGTAGACGTGAAGGTAAGGTAAATTTTCATCTTATTCTCTGTAAACAACTTCAGACTTGGCCCAAATTTTCTGATTCGTTATGTGAATTTGCATCCCTTTCTTTTAAAGGGCTCAGGACATCTTCCGTCAGGCAATGAAATTTCAAAGTGTCATCTTAGAAGTTCTTCCTCCCTATAACCGAGAACAGTACGAGAAGTCTGCTATCGCTTCTCTTTTTCTGGATACCGAAGAAGGAGTTCCAAAAGCAAAGATAGCACCTCCTGTTCATCCAAAACCTGCTCTGAAAACAATTACTCTTTCTGGAGCAAGCAGCTTGGAGGCAGGTGCACAGGCAACGCTGCAACAAGCTAAGAGCCCCAACCTCCCACGTCTGGGTAGAAAGCCATCTTCTCCCTCACTGTCTCCCCTTATGGGCTTTGGTAATAAAAAAAATGCAAAGAAAATAAAGATAGACCTGAAAAAAGGTAAGTCTTTGGAGATTATATGATTAGTTTTGTATTATGTTCCCTATAGTGATACTTTAACTTCTATTTTAACTAGTGAGATTAAAAGTACAAGGAAGTTATTTACTGTTTATAAAGATTCCAAAACTTCCAAAAGCTAAAGGAATGTTAACAGTAATATTCTCAGCAGTCATGTTTTGGCCGTATGGAGATATTGGATATCTAAACGGGCAAATTTTGAATATATGTTATCCAGATTTACTGATTTTTAAGGCGTCTCTGGAAGCTATTTCATTAACAATATGTGATATTAAGAGATGTTTCAGCCTTTTCAAAAGTACAGAATAAAAATTTGAACTGTTTGCTGGTGATCTTTGTTGTTTTTATTCATATCTGCTAATTGACCACAGCACTGTTTAAACATTCCTTTAAAGATCAAGTATACTCTTCTCTATTTCTTGTTTTCCAAGAAGTTGACCACAAATATATCTATTTTTCCCTGTTTTATTTTCTGAAAATATTTTTATTTTTCCTTCTGTCATATTTATTCAGCTGTCAAGAGGCAGGATTTTGTGTGTATGTCTTTAATTGCTGCTCCTTGCAGCTGTCTGTCTTTCCATGGAGTAACAGGTTTATGCACATGTAGTAAAATGTGCTTAAGCAGATCCCAATTAGCATTTATATTTTAAGTTTAATTTCTGTCTCTGATTTGGCTGAGAGTTAAATTTGATCATAGAAGTGGCCCTTTTAAAAACTGTCTGTAACTTTATTCTTTTAACACATAATGAATGTAATCAAGCTCTCATTTCTTAATTTTTGTTATTTCTTAACTCATTTTTACTTCTGAATGCTTCAGCTTTGTGTTTACAAAACCTACTTCAGAATTTTCCCCATTTTAGATCTAATGCTTTTGATTTAGAAACATTAATTTATATTTTTAGAAATTATAGCAATGTGATACTGATGTGATGGTATCTCTGAAGGTATCCCTGAAAACTTATCACATAGGTAATAATACTGCTCAATATAAAAAGATTTTTATGAACCCTGCTGTTCCTGGTGATTTTGGTGGCTTATAAGCAATACCTACTAATATTGACTTTACTCCCTAATTAATTTTTATAACATTTATCTGTTAACAGTTGAGGTTGTTTACTTCTGAGCAGCAAACAGCGTCACTAATGGAAGCTTTGAAATACCACTTTGTCCTTTCTTAACAGCACGTTGTCAGCAGTTGCATTGAAATCATGTGACATCTTCCCCATTTACCAAGTTTTGGTAAAACCTGTGAGGTTATACTTATGCTTATACATAAAGAACTCCAATTGCTCTGATTCTGTGAGACTACTGACATGAATGTGAAGGCTAATGTTAAATCCAACGAGAAGGCAAATGCTTTAAAAATAGAGTTCTTCCTTGTTTTGTATTGTTGTGTGCTTACCAAAAGTATTTCCATCTGTAGCTGTTGCAGAAGGTTTAGGTATGTGTTTTGATGCAGATAGACTTCTTCTCTAGACCCTGCAGAAAACCGGCTTATGTTTACAGCTTTTTTTTTGGTTTTTTTTTAAAGAGCTAAGCTGAATGAGTGTCTGTGATATGTTGCTGACATTGTTTGTGTATTTTTAATGATCATCATTTGCTGTTGAAATTTATGTTAGGAGTTTTTTATCTGACATTCTAGGTCCAGAAGGACTTGGTTTCACTGTGGTTACCAGAGACTCTTCAGTACATGGTCCTGGTCCAATCTTTGTGAAGAATATTTTACCAAAAGGTGCAGCAGTAAAAGATGGTCGTTTGCAGTCAGGAGACAGAATCCTGGAGGTTAGGATAAACATCCATTTTATTTGCATTTCTGAATATTGATTGCTAATTTTGTCATAAATCTTTTATTTCCTTATACCTACTATTGATGTATAGAACTACAATTCTTGCCCTTGGTTTAAAGAAAGTCAGTCTCGTGGCTTCTATGCTGTTTGTCGACAAGTATTTTACATGGCTAGTTGGAAAGTGGTTCTTTTTATAAGGTCCACGGGATGTTTGAACAAGGGGAACCTGATAACTTGGTTCTTAAAGGAGATAAATGTATCAGTTTAGGAAAAAAACGTGTCTTGCCTCTTCAGCCAAGTCCAAAAATCTCCAATTAATATCAAGGTTGTTAAGTGCTCATTCTAAGACAATTTCTCTCAAATAGGTCTGTTTAAAATTTTCAGGTATCTTGTGAGTTACAATCTCATTATCTAATGGGTTATTTCTCCTCACTAACCTCAAAAAGCTCTTAAGGTAAACAGTTTTAATACTTAGGTCTTGTTTTTGCACTTTTCATCTTCAAAGTGCTTTACAAACTAATTAAGCCTCACAAACCCCCTGCAAGGTGGGTAAGTACTACAGAGCTGCTTTAACAGATGGTGAAAATGAGGAGGGAAAGGTTAAGTGATCTGTGCAGGGCCAGAGGGGGAGACATTGTGGGAGCTGTTGCTAATTGTTCTTTGCTCTCAGTCACTGAATGACACCTGTGTTAGGTGAGGGGAAAATGATGAAAGGCAGTTCATACTCACAGATTGGACATCTTCTGTGCTTTTGTGTCTGGTAGGTGAATGGACGGGACATCACTGGCAGGACCCAGGAAGAGCTGGTAGCTATGCTGAGGAGCACAAAGCAAGGGGAAACTGTCTCTTTGATTGTGGCTCGTCAGGAGGATGCCTTTCTACCTCGAGAGCTGGTAAACTTGTTATTCTTTGCCAAAGAGTGATATTGAAACAATTCCATGTTTTAAAACTGTCCCAGGAAACAGAAATGAACTGTTGTCGTCAGAGAAAGCCAGCAAAGGGTAACCATATAGTCCGTCTTTTTGAGAAGTGTGTATACCTACATTTGATTTTGAGGGATATTAGATTTTTATCTACTTTAGATGCAATTTCACACATTCTGAGTTTTCATCCCCAAAAATGACATTTTATAAGCATAACTCACAGGGGAATACTGTAAATTAATTTTGTAAGTGTGAGGTCAAGCATAACTGAAAATGGATTATTCTCTTTCAGAAAACCAACAAACTTTAAACCAGAAATTCAGAGCACATGTAGTGAGTCCTGCAAGCTTAAGAGTAACCAAGTAGTAAGGGTGGCTGCCCCTAGGAGATGTCTCCTAAACCAGGTGCCCAACTGCAGGAGTGGTGAGGAATAGAATTCCGTTGCATTCCGTGTGAATTTCGGAAGCAAGCTTTTCCTTGGCTGCTAGTCTCTGACTTAATACGTTCTTGCATGTCTTTGTTCCATCTCAAGTGCTTAATTTTCACCTTTTTTTGATTAATACTGGCATGAAACTGTGTTCTCTTTTCTGTCACATAGACAGAGGAGGACTGCAGCAGTGTAAAAGTGCTATCTGATACATACTTGTTTCCCCTCAAACAAGGTCATCCCTTGGTTGTCTCTTCCTTATCTTGATTGATGGCTATACCTGACCTTTCATTAAGAAGTTCTCAGGATAAGGGAAGGACAGCATTTCCTGCTTTTGTCTCATTTTATCTCCTTTAAAGAGCACAAACCGCCTTCATCCTTTTCTTAAGATGCCGCCTTCTTGCTTTTCCTTTGGCTTTAGACTGTTGTCAGGATCTTCTACAGAAATCCTCCATTATGTTTCCTCAGAAAAGATTGCTGACAGTTTTTCTCTTGTTTCCTTGTTACCAGTTGGACCTTGCTGAGGTCAGGGTTGCCTATGGTAGGATCGGAAGTTGGAGGGGAGTTCAGATTCTCTCATGTCAGCCTTTTCTCTTGTGCCACTGCTGCCCAGTTTTTCCTGCAGTATAGCTGTTGTAAAGTGTCCCGGAAAAACTATTTTTGTTTTCATTTTCCTTTTTTATTGTGTAATTTTTAAGGAGTATAATGGAGTTTTCAGCCTTGTAAGTGGGCATTTATTTTTGGTGATTCCTAGAGCCCCAAAGTCAGTCCTTGTATTGCTCTGTTTAGAACAGTCAGTGTTTTTGTAGATCAGGGGAAAATTTCTGAGTCTTAAAGTACTGCATTATCTATTCTGTTTGGGATTTCTTTTCTTGCACAAGCTCTTCTAAATAAGAGCTTATTTTTTGAAAAGCTACCCATCAACAGTTTTTTCTTACTGATTTTTTAAGTTATAAAGCACATTAGTTTGAAAATGTACTTTTAAAAAGAGTGTATATTCATCTTTTCTGTCTCCTCTTCCCCCCCCCCCCCCCCCCAAATTATGCGTTATTCTGTATTGTCATAGTACGAATTCTCTTGGAAATCACTGTAGCAGTGTGTGGGTATAAAAGACTGGAAGAATCTAAAAGCCATTTATAATTTTTGCCTACCACAATTGCCTGCTATTAAATTCCAGTCTCTACAGCAAGGATTAAGTACCTTTCAAAAGGTGATTTACTTATGACTGGCATGATTGAAATCCAGAAAGTAACCGCATTTATCCTTCTGGCTTGACCTTCGCTTAGCTTGCTTTCTCTGTGAAAAAATGATGCACAAGTGATGGCCCTCACTGTAGCAGTGATGATATGTGAATTCTAATACTGCTCTGTGTTTCTTGTTATCCCAATTAAGTTCAACATAATACAAATGTAAATTACTGAAATACATTAGATAAATTTATGGACCCAGCTCATCTAAATTAAAAAGCCCTTCAGCAACATCTGGTAGCTTACAGCAGAAGCGTGGGTTACCATACCACTAAGCAACCAGATGTTGATGCTAACATGATGCTTGTTAGAATTCATGAGATGTCTGAGAACAGACTCAGCAAAGATTAAAAAAAAAAAAAAATTGGTTTAGAATTTTTTGTTTGGTTTTAGCTTTAGGCATGATATTACATTGGACTAATCCTCTTCCTCAAAAGTTACAGTACTGTTTTGATCAAAGAGGAGAAAAATGCCAGCATTTAAAATGTTTGTTTTTGGAAGGAAAGGCAGTGGATAATCCAATGTTTTTCAAGGACAGCTGTAACTGAACGCTCTATGTAACATGCATGCAGAATTTACTTGAATATTTGGGGATTTTGTTAATATCTGGCAATAATAGGGTAATTGCTTTATATCAGACTTGTTCTTGTTTTGAGCAGTTCTCCAGGGACTGTAATCTGATATGGTTTCTTTAGATTCCCTGTTACCTGTTGAAAGGAAAAGGAGAAGGGCCACCTAGTAAATGTGCCCATTGCCTGCAGCTTCCTGTGGCAAAGATGCCTCTGGAAGTTGGACGCACTAGAGGCCATGCACAAACCCACTTTTGAGCATGTTGCTCCACTAGAACTGGGTTTCTGCACGGACTTCCGGAGTGAATTTGATAGCTGCATGGGCACAAAGCAGGTAATGGAACAAAGTCACAGTGGGTGGCATTTGGTTGCATGAGTCTCTAATAATATAATTTGAAAGCTGCGGCTTGGAGAAGGCTTGATCTCATGAATATTTTCTCTTTGGTAAGATAGATGGGAGCAGGGTTTGGGGGTTTTGTTACAGTGATCTATGCTTATGAATTTCTAGCAAGTAGAAAAATATATTCAGAGTAGTAAAGCTTTGCCACAGCAGTGGAGATGTGATATGGGTGAGGATGAAGCAGCATTGCAGACAGGCATTATTAAATTATAGGGAACTGGGGCTTCAGTTACACTAGCCCATGCAACATCTGAGAGTTATACAGTTACACTGTGTGCACATAACGAGGGAATAAAATTGAAAATCCAATCTTTGTAGGGCTGTTAGTCCTTTTAAAAAAAAAAAAAAGAAAGAAAGAAAAGGAGGATCTAATGAGATTTTTTTATATATACATTAAGCAGATCAGTGAAGTAGTATTTGGACCAACCACAGGCTATCCTCCTTATTATCCAGTTAGCCAAATGTTCCCAGTAATTCATGCCAGCTGTTGACAGTGTAGCAGCTAAGTAAGGAGCTAATTCCAAAACTTGGTGGAAGATTTTGTTTCACTTAATTACCACAGTCTAGAGAGTAGCCTGTGATTAGTGCATTCTTTAAGGTGCATTTGGGTTTTAAACTGTGTAAAGGATGGTGAATATTACAGAGGGAAAGTGGTTTAACTGGACAGGTTTAGATTTTCCAGCTTTTCTGAAAGTAAATGGGATGCACATCAAACTGTGGCTATCATTCTGTTGTGTTTTGAAAATGCAGTGTTTTGATCATGTGTATTTGTTGCATCGTGTTTTTTCCCTAGGGAAAATGTGTCATCTGAAGGTGCCATTTCTTTTAATAATGGTATAAAGGTCTCTTACTCCCCTTTCTCTTTTTTTATCCCTGCATTGGTAAAAAAAGAAAAGGTGCTTGAATGAGAACAGCTCTGGTGTAACGCATGGTGCCATGACCCTTTGCAATTTTTATTTGATGTGATGCACGTAAGCAGAGGAATGTGACTGGTCTGCAATTGCCAGAAACAGTATAGCACCAAAAATATTTACGTGCATTTTCTGTAAATTAGAGCACATACAATGTAAGTTTTGCATGTGCTTTGTTTTTTGTTTTAAAGATTTCTTTGACTTACCAGTTTCAACTGTAATCACTGTTTCTGTGGTTTCTTGGCTTACTCACTGATCCCTGAAGAATGTAGGGTGAAAGGAACAAACCAGCATTTTTACAACAGAAGCTAAATGAACAATAATTTATTGAATGTAGCACTGGTCTTTAAGCCTTTGTTTACACATGTACTGTACAGGATAGAAGGAAGCAGGATGAGTGGCAAGTCCAATCAAGCATTTTTTTCTACTTACCATGTGATTAACTTTTATGGTTTAGTCTTCCCCTAGTTAATTCCTTGAACTTACATGCCTGAAGGAAAATCAGTTGGCCTTTTTGTTTCTAATATTCAAAGCTTAATTTCTATTACTTCCTTTTAATTGTTGCTTGCCTCTTTATGTGCAGGAAATTATAAGTGAAATTATAGCCTAGACTTAACTATTTTTGCACCTGTTTTTATAGGTCAAAACTGTGATTCTAGTGCACAGTTACCCAGAAATGGACGAACAATTTGAGTCAGAACAGGATTCCAGCAAGTACCAATTCTGTTGTGCTATCTCTATACAAAGGGAGATGAATTGGATAGGGAAAGAAGAACTGTGCACTGGAATTTAATAACGTGCAGAAGATGGAGTTCTTGAATTGTTCCGCATAATGAAGTGAAGGATACACATGGAACATTTCATTGTGAATAACTTTATAAACTATGAAGATTTTTTTTAAATCCTAAGGTTTTTTTGGAAGAGCTTTTGAAGGAAAGTGTATTTTTGGACCTGTAATTACTCTTCATCTCAAATAGTTATGAAAAGAACGTAGGTTGTGTCTATATACAAATGAATATTTTTAAAGAGAAAACATTGTGTAGTGCAGCTCCTCAAAGGTTTCCAGTTTTCATTATGTTTTAGAAGATGGTTACTAGTTCACTACAGCTTAGAGTACTGGAAACTGTGCCTTGAGGTTTGTTGATTAGTTACTATGGTCTTTATTACAAGAGTCAGTAAGAGACCACTGTTAAGAAGGAACGTGACAATCTTTCCTGTGTGGCACAAAGCGTCCCTTTATCTCGGGTTTTGGGTGGGACTCCCTAATTTATCAAAGGGGGATAAATTGCTTGAGTAATTCATGTGTCTTTAAAAAGTGGCCCTTCTTTGATCTCTCATATGCAGTGAAGTGTCCCTATAGCTACCAAGCACAGCAAACATGATTTCCCATGTGACAGCAGTTGTCAACCTTTCAAAGCTGCAGAGACCTTATTGTAATTGGTCTGCTATTGCTTTTTCTGTCAAGCCAATCAGAGTGTTATGATCCAGCAATGATATGTCTTTCAGATCCCACTCTTCCTATTTTCCAGCAAATATGAGGAACCTTGAAAGGATAGTCTGAAAGAACTGGTCATAAAACTCATTGCCTGCAAGAACCTCTGATGGTGCTCTGCCTGGTTGTAAAGAAAAAGAGTGGGTACAAGTACCATGAGATAATATATTTGCTTATAGGATTACTGCCCACAACTCCTAAGGTTAGGAACCCTACCTCAGAGCACTGGAAAATGAAAACTTCTTACTTGATAGCATCAGTCTCAGATATGAGGTTGCCCAAAATTGTTTGGCAGGCCACTTTGATGTATGAAATCATAAGTATGTATACATCAGAACAGAGGCATGTAAAATCTGGCTCTTAACAGAAATTGAGTCTTCATATATTTTATATGCATTTATCCAGATCTACAGTATTTGTGTGGAATAAAACCAAAGTATTTGGGCATTTGTTAAGTCTTGGTGGCAACTGTAATGCCTTGCCATTTAAAGGGTCACCAGATTTATTCCATATGAACATTTCCAAAAGTCTTTCTGCCTTAGAATCCATGAAAAAAGTTTTCCTAGGCTGACTTAATGTAAAACGTGTGCATGTGGTGTTTGAAGTAGACATAAAAGAATTATACACTGCTTATTGCTTTGCTTACCATCCCTTTAAAACAGTAACCAGTAAAACAAGTAGAGAGTTGGATTTGTACCTCACAGCGTTCTGACCAGTTTGCCCAGAATATATTCTGAAGTTACACAGTAGCAGCAATCCTAAATTCACCCTGAAAATACCACACAGTCTTCCGTGTTCATGTGTGATAAGATGTTAGGTTCTAAGGGCCAAGGTATATTAACTGCATAAGGCTCCAGCTCAGTAGGGCGCATAAGCACATGGCTAACCACACATGTGGGCTGAAAATGGGTGTTTTCACAGTGACACTTGCTTTGACTGCGGACTGAACTACTTAATTTTTCTCCCTCTGTATCCTACAGTTATGTGACTTAAAATGTTAAGTGGACCCTGTTTTTAAAAGTTGGAGAGCAGTGCACACCAAATTGCAAATACAAAGCTTTTGCAAGGACAAACCGTTTCCATGGGTAAAACCTGCTGTGGGTTCTCAAATAGGCATGTCAAGCAAACTGGAGAATCTTCATTTCTGATGTGTCCAGTGACATCAAATAATCAACTGAAGTGCACTGTATATGCGTTGGATGAAGAGCTGAATCCAGTTTTGTCACTTTTCGAAGCTTTAATTCCGGGGAGTCTACATAATTCAAAGCAGACCCATTCTATCTAATATGACACAAATTTGTAGTGTAGTGTTACTGTTAAAAATATCCAAGTACAGTATAATATATCTCAGTGGATTTGCTATGGGCTTTTTTGTCTTAGCAGGGTGTGCCATTAGTGACCATTTAGTTTTTATTGCAGTGTGGAGTACAGATGATTTTAAAGAAGCCGATGTGAAAGCATTTGTCAGAAATGCTAAAGATGAATACATGAAGCAATGACTTCAGTTATTTACTAGATTGTGACAAGATTACAACACTGTACTACCTTTGAGTGTTATTTTTAAGAGCATTACAGTGTATCTGTTGCAAAATACAGTGTAGATTTTATAGTGAGCAAATGACTGAACTGTCAGCAAAGTATTTCTTAATTGTGGCTAAGCACTTGGAAAGAACATTGAGCACAGGGTAAGGGGGTATCTTCTTTTCAAGCTTTTCAAGCTTTTCTACTAATAATAGTTACATGGTGCCACAATTTAAATATTTTTCTCAGAAAGTAATTGCAGAAGCATGCAAATGTCTTATTTCCTTCATAAAGCTTTGAAAATAACCCTCCTGGGTCCTTTGCCTTTTGCACTTGGCTCTGAATGGCACCCCAGGGAGCTGACATCTCTTATCAGAAACGAGCAGCCAGGCAAGGGGCAGCCAGCATATTGAGAGGCCATAATCGTGTGTTGGTCAAGGGCACAAGACAGGTACTGAAAGGTCTCTTGTTGTGTTAAACAAATGCTATTTCCTTCCTGACTTAAATGAGAGCTAACTTTTTTTTTTGTAAGCTTCTCTTTTGGCAAAAGAACAATAAGGATAAATAAGGCAACCTTTCCAGTGAGAGATTAGCATTAGATTATCATAAATCCACAGATTAAAAGTGCTGTGGTCAATGAGACCAGGCATTGTAAAATGAAATAAAAGGACTAACTGCAAGTGGTGTCCCATGGTAGACAGAGGGTTAACACAATATTGTGTAGATGTAACTGTGGACTAAATAGAAATGGGAAGAATAAAATGCACAGTACTTTTTTCAAACGTTACAGTTCTGGTCGTATTGGTAAACTGGGCAGGCTTTTTTCTGTTGTGGGAGTAGGAGAAGGCTAAAAGTATATTCTGTGTGATCTCTAAACTACTGAGAATTTATTGGTGAGAGCAGTAAAATTTTAGTTGTTTTTAAGAATCCTTTATTATAATCTTTTAATTAAGAAATCAGAGACCTGAGGTATAGATATGCTTCTAAAAATTAAAATCATGGGCAGAAGATAAATTAAGCAAATGTATCCTTGGATATAAGTTTTCAGTCTGCACTGCTGAATGTTATTTAGTACTATGTTATCAGGGCTTTCTGCTCTCAAATCTAGCAAACTCTGTATTCTCTCACCTTCATGGAAACTCTTCTGAACTTTTCTGTCTGGTTTCTGGTGATTTAGTAAATGTCAGAATTGATTTTACTGAAGTTCCATGCAGGTGTATAGGTAGATTAAAACATGCCTGTCCTGATTTCCCTTGTGAGGGACGATATCTGTTTGATTGTTTGCTCCACTGTGTTTAACCGCTGAGTCTGCACACCACGCAGAAGGATTGCCCCTTAGACAACATCTGCCTGCTGCCCTCTGGTCCAGGAGAGAGAGGTCTTTGTCTTCCCCAAGCAATTGAGAGTGGTTGGGAACTCTCTAGAATGCTGGATGGTACAACCAGGAGGGAGCTTTGAGCAGAAGCTGAGGCTCCCAGACTCCTATAAATATTAGAGAACAAACACTATCAGGCTGCAGAGACAACTGGGAACAGAGATGTGCATATCTGGAGGCGACTGTTCAGAGCTTGTTGCAGCTGTGGAAGCCACTGAAAGATGGCAGGCTAAGATTTAGCAAAGCTGAAGGAGGGAGCTGCCCAACAAGGACAAAGTGAGCAGTGAAAACTGATGCTTGAAGTGTTGGCTGCTTTTTTGGTTTTGTGTTGCGGGTTTTTTTCATTGTGGGGTGTTTCTGTTGATTGGTTTGGTTTTAACTTTAATCTGTGTCTCTGTTGAGTAAGTTTTATTACTATTTGAGAGTATTTCTGCCTTCGATGAACCCATCTTAAAGGAAAGAAATGAGCAAGAAACTGGGCAAAGAGGGCAAGAGCTCTGTGTGGATGAATAAAGGACAGTTCATTACTCAAGAGTAAGGAGGAAATACACAGGAGATGGAAGCAGGATCAGGTCACTTGGAATGAATATGGAGAGGTTGTGAGAGTAAGTAAAAATGAGACAAGGAAGGCCAAGGCCCATCTGGAATTAAATCTGTCCAAAAATGTCAAGGACAACAAGAAGGGCTTCTTCAAATACATCAGTAACGGAAGAAAAACTAAGGATAATGTGGGCCCATTACTAAGCAGAGGGGGAACTCTGGTAACAGGATGCAGAGAAGTCAGAGTTACTGAATGCCTTCTTTGCATCAGTCTGCACTGACAAGGCCAGCCCTCAGGAATCTCTGACCCAGGAGACCAGAGTAAAGGAATGTTGGAAGGCAGACTTTCCCTTGGTCAAGCAGGTTTGAGTTAGAGAACACCTAGGCAAACTTGGCATCCATAAGTCCATGGGCCCTGACAGATTCATCAATGAGTGCTGAGAGAGATGGTGAGGCCACTCATGATCATCACTGAAAGGTCGTGGAGATCAGGAGAGGTGCCTGAGGACTGAAAGAAAGCAAAGGTCACTCCAGTCTTCAAAAACAGCAAGGAGGACTCAGGGGACTCTGTCCACATGGATGACAAGAAGGTTTTCAGGAGTAGTCAGCATGGATTCACTAAAGGTAAATGGTGCTTGACCAAACCTGCTTGCCCTTTACGATGAAACAACTACCTGGATGGATGAGGGACATTGTCTACCTCGATTTCAGCAAGGCTTTTAACACTGTCTCTCACAAGATCCTCATAGGCAAACTCAGGAAATGAGTACTATATGAGTGGACAGTGAGGTAGATTGAGAAGTGGCTGAACAGCAGATCCTAGAGGGTTGTAATCAGTGGCACAGGGTCTATTTGGAGGCCTGTCACTAGTGGTGTCCCCCAAGGTTCAGTACTGGGTCCAGTATTGTTTAACTTATTCATTAGTGGCAAGGATGAAAGGGGCAGATGCCTCCCTAGCAAGTTTGCTGGTGACACGAAGGTGGGATTGATAGCCCAGAGGGCTGTGGAGGGATGGGCAGAGAAGAACTGTCTGAAGTTCAACAAAGGCAAATGCAGGGTCCTGCACCTGGGGAGGAATAACCCCAGGCACCAGCACAGGCTGGGGCTGAGCTGCTGGAAAGCAGCTTTGCAGAAGACTTGGAGGTCCTGGTGTACAACAAGCTATCTATGAGCCAGCAGTGTGTCCTTGTGGCCAAGAAGGACAGTGATATCATGGGATGCATTAGGAAGAGCACTGCTAACAGGTCAAGGTCCCGCCCTTTACTCAGCCCTAGTTAGGCCACATCTGGAGTGCTGTGTCCAGTTCTGGCTCCTCAGTACAAAAGAGACATGGAGCTCCTGGAGTGGGTCCAGCAGAGGACAACTAAGATGATTGAGGGACTGGAGCATCCCTCTTACAAGGAAAGGCTGAAGGAGCTCGAGGTTTCAGAGTCTCCCTCATTGGAGATACACAAGAACCATCTGGACACAATCCTGTGCCATGTGCACTGGGATGACCCTGCTTGAGCAGGGGGGTTGGCCCATATGACCCACTGTAGTCCCTTCCAACCTCACCCATTCTGTGATTTTGTGAAAAGTACAGGCCAGGCCATCTCCAAACTTTACTCATCTTGAGGACTCCTAACTTGACTACTTGGACTTTGATTTATGTGAAGATTTCTTGTTTATTCTACTACCATTCAATTACTTTCCTATGTCTGCAGTAGGGAATAGCTTTTGTGATACACTATCGTTTAATTCCTGAACTGCTGGAGTATGATACATCTCTTATGGAAAATACATGATGTGGTTGTTGACCCAGTAATTTATAACATTAAACTGTAAGTTTTTTCCCAGGCTAGAAACATATTTGTGTTGCAGTTCATTTAATTCATTCTGTGTTTGAGTGAATTTAGATTCTAGGATGATTTTGAGGTAAGAAGTATTTCTAATAGAATTCAAGGTTTAGTGCATTGGAGAGGATTTCCTTTACCAGACCATAATTCAGCTGATGGTGGTTGCTCTGTTGTAAAGTATTGATGTCTTGGAATAATGTTTTAGCAAAGTCAGGGAAATAAAAGCAGTGGGAATCCAGCTCTGTGAATCACTATCAGTATTTAATATTCATACCTGCATATTCTAGGAACAGGGGCCATCATTCATTACATTAGTTGCCCAAATGAAGCAGTTAATTGATGAGCTGTTAACTTAAGGATGACTGGAGCTCTTTTTGGTCATCAGTGAAAAGGCATTTCTTAGGAAGAGCTCTATCATCAGGATAATAATTTGAAACCATTTAGCAAGTAGAAGATGAAATCAAGCTTCTAGATTTTGTGCATCCCTTTTTTTCTACTCTGTTTTTGCTCTTTTCTGCTGCTTCTCACATCCTCACACAACTTTTCAATCTTGATTTGCACCCAATAGTCTTGGTGTTGGATACTGACTACCAGGCATTTGCTATCAGATGCCATGCAATGAGTAGCAGATGAAAATTTTAAGGGAGTAAAGACAGAGTTTACTTGCTTTACAATGAATTTATCACTGACTTGTAAATGTGCATCTTCTTTTGTCTTACCCATCCCTGTGAAATCATTGAATTGTCATTCAGCTTCCACCATGGGTAACAAATATTTTTGTAGTGCTATTAGACACAGTTCAATCTTATTTTTAAATCAGCTTTTTCTGGATGTTAGAATAAGGCTGAATGAGAAGGAGAAATTTTTAGAATGATTGACAATATTTAACAAGAAACTTTTGAAGGACTTTAAAAAAGATAAGAGAGTTCTCTAGTAGTAGGTAAAAGCAGCTTAAATTAAATTTACTGGGTTTTTTATATGATGAAATTATCTGTTTCACAGAGAATTGTAACCAGGAAAATGGTAGACAAATGTTAGAGATTCCAAATTAGGTACTAAGGAAAATGGAGGAAATGAAATACTGGCAAAAATTTACTGTACTTTTCTGGTGTCTTGCTGGATACATCCAAGCATTCAGACAGTGATGTGTTAAGTTACTTTACAAGGGCTAATGCATGGCGTGGCGATGTTAAAGCAAGTTGGGAAATATAGAACACTGAATAGCTCTGTAACTTCTTTTTTTTTTTTTTTTTTATGACTGTGCTTCTAGCAATTCGTTTGCATCAGAATCTGAAATTGGACTAGGTTATACTGAAAAACTGTGTAATACCATTATCTTAGTAAGTTTACAGTGGCGACTTCTAGTGACCACCTAGTCAGTCTTTTTTCCCCAGCACTTGACTCAAATTGAAGCAGGCGTATCTGCCTGGTTTGGTTTTATAGCTTGGTCTGAGGGACAGGTATGAATTTTGTTGTCTTTGGGTTTTTTACAAGCTTGTGGTAACAAATGCTGGAGGTCCTCAGTCTGAAATTAATGTGCATCTTGGAGCTGAGAGTGAAACAAGTAAGGTGCACCTGAGAAGCTAGCAAAAACAATGCAAAATTATTCTTGACAAAAATACTGTGCTATCTCTTCCCTGAAAGTTTTTTTGCAGAATAATAACCTTTGTGCCAGGGATTACCTTCACCTATTCCCATTAAAAATTTATCTGAAAGTGCCCAAATTCTGTTTTATGTGAAATCCAAGTTTGTATTGAGGTGGCATTATAAAGCAATTTGTGACTGCTCTGGTTAAGATAGGCATGGGCACTGGGAGCTTTTATGTTTTTCTGGTGGTATTGGGAAAGACAGAATCACAGTTCTGACATATAGAAGGGACAAGTCTGATGCAGGTGTCATGGATTAAAGTGAAAGAACAGCAGAAGCCCACAAGAACTGCTTGGTTAAGGGACCAGGAAGGTAATACCAAGTCCTATCCTGAAGGCAGGAGGCATCACATGTCTGGGGCCCTGAGAAGAATTTCCTCTGTCCACATCATGACAGGATGTACCATTTGAATAGAGTTCTGATCTGAGAGTTCTGAACTGACTGACAAGAATATGTGCAGTTTGAAAAAACAAAAGGTGGGGCAGAAAATCTTTCCTCCAAAACCTTGAAAAAGTTAAATGCAAAATGTTTATGTTAGAAGGCCAGTAATAGTGTTTTTTTCCTTATACTAATTCTTCTGAAGTCAGAGCAGGAGTGTTTACAAATTATCATTCTGTATTTTACACAGTTGTTACGAATTTATAGATTTTGGGGGATTACCTTCAGGATGTCTATATCCTGACAGCTGTGAAATAAAACTGACGGATTTGTAACTGAGAATTCTGTATTTCTTGTGAACAAAGACAGAAGAACAAGTGAGTAACACAGGTGCTGGAGATGAATGGTGGTATCAAGACAATTGTCAGTGTTGGTGCTATGTCATTTTTATATTTGGCAGTTAGGCAAATTGTATTGACTTTAATATCATGTAGTTACATTCCAGGAAAAATTTAAACATGGTGCATATTGGGATTGAGATTGATGGTCATACTTCTCTGGGTGATGCAATTTCTCTCTGGCCAGTAGTTGCTTCTCATCAGTGAAAGGGCATCTGAAATAAATGGAACGGTACTTAATGGTTACTGTTTCTTCAGTATTAATTTCTGCGCTTATTTCTGGGATCATACTCCGTGTTGATCGGACAGCATGATACCTGAATACATGGGACTAGTCTGGCTGCTGAAAAGACATCTGTACTGCTGGCAGCTTTGCTGACAGTTGCATTGATACTGTAGGTGCTGCAGCTTAGGCCCTGGAAATGATCCCTCATTAGGTAAAAGGACGATTGGCCCAGACACTACACTACTCCTCTTTACATGTGGCCTCTACTTGATAATTTAACAAAAGATTTTGACACCCTTGAAGGCAGCACCCAGTCATCTTTCAACTTGTAATTGTCTCTGTGTTTCCTTTTCCTAGTTTTTTTCCTATTCATTTTTTAACAGTACTGTTTCAAAGAATAGAAAATGTCCAAATGACAAGAAACAAAAGCTAATTAATTGTCTTAGAGTTACGTGGATAAGGAGGAGTGGAATAAAATGGGATGTGATGCATAAGGTCTTTTCCACTAACACCTTCCATGAACACTTTATTCCATAATAGGTCTCCTTATTTCGATTTTATTTTTGAGGTGTGCCAGAATAAATATTTCAGGCAAGAATTTGATTTTTTTTTAAATTTCATGATTCTAACCTGCTTTAAAAAAGGCAGAACAAACAACCACACTTCCTCCCCACCTCCTGCAACAACAACAACATACAGCCCTGCAAAACTGCAGATACCGTGTACAGTAAAAGAAAGTTCTTTCTGATCTTCCATAGCTATGGATGCTTGACTTGGCACTCTTGTAAACAGCAGTCTAATCTAGGGAAAATCTTGGGATCAGCCATCAGCCTATACCAGAAAGAAAAAAAAAAAAAAAAAGAACAATCAAACCTCTATGGACTAAAAGTATGTACAAAGGGAGTTCGTGTAGAATAAGTTACTGTGTTTTCAATTCTCACCCTCACTTTTGTTACACCAGCTTTCTTCTGCAGACAGGTTTAAGGGAAGGATAATTTTTTAAGGATGAAACTCAATTTTCAGAGGGGAATGGGATTTAACAGTACAACTATCATTACACTTTGTGAGCTGCATGTAAAGATGTTGAGAGTTTTATGGCTTACATTTTTAATGCAGCTGTGTTTAAATGTCTTTTCTATATTCTGCTGCAACATCAGTTTTATATCATGTGGAACTAAGCTATTTTACCTTCTATTTAGGCATATTCCCAGGTATCATTAAAAATAACATTTTAAGGCAGATCTTGTGACAAAATGCCAGCTAAATGCATTGTTGGTTGTAAATAAGACTGCTTCTTCAAGCTTTCTGGAAAAAGAAGACTATTTCTTGTCTTCTGAACCCATGGATGCAACTCATGCCATCTTTTCACCCATGCTTTCATCCTTGTTTTCTCCAACAGAAAGGAGAGCCAAACTGCAGTATTTTTTCTCCAGAAACCACAGAGCAGCTGACCTTTGAGATTCCTCTGAATGATTCTGGCTCTGCTGGACTCGGTGTGAGCTTGAAAGGCAACAAATCTCGTGAGACTGGAGCTGATCTTGGGATATTCATCAAATCTGTTATTCACGGAGGTGCTGCTTTTAAGGTATGGAAGAAGCACACCAGAAGATGACTGTTAGAATTCTGTCATTTCTATGTTGAATGCTGAATCTCAGTTGATAAGCATTCTAGGAAGGAACACCTTGGTTACTCATTCCTTTTTAGATGAGCTGCAAATTCAATATTTTGTCCGATGGTTCTGGTGTTATGTGTGGGAGGGTTTACCACAATGAAAGAGAACTGGTGGAAACCTTGGGGGACATTCTGCTGCTGCAGAAAAGGGCGAAAGGGAAGAAGGATAATGATGTGTAGGTATGAGTAGAGGCTGCCTTCCAGCTTCCCCACAGCCTACAGAAAGGGAGAAGTTTGTGTGCTGATAGGCTTAGTGACAGAGAAGTTGATATCTACACTGTCCCTGTAAATAAAAAGCTGTCTTATGTTTTTATTTTTATTAAAAATATTTTTTTACCACTGCACTAAAAATGTGACTTGGCTGAACTCAACATCTATTGTGCAGAAGTTACCAACTGTTCCTGAGGTGGATTGAAATGGTAATATTAAATTGGTAAATGACAATGTTGTGAGATGTTCTGTTCCCTCTAAGGGATCTATAAGGACTGTAGTATATTTTATGATAAAAAAATATTTGAATTATTTTTTAGTCTTAAAAAAAAATCCGTTGACTGCATTTTTCCCCCCAAATACAACTTGAAAAATATAATTTTTTTTTAAATTAGATACAAAAGACCTAATCTTTCAGGGCTAGTATGTTTAACTCTTGTAGATCCATAATGTAATTTTTGTCTTTTGTGTTATCTCAGCAATTCCTTGGAGTTTTCTTTTCTGTAAAAATACCTTTTAATTCAGTGTATGTAAATTGCTCTGCTGACATCAGCCTGCTGACTAAGACAATTCACAGCATTAAAACTTTCATGATCATCTATTTACAGCAACTAGGAAATAGCAATAATCAAGGGTTTAGCTTTGATCTGAATGCTTAATAGTTCCCTGCTTCTGTTGTTTACCTGTCCTAGTCCCATAGTTATTTCAGAGCTCAGATCTTCATCTACTTGGTGTATATTAGAAATGAGTTAAGGCACAGTTGGCCAAATTAGGGCTGGATAAACTCAGTTTATGTGCATGTCTGCTACAGAGTCCAACTCATTTAACTGTGGAAATGAGGCTGCCCTCTTTGTTTTCCCAGCTCTGTGCCCCTGAGTAATTGTCCCCACCAGTTGCAGTGACAGTGTATATTGCCACAGATAAACTCATTGTGTTGAACAGCAAAGCTTGTGGATCCATGCTGCAGCAGCACTAGTGGGCTGGCTGCCTGGCTGGTCACATCACAGACACATAAGACAACCCTTCCAGCTCTGTGTGTTTACCACTTACTGTTCCCCCATAGTGACCTGCTCCAGAGCTTGTGATGTCTACAGACTAATAAAGCAGAATTTCGGTGCTCACACCTAAGTAAACCAGCACAGTTAGTCATCTTGAGTAGAAGACTATTTGTGATAACCTGTGGTCCTGTGACCTGTTCTCTATTCTACCCTTCCACCACTTAGAACTGTGTTGTGGTAATAGATCTGAATGTTGGCTCCAGAGCAAATGAGACAGTAGCTGAGGGTGTAGCTTCAACCTGAGCTGCTCAGAGAAACACTGCTATGAGTTTTATACAAGTGCTCACAGAATGCAGTCATTTTGGCAGTGTTTTAAGACTCACTGTTGCATATGCAATGGAGAACAGCTGCCTTTCTTCTGTTTAATGACCTTTATACAGAACACAGCCTAATCAGTGGGTATTAACAATTAATAAAATTTCTTGTATCAACTTTAAAAGTGTGCACATATTTGTGCATAAATATTTAAAGATGTCCTATTGTCCTTATTTTAAATTGCTTTTTGGAGCAAGTTTTGAAATGAAAAGCCTTTCTTTCCAGCTGGTAGTTTTCCAGAGCATTTTCCCATGCTATTCATTGTTACTCTCTGAAATGGATTATTATGGATTAAGACATGCATTTGCTTTTCAGTGTACAGTATTTTCTTGGGAAACTGTCACAGGAGGAAATCATAAGGCTCACTGACATGAGAATTCTCTCACTATTTCTCACTTCTGCATTTAGAATTTAAAATTTGTTTGATTTTGGTGTATCATGCTAATATGAGTGGGGACTTTATCCCCTTGTCTCTGCAGTCACTGCTTGTCTTCAAAAGGAGATAAGTAATACATCCAAGTTCAACACATTTGCTTCACTGATGAAGAAAATGCTTAATCCTTCTAATGCTCTGTAAAGGTTTTGATGCATTGAATTTCTTTTACCAATGTGTTTTTTAGAGTGAAGAGTAATGAATGAGATGAAGACCATCTTGTTTGGTTACTGTTACTAGTTACTGGTTTGAACCAAAGGTCTGAAGAGAGACCAAGGTTTTTTATTTTTTTGATACGTTAACACATTAATCGGCTCTGATGTGTTCGTGGCATTGTGAAGTGTGGTAAGGGATTTGTAAAAATACATAATGGAAAATTCAGTTCTTTAATTCTATAGTTGGTGATGTTTTTGGTTCTACATAAAGATTTTAGAAAATGTCAATGCATGAAGCATTATACATGCTACAGTAAGACTCAGTTCTATTTACTGCTCTTGCTACAACACCAAAAGAAATAAAAATGCCTTAATGTTCCTAGTTGGTATTCTAACACTGTATCCTGCAGGAATAAAAACAGTTGCTTTTGCTGATTGAACCATTATGTCCCTTACTAACATCCTTTTATAATTTTTGAAGCTTCTATTTTTTATCATCTCTGAGATAAGAGGTTACTAGAATACTTGATATTTGTAATTATGCAGAGCCTTTCATGTGAAGAAGACTAACATTTGACTGAGTTTAAAGGCATCATCTTTTTCTGTAACCTAAAGGTTTTCAGCCTTGCTCATCTTGAGAGAGCTTGGCTTTTCACTTGTGGTGCATTCCTGATGATCAGGTACTTGCAGTCTGCTGCAGTGGAGCCATTAGAAGAAATGATAGAATACTTTCTACATGTGCATTGTTCAAATCAGACATGGTGTAGCTCGGACCTCCTCTGTCCTTCTGAGTCCTGCTGCAGTAAACATTGTTTGTTGTGTGCAGTGGATGGGGAAATGGGATAATTCCAATAAATGCCATCAGGGAATATCTGAGAGAAGTGTCATTGATGTGATAAGGGAAATAACTAGGTGTGCTTTGATTAAAAACAGAAGTCCTTGAAGAACATGGCATTATATCCTCCTGCTCTATTGTCAAAAGCCTAAGTCTTGTGAATGACTATGTGAAGGATGTGGTAGCCATGTGGAGATATGTTCTATCCCTTGCTGTGAGTCTTCATAAAAAACCCAGCATTTTTTGAATAAGCAAGGGAGGAGCAACATCACCCCTTATTAGAATAGCTCACTCACAATTTCAGAGATGGCATTTGAAAACTGTTCTGCTGAAATGCCAAATGTTGTTTTTCTGCTAAAAAGGCACAAAGAAATGTTAAAACAACATTTAGCTTGTTTTGAGCCAAGCAGATTTTCTTGCAGTTCGGGCTTCCAAACCAGGCCATAACACAAGGGATGTGAAAATCTCTGTTTGAAAACTCTTTAAACATTGGGATTTTTTTCCCTGGTCTTTAAAATGGCAAGAGGTTTTACTGTGAAATAACTCATACCTGAGCTTGTGTGAGAACAGTGTTCAGCTGTCTTCCAGCGTGTCTTGTACAGGTGACTTAGCAAGTGTGGTTGATCAACATTTATGGAGGATGCACACTTTTTTTCTCTGATCACAGTTGAAATGTATATTTTTTTTTTGATTACTCAGATGCTTGAAATATGTAAACAGTTCAGATGAGTGCCTTATGAAGAGTTTGTGATGAGCCTATGAATTCACCAGATTCATTTTAACCAGGCAGTGTATTTCTGTGCAAGAGCTTTCCCTGCTATTCTTCCTTTGCTGCCTTATATTGGATGTCTTCAGTTTTTCACTCTTCCTCCTCCTTGTTTGAGGTCTGATGCCAACCTGATAGTTGTGAATTTGACAAGCTTCAAAAGAAACTCTTGTGTCTCAGTTATATAGACCTTGTTTTCTTGTTAAAGAGAGAAGTCCATGGCACATGCTTTTATGAAAAGAAATAAATCACAGATCATAAAGACAACAGCAATTGGACTCCTAAATCAAAAAATAGCAGTGTCCACAATTTTGTTACATCCACAAATGTCAGTTAGCCTTGGCAAATGAGACTGACTGACTTTTTCAAAGCAGAGGTTACTTGATATGCCTCAACCCTAATTTTGTTATTGGCAGCAGTTTTGAATGTTGTAATATAGGGACAGCATTAATTAATAAGGATGCTTAAGTCTTAATGACCATTCTGAACTGAGAAGTCTAGCCCATATGATGGCATGGTAACTGTGACAAGGTAGACACTAGTGAGCCTGTAAGACAATATTTTTGAAGCTGTTTTTTACCAGACCTTATAGGAGATAATGCAGGGAGAATAAGTTGCAGTACTCCTTTGTGGTTGAAATGGGAATACTAACAGCTGTGGTGTGGGCCTTTTCAACCAACCAAAAGCTTCTTTTCCTTTTTTGGGGAGGGGTTGTTGGGTTCTTTTTGTTGTTTGCATTATTTTGGTTTTGAGGGTTTGGCTGTTTTGTATTTAACTGATACAAATAAAACTGTGCATGTGAGAAAAGCAGCAGTCTGTGCATGCACTACTGTGTTTGTGTTTGCACTATGAACTCTTTCCAAAATGTAGTAAATAGAGGAAAACATGGCCAATTACTGGACACGAAGTTATTTCCGGCACTATGCAGTCTCCTGTTTCTTGAATTATAGGAAACAACGTTTGATTGTCTTCATCTTGCTTTCCTGTATGTAGAACCTCTGCCTAACAATTAATTCTTGGTTGGTTGGTTTGTTTGTTTTAAGTTGTTTTTATTTTTTGCTTGTAGGATGGTCGTTTGCGAGTAAATGATCAACTCGTTGCAGTTAATGGGGAGTCGCTGCTGGGCAAGTCAAATCACGAGGCCATGGAGACACTGAGGCGCTCCATGTCCATGGAAGGCAACATTCGTGGGAGGATCCAGCTGGTAGTTCTCCGGAGACTAGAGGTGCAGACAGAGGTGAAGCAGTAAATGTATTTATTAGATAAATGTCTTTCCAGGCCCAGTGGTTTTGCATACAAGAGATGATGGCTAAAGTCTTGGTCACAGAGGGCTTCTCTGGATAAAGAAATTCTTGACTTTATGGAGAGAGGATTCACACAATGTTCTGGTTGATATCTCCTGGTCTTGCTGTTCCTATTGAGGCCAGGCTAAAAGTTGCCTCTTACTTTAATTTGACAAGTGTTAGAACAAAAGCAAATGTGATTCCAAAAACGGGTTAATTTAGGATTAATATGTTGATGTAGTTTTGACTGTTTGCTACCTTCCCGAAGCAATAGATGGGATATAGACAGTTTAAATTATTCAGATTTCATTTGTTGTTATAATCAGAGACTTTAGTGTCTTAGTGTGACTTGGATTTTACTTCACTCTCGCTTTTTCAGTTTAATTGGTACTTTAATTATTTTTTTTGTGTGTATTTTTCTGGTCCTGTCTTCCCTTGTATTTTTTTCTTTTTCCTTTTCTTTTTGACCTTCAATGAATTAGTATTTTACTTTTCCTGGTCAGATGAAGATCCCTTCAGGATGGGTTTCTGAGTTGATTAACATAAAATTTGCTTAAGTAAGGTAACGAAATAAGAGAGGAAAGACATTTTTAACCATTATGTTTTCTGGACTGTGTATAAATTGGTGTTTGCCAATTGCCTCTTATTTTGAAAAGGATTGATTTTATGATCTGCCTTGCTCCCTCTTTTATGCATGCATGCACATATGCACAGTCTCTTCTCATCTTTATATAGACAACATGCATGTTATACTGACTGTCTTTTCTACTCATCCCAGTTTTAATTCTTACCCCTGAGTAAATATTTTAATACATTTTAAACATCTGTGCAGTTCTTAAAAATAAAAGAACATAGAAGTGGGTTTGGGGTATAAAAAATTGTAATAAATCTCGTTGTAGAATTCCAAGGTATTATTTTTAGCTTCTTATTCAATAAGCATGACTGGAACATTTTAAAATGTTGGAAACAATTGTGTTTGTGGGTGTATTCACATAAAATATCAGGGAGGAAGAGGATGAAAATCTGGCGTATGTTATTTGCTTTCCTTTTATATGTAACAGCATCATGCTGTAAGGAAGAATTACAAAGTATATGTTGTATTTATTGTGCACTTTTATGACATAAGAAAGATAGCTCACCTTCAAAGAAAGCTCACTCCTGCAAGTTTTCTTTATTTCACAAAAGTCAATTTTCTTTTAAAAAACCTTCCAATCAAAGTCAATCAGGTTGACCTAATAAAAGTATGAGTCTGCTTTCTCTAGTTAAGTGTATAGTTTTGAATATTATCCAGATGTATGAAGGGGGTAAATAGTCTTGACTCATGCCCTATGAAGAATGCATAATGAGATCTTGATTGAATCAAATTCATTTTAAACAGGAATTAATTTTTATAGGGTAGTCTTTATGTTCAATTGTAATTCCATTTGAGTCTGGAGAGTGCAGCAGAAATGCATTGTTGCCCATTCTTTCCTTTTCCCAAAACAACTACCAGAGTACTGCATCTCAGCTTGGTGGAGGGAGAATATGTTTAGAAATGCATTATTGTTTTTATTGGTCAGGACACTAATGGAGGTCTTCCATGACAACTATGTTTTATAAGCTGAATACTCGAATTAGGCTGGTTACTGATCAGTTGGTTGGATATTGATTGTGTCATTTACCAAAGAGCTGGAAAAGCAGATTTGTTGTTGATGTTAATTCAAGGCTCCTTATCCCACTCAGTATAAGTCTCCAATGGATGGTTTGGAGGTTGCAGTATTTAATTTAGCTAGCGGTATCCATGGAAAAGTAGTAAATGTGGACTTTACAATGTAAAGAATCTTAAGTAAAGGATTTCCAGTTACAAGAAGAAACACAGTTGTCAGTGGCTGTGTGGTGTGTGTTTCTGTACAGAGGATCAAAATGGCCTTTTCAAATGGCTTATGCTACCCTGAGAAAGAGAGAGAGTTGCATGTTCTGCCTTCCATTTAGCCTGCATTTGTAGCCATATTGTCCCCATGAGCATCCCAGCACTGATTTGTGTTCTGAGGTGCGTTTTTTTGCCATTTTTTTATGCTTACTTTAGTTGTTATTATTCTATAATTATTATTATTTCATTTTTATCAAGTTACATTTTTATTATTCTTGAGCTTGAAAGACAAGGTTGCAAGGTGATGTAACATGCTGTCCTTCCTTATGTGTTGGTTTGCTGGCAATCAGTTGCCAGTACATTACACCTCTTGCATCGTTTTAAAAATAAATTACATGGGTTAGATACAAGTATTTCTTCTGTAGATGTGACTATAAAATTGAAACAAATTATATATTTAGTATAACATTTGCTGGCATGATGAACATGCAATTTAAAAATAGAAGCCAATTAAAGCCTCCTTCAAAAAAATATGAAATCTCAGAAAATATAAAGGTTGTTTTGAAAACTAGCCATAATGTTCCCCTGTGTGGGTTTTCAGTTTTCCCTGAATAACGAGTACAGAAATGTCTTTCTGGGTCTGTCCCAGTTTTAGAAACTGTGATTTTTATTTTTATTTTTTTTCCCAACTTTTTTCCTTTGAGCAACTGCTCAGGAGAATAAATTAGGAGATATGGCATGTATGAGGGGTAGGAAATGTCTGAAAAGAAAAGCTGACTAGAGGTGTGACAGGAGTTTGTTTAGCTGCTAGCCAGAAGACCTGCATTTGGGAGTTTGGTGTAACTCCTTACTTGTAAAACTGTTCTAGTGTGTGATCATCAGAACATATGCACTCAGTCTCAGAGAGAAGGGAACCAGCTGGCTGGCAGAAAAATACCATTGGCATTGCCCGTGTTCTTGTGTTGACAATGTCACAAGCTGCCCTCCCAGATGGAGAATTTGAATGAAGCCAGTTGTGGGTCATAAAAAAAAAAAAAAAAAATCTTCGTTTTTGTGCATCATTCTTAATGGTTGTTATTGCTTAGATGTTGTCTTATTTCATGGTCAGCAAAAACAGCAATTTTGAAGCGATCTCTCAAGTTTCTCCTTTGAGAGAAAGCAGCGTACAGTGAACACGTGACATCACACTGTGTCTGTGCATTCTCTGCAGCAGTGGGTGCTCTTCTGCGTTGTTGAACATGGGGAATTTCCTGTTGCAACGTGTGGTTCTGTTTTTCCCTTAGGAACGCTCAGACCAGGGAGTCTTTCAAAAATCAGCCTTTGGTGGGAATCATAACTTTGCAGCTGCTTCCCGACGGAATGATGCTATTCTGCAGCAATTCGTAACGTGCAGTCCTCAGGAGGGAATAAAAGGTAGTCTTTAGATATCCTTCTCTGTGCTGAAAGAGAGTGCTTTGTGGAGTTTTTTTCTGAAATCCAAAGCCACTAGAAAAGCAGTTAATTAGAGTAAGTGCACACTATGTTACTTTGAGGCTTGAAGATCCAGAGAGGGTGGGAGAGCTGACTCAGAAGTTGTGAATTAGATTCCTGGCACAAATTTCAGTTTCAGTAACAGTTTCTAGCTCGCTGCCCCAACACGTAAGGCTGGATAAAAAACAAGTGATGAGTGCAAAATATATGTTGTCAAAATGTTTATTTTCTATATGTCTTTAATGAGCGCAATGATTTTTGCAGTTAATTTTTAGATTATGTCCCAGGTTATTATAAGCTAAATTAATTTATACTAAAACATGATATTCATAAAGTACACTTGCTTATTTTAGATTTAAGGTAAAATTTGTTCAGAGGTTAGAAACATTCCCTTAATTTACAAATTGGAATTATATTAATGAACTCATTAAAAAAATTAAGTAATCATGTACATTGTGCACAGAAAATATACACGTACGAGCATATGTAAGCATATAAGTAAGAGCTTTTAAGACCACATCTTTTCCCATGTTCTTTCATTTCTGATGGCATACTGTCCTGTCTGTCCAATTTGTTCCTGACTCAGCAAGGTACTTGTTATTTGAAAAGTTTAAGTATTTGAGATGGTCTTGACCCCTATCTTTTTAAGTGTGCTCTCATCCTTCAAGCCAAGCACATACTTAAATACCTTCCAGTAGGAAAAAAAAGATTTTCTTTCATGTAGTTGAATTACGTATGATTTTTCCCACTTCCCTAGACAATTGTGGAATCAGGGTGGCCGGCAAAAAGTAATTTCATAGGCTGCTGTGATGACTGTGTGGGGTGCTTTTAGTCAAAACCAAAGAGCCCTTATCTGAAAAACTCAAGAAAAACTCCCATAGAATTTAAGGGTAAATTATTTGTGTTGACATCAATATTTTGACAGTGTGATTCCAGGCAAAGGATTAGATATAGACTGCAGCATTATAAATATTCCAAGATTGGATCCTGTTGTTTAGATCTACCTTGCAATTCTCTTGTATGGATTTCACACTGATTCTGTAGTTACAGATAAAAAAGAGCTCCTATCTTCGATCTAGCCTGCCTTATAGAGTTAGTTGTTGCCAAAGGATCAGAAAGGAGCAAATACCTATAAATACTTCCTTAAAAAACATATAAGCAAATGCTCTGGAGTCATTGATAGAGGTGAATGGCAACAGGTAACTCGTCACTTAAATTCAAAACAAAGTGTGTGGAAGGGTTGTACTTTTAGGTAAGGGTTCTACAATGTGATCCAAAAATCAAGATGACTCATTTGCAGCCCAATCTTAAAATCATTTTTAATAGGCATCTTTTAAATTAAAGAATGATGGTGAGAAGGCAGTATGGCAAAAGAAATCTGATGGCCTCAGAACAGAATGTGTCAGATGTGGAAAGAATTCTTTGGAGTGCTGCTGGTACAGGGAGAGTTTGGCATGGCTGGAGTCAGTGGACAGCAAATGCCAAAGATGTTTCTAACACTTACTAGAAGTATCATTGTACTGCTATTTCAGTTGAAGATTTGGCATTTGGTGAGTAAAACTGAAGTGATCTTAACGGAGAAATGCACAGGCACTTCCTGCAGCAGGCGGCTGCAGTATGGATCTGATAAATTATGTTGGTGAGAGACACTTTGGGCTTACATTCATCTCGCACATTGTGGAAATATTTCTATTCTTTTGAAGTCATAGTATTAATTATTATTGAGATAATGCTCATTCTGCTTTCCATATGAGCCTGTCACTTATTTCCTCCCATCACTGGTTAAATTTTTTTTTTTTGCATTGTTTCTTATAAAGTTTTGTCCTCAGTCTTTCAAGGCATCTGTAAAGGCAAAACACTACACCTGTGCACAACCCTCTTTTAACTCAGTTATGAACTTTTGGTTGTGTGTCTGTTTAAGGACATGAGTCAAAGACCTAGTGACTTTCTTGTGACAAGTAGAAATAGTCCCTTATACATGGTCACAGTGTGCTATCCAGATCTTCAGCATAGAAGTACAGTTGGTACATTTTTACAAAGAATAATGAAAGACAGATTTTTAACATAATGCAGAATCTAATGTAAGAATTTAATGACAGGAGCTGTATTATGTTTAATAAAATGTCACTTTTGTAATTAATGTTTTCTAATAAGTTATTTCCAGTACCATTCACTGCTCCTACCAATAAAATCCTTACAAAAGCTCAACAAAAATACACTGAAGCTTGGACTGCTAATATTGCTGTCTGTTTTAAGAGTCTTTTTTATTATACATGAGCAAGGAAAACTAATGTGTGGGGAAAAGTGCTTATAGCCATGGCTGTAGGTGTCTGCTCAGAGAGGCTGAGCACAGCATAAGTACGTGTGATTTTTTTAGTTTTTTAAATTCTTTTTTGTCCATCGGGTATCTCTTTCCTAGTTTGGGTAGTCAGTGGTTTAGGGACTTAGTCAGAGGCTCTGTCTCTCCAATTTTTGGTACATTTTGCAATTTTTTAAAAAATTTGTTCCCAAAGAATTCTCACAGCAATGAGTTCTATGAAAAATACTGCTTTGTGTTTGTCCTGGGTTGTCTTCTTCTTACTGCGTATGAGACAGTAAGAGCTTCCTTTTCACTGTATGCATACCCTTTACAATTTCATAGACTCCTCTTCTATCCCCTTTTATTGCTTGTTACTCTAAACTAAAGAATCCCAATCCTTGGTCCTTATAAAAATGTTTCTTCATGTGTCCAACTACCCTTGCTACCTTTTCGATATGTTTCTTAGTTGTATTACATGGTTTTCAGATAAAAGAATGAAACCTCAAATCCTATTTCAAAACTGAGTTATAGTTGGAGTGTTTGGACTTTCTTGGACCTGTAAATGACTGTCTCCCTTTGACTTCACTAAGCATGTCTTAAAAGAACAATCCAATGCACATCTAGTGTACAGGTCCAGTGATAATCCCTACAGTAACAGCCTTCATGTATGTCTCAGGGTTTTACCCTACTCCCACGTGTATCACTTCGCAGTCTCTGACAGGTAATTTCACCCGTCCCGCAATCTTTTTTGCACAATTGCATAGTCTGTTTCTTTTTGATAGTTCTGACTGGTTTTCTATATGAGGAAATATTTTCATCTTCTGATTCAACTTACAGATCATTTAATTACATTGAACACTATGAGATCCCCTTTGTTCTAAAGTGCTTCTACTGTGAGACTTGCCATTTACTCCTCATCTATTTCCTGTCCATAAATTCCAACCTGAAAGAATGTGATCACAGTGCAAGAAGCCAGTGTGCATATGTTAGGTAGCATATCTGGTTTTTACGTCAGACTGGCAATTGATATTTTTTAAGTCTCATTAAAACTTTTCTCATCTGCTCATCTTCACCTTCTTCCCGTGACATTCACACTTTTCCTGAGACACAGGATTGGAGATATTTCTTACTGTTCTCATCTTGAGGAGGTTATCCAGCCGATAGGAGTTTTATAGGATCCTTGAGCTAATAGTGTAGAACTGGTTGGATTGGGGTTTTTTGTTTGTTTGGTTTTTTCTTTTAGGGGAACTATCTCAGTGCTCCTATCAAATAAATATGATCTGTTGCTTTCTGTTGTGATCCCCCCTTGTAGACCCCTTTTCTCCCAAGTCAGATTAGTGCTTTCACACACAATTGGGCAAAAAGACTACCAACATTCCATGCAACAGAACAACTCACGTGAAAGTGTGGTACGTCACTATTGTTAGATTGCTTACCTGCCATTGAAACCCAAGAAAGTGTCTGTGATTCCTAGTAAGTTTTGGAGGGGCGAAGACAGGTTCTACATTGAAAGATGTAGGGACTTTTTCTCAGATTAGACCTTTAGACTGAGAAGTGAATTTACATGACAGTAATGAAGTAGCCTATGGCAGGCACGGCAGTCTTATAAAATATTGCAGGTATGTAAGTGTTGTGGCTTAGTAAACCTCTGAATGGTTTGAGCAGTTCATGTTTGTCTTTGTACAAAGTAATTTTCTGGTGTTAGCTGAATGCTTTCTGTAAAGGTAAAGGAGGAGTTACCAAAATGGTAAGAAAGCAAAGACTGTAATTAAGAAATGCCTCTTTCTTCTCTTGCCATAAAGTAAGAGAAATTTTTCTTCTTGCTGAGAATGTGTTCTCCTCTGTACATGAAAGGAGATAAATGCTCCCCATCAAAGGGAATGAAAGCTTGAACCTACAATCAGTTAGGATGCAGCTATGTAGAAGTGAAAATCCACTCAAATGGAGTAAAGCGATTTGTGCCTTGCACTCAACTTCGCTATAAGTACAAAGTTTCCCTATATTTACCTTTAATTATGCATATGCAAATCTGGAAATCAGCTCTTCAGGAAATCCCAAGGGGTGCATTTTCTGCTTGGTGTGATTTTAATTCTAGTTTAGTTAGTTTAGGGATTTGAATAATTTGTGATTCACTTCAGCATTGCTTGAGGTCTTCCAGTCCAGTCATCAGTCAGTGAACTGGTGTAATGTATTTGTTTCTCTGGCTTATTTAACCCCTTTTAAATTTTTATTTCAGAGTTTTCTGTGTCTGATCATGGCAATGATGAAAACGAAACCCCTCCACCTCTCCCACCACATCCCAGTGAGGATCTGCTGAATGAGAATTATAATCATAGGTTGGACTTCAGTTCTTCTTAATAGTTACAGCATTAATTGCTGATAAGTGGTTGTGATAATAGTTTTAATTGATTCTAAAATAACTTTTTTTTTATTTTTGATTTGTACCACTCTTTTTCGTCACTTGCAAGATCCTTTAATATAAGCTGGGAATATTATTTTATCATTTAGTGTGTTGTTCATTTCAGTTGTTCATAGGCTGCAGTATGCCTGCTCTTCGTGATATGTGATACCCAGTAAAACAAAAAGAACCCCAAAGCATAATCCCTCTTTAAAAAAATAAAAGTTAATTTAAAACTGTACTAGTGGATGCTATGTGTAAATGCAGTTTGAAGTCTCTTAAAGCTTTAAAAGTCCTAGCCCAACACAGTTTGTAGGAAAGTGAATCTTCCTATGTCAGCCAAAGACATTCTTGAGATTACAAAATGAATCTGTAGTAAGTCCGAGCAATGAAATGTGTAAGGGAAAAATTAATGAACACTTTACCAGTTGTAAGTGCATTAAGTAGATTTTTCAGATGCTTTTGTAAAGGCTGGAGTGCTTGATAGCAGTTAAATGCTTTAATTTCCTTAGTAAATACAGAAGTTTGTAAGTTCAGAAAAAAGTGTAAACACGCTGAAGTTCATGATGGCTCATACTGTTTCTGTCTCAAGTAGCACAGGATTCAAATCAAAGCATAATTTCAACCTATCCTACTTGTGATGCTGAAATGCAGTGTTGAACACTGTTTATTCATCTTCTGTGTATTCAGTTTTGATAGTCATGCATCTAATGCAATGAAATTCGGAAAATACACATTTCAACTCAAAATTTAGCCGTGCATCTGTCCTTGTGTGCACGGATGGGATTAAAAGCTACCCTTAAATGTTTGCATGTAGTATGAAAGAGTAGATACATTTTATTATGGATACCTTGAATTCTTCATACAAGACTCTTCTATTTTCCTTTTGCTAACACAGAGTAATTTCACTAGTGTAATTTCATAATTTCCAGTGTCCCAGACAGGTATATGTGACATGGTAAGCAAACCAAAGTCTACACAGATTAATGTAATTCAGCAGTAAATTCTCAACTGCAGTTGTTTGCTGGAATCTGCTTCTAATTTTTTCAATAAGTTAGGAGAAAAATATTCTCTTAAATGTATTAAAAGGATGATGAATTTACAGGCCCTTTCTCCCATCCTGACTTTTTCAGTGTTGTATTGTTTTTCCATTTAGAACTTAGCTCACTTGAAATCGAGTTGCAGTATCAAGTCATTCTGATTTCACTGAAACTGCATTTCAACAAAACACTTGGGGAAGTATTTTGATGCTGTAAAACCAAACTTTTGATTGAACAATTTGGAAATAAATGTTTTTAATTTTCAAATTACTTTTTTGCTTAAGAGTATTTTAAAAAATAATAATTTCTGTTTCTAATCAAAGCGACACGGAAGATTTCAAATGTATTACACTGAAGTGTTTCGATTCCTCACACCTGAAAGTTACTTGGAGTTTTACTCAGGCAGAATTTTGAAATGTTTAGAAATTTGCCTTGAAGTAGAGGAACTAAAAAAAGGCTAAACCAAAATAAAAGCCAAACTAACCAAACCCCCAACACTTTGGAATTCTTCAGAATGTCATGGGACCCTCCATAAGACCTCCAGCTGCTACATAAGTGGTGCAAAACTATAAAATAATTTTTTATTAGCAGATGAAGTTGAATTGATCCAGGTACATTGTCAGTATTTTTCCAACATTCTGTAGCATGTTTTGGAAATGCAGTGGTTAGATACATCTAGCAGAATGGAAAAAAAATCATTACTAGTCATTTACATTTATATTTCCATCTGGGATGATGAAAAATAAGTGACTGAAGGTGTTAAGTCTCCGAAAAGGAAGTTGAGGATCAATATCTGCTTTTAAAAATGCATGCTGTAAGCAACTAGAGGAAGAAACACATGTATATTTCTGCATTCTTTAATTAGTTCACTTGTGGTTTGAACTGGTGCCTTAATAGTTTGCATATATTCTTCTTTTTTTTTATTTCCTACAGCCCTAACATAAATTCAGCAGTGCATTTAAGAGATCAGCACATCAACTTCAGATCTTTGATACCAGCCAAGCAGTCTGAATCAATTAATCTGAAAGCCTCAAAAAGCATGGATCTGGGTAAGAAGGGGTGGGGTGACACACAGGTCAGCTTTTTAGCCTTTAGCCCGTCTCTTTTTCTTGCTTTTGTTTCTTTAACATTAACATCAAGGAGTAAGTTCTGCAGAGGAGCTACAGTGATGGGGACAATGGTCAGCCTCCTGTAGCATCTATTTGCAAGTATCCTTTTTCTTGAAGCTAAAGAAAGTTCGGGTGTTTTTGGTAAAGGCCCACTGTATTGAAATCTTAGCTGAGGAAAAGACAGAATGATAAAAATATGAGCAGAAAGAATTGCTGTGCAAGTTTTGGGTGTCTAAAATATACAGCAAAACCAGCAATACCAAAAGTAATTTCTTCAATAGAATACAAATGATTGTAAAACTACACTGGACAAAGGGTTCCTCGGACAAATTGCTTATTTCTTCATCGACAGTGACAAACACAGGCATGCAAAGCCTTGCCGTAGATCTTCATAAATGCTTGGAGAGTGTAAGGTTATGGTTCTTTACCCATCAGAGCTGTGCAGAAAAGCTTGCAGGGTGGGTGAAGCACAAAGTAAAAGGTTCCTTCAGTACCAGGAAAGCATTTGCAGGTGGAAGATTGAAGGGTTATTGCAGCTGGAAACCAAGCCATATTTTAATGAGGGCTCAAGAAAAAATTCACAAACTTCTTGAGTCTCAAGGTAAACCAAGTAAGGTTTTCTTTTTCCTTTTAATTCTCCTTTGCCACACTTTATCTGATTCTTTTTCCAAATTCAAGAGTTGAGGGGGAAACCTTCAGACCTAATATTAGGATATCTTTAGTTATAGATTTATGTGCTTTTTTGTATCAGATTTTGTACGCCGTTAATAGAAAATTATTTATTTCATATATAGTTTCAAGGTAGCTTTTTGCTACCTTGCTGATTCTTTTTTTTTTGTGATCAGTCTTATGTTTTTTATTCTTGATTTTTATTGTCATCTTAATGGAATATTTTAATGTAACATTTAATGTGTTTACTCCTCTAAGAGCATGTAAGGACCAGACAGTTATTAATGGGGGATAAGAATGGATATGAATTAATTTAAGAGAGTTTTTAAGGCAGAATTTTAATGCTACCGCATGACCATCCCAGCCCTTTTGCAGTTCTGTTCCACTGTTTTGACTAAGAGTAATGGATTAGGTATTTTTTTAAGAATGGAAGTGCTCCTCAAAAAACGATTGCAGCTACAGACTTGAGTCACAACATACACTGTATGTAGCCTTCTAAAAAAATTAATGTTTGACTTTATTGAGTCGTCTTTTAGAAAGGTTTACTTCCAGCTCCCACAGAAGTCACCAGAAAGAATGCTCACAAGCACCTCTGTAAAACTGGGCAATGGGAGTGCACTTGAGAGCACAGTCAGAACTGCCAGGTGACCTATACTTCAAATTCTATAAAGCAATCTGCTCCTGACACCCAGAAGCAATGCTTTGAGAATGTATATGAGTCACTAAATCATGGTGGCTAAAAACTAAAATAAAATTGGGTGCAAAAATAAAATAAACTATTTATACCACGATATATGTCTTTTAGATCTTTCAGAGATTTTGCCTGTTAGAAGGTAGCTTTTGAAAATGGACCTTCTGTTTTGAAAGTAAAATATGAAAGGGGTGATAATCAGTCTGATTGGAGGCACAAAGCTGAAGATGGATCTATTACTTGAGACAGTCATATAGAGAACTGGAGAGACTCTGAAAGAAGTGCACCATATTGTTTCATAAATCACACTGGATGAAATAAAATTCCTTGCACATAGCTTAAAAACAATAAAACTGAGGAAGATGAAAGCTAGGACCTTTTACAGCCATTCTCTAGCAAGCAGTGAAGGTACCATGTTTGACTTTCCAGCTTTTGAGAGATTTTAAGCAGAAGCTACTGGCTGGAACGGGAAATGGAAAAGAAACATGAAAATCTCAAGGGAAGTAACTGCAATATAAAGGGCTTCTAATACAAATAAAATCCCAATAGTTTGGTATATAAAAGTGTGCTTCCAAATAGGGCATTCATGTAATTCACATTCCAAAATGGATTTTTGGGAAAGGGAACTTGTTCTTTGTTTCCTTCTTACTTAACTGCAGTCATGACCCGTAATAACTTCTCATCCCAACGTGCAGCTGTGTATCTTTTATTGATTTCAGTGCTCTGTTTGCTGGGAAAAAAAAAAAAAGTGCTGCTGTCTTCATCTTCCAGCAAATTTGGTAACAAAGAGGAGGTGTCCCCTCTGAAAAGTGCTAGGCCTCTTTTTCCGGGAGTCATAGAATGCTGTCCACTTACTGCTTTGCTTTTGTTCTCAAGTTCTGTCAGGCCCTTCAAAAAAGAAAATCTAACATGATGAACAGAAAAAACACAGAATTGGAGTCCAGAGGTCTGAGACCTTAGAAAATGTGACTTAGATGCAGTTTATTTCTTTTCAAAGCAAGTTGTCCCTGAATCAAGTGTCTCCATAGATCTAGGAAATCATCCAGAGATTCAGTCTAGAGACCCAGAATAACATCAGGGACTCAGTATACAACAGAATTGGTGCAATACAGGGCATAAATATGAAATCTGTACTGCTGTTCACTTCTGAAACATTTTACTTCACCTTGAAATGTGTATGATGCATCCACTGCCTAATTATAAGGTTACAAAGATATGAATTACATAATGACATTGCCATCCAAAGGATCATCAAAGGTAGGTAACAAAAAATTTTAAATGCAAGAGAATCCAGATATTACTATAGATTATGAACCATATGTGAAAATAATAAATTCACTAAATTAGGGAAGTACTGAATCTGTATAATAAGGGTCTTTCTGGCTTTGATGAGGGTTAATGTATTATACGCAAGAGGCAAATCTGTTAAGTAAAGACTAGTCTATAATTACATGGGTACACAATGGAAACCCATTTAACACTGATGTTTATCTTTTCAGTTTTATATATTTTAGGCTCAGAAACCTTTGAGTGCTTAATCTGTTTTCCAGTCATACGTATTTACAAAAGAATAATATTATAAATTAATACCCTCAGTGAATAATCTCAGGCAATCAGAATGGGTGACCAAAAATTGTTCAGTACCGCTAACACGTTGCATCAGTTTGTCATTGTCACTCTCCAGAGCAAATCCTGCAATGAAAGGAACTTGGCACATGCAGCAAAAGCTGTAGATGACTTGCCAGTAGGGCAGATGTAGTTTAGTTTATTGACGCTTGGTGCATTTCTGTACTGGTGATTGGGCAGCTTGACAGGAGCAGAGCACATGAGCCACTGCCACCTGGTTGTTGAGGCAGGGCTCTGTGCTGCGGTGTGCGTGCCATGAGCTGTATGAACTGACACAGGTCTGAACTGCTGAATTCATGAGTCCTTGGTGTGTTTTAAGAACTCACTTTATTTGCAGACGATTTAGTCTTTGCTTAGACCTATTTTAAAAAAATAAAGCAAGAATCAGTGTCATGTGTGAGTTATTGAGTTACTCTTGTAGAAAATAAATAAAAAAAAATACAAAATACAAAAAGATAAGTCTAGTGGTAACAATAATTTTTTTGGTTTTGCAGATATGAGCCGAACTTGCCTCATATGTACAGATGCCCACGTGCAAAGTGTATGGAGGCAGGGTGACTGGTTCCCTGTTTTAGCATCCATCATTTCCACAGTGTTCAAATGCTTCTCAAAATTTACAGCTTCATTCAGAGCAATAGAGTACAGATTAGTTTCATATCAGCTGTAAGTCCTAATGTTCTTCCCTGCTGCTGTGCTGAGATAATGACAGCACTTTCTGGATCACTGGTGGAGTTCATATCCTGTGTCTTACAGCATATTTTTCTTTGCCTTGTCTACTTTTATTTTGAACCTGGTGGTGATAAAAATTGCACAGCCCCCCCTCTACTAATCCTTGCACTTGACACATCCACTCAGTTGCATAAATTTTTTTGTTCTTCAAACACAGCCATCCATTTGTTAATAAAGCAAAGACCCTTCTTGTAACCGTGAATTCAAGAATTTGTGCAGGGCCAAACAAGGTCTGACTTGGAGTGAATGCTTGTACTGACCAGAGTTGGACTGCATGCCACGTTTGGACTTGTGCTTATAGCATAGTGTTAAAAATATATAAAACAGAAAAAAAAAAAAATCATAGAAATTAATGTTGTGTTGTCTCTTCCCCCTGAAGTGGACACTTTTTTTTGAAACTTCAGGGCAGATTAAAAATGAAGAAATCAATGGCTTCTATACAAGTCATTGGAAGGATGATTTTCCCTTTCTTTTAATAGCCTCCTATATGCACACATTTTTCCTTACATTACCACAGTTGTCTAGAGAAGAATTTCTATGTAATATTTCACCAGATTCTATTTTCAGTACTGTTTGTTCTTTTAACTATCTTAAAAATGTAATTTTTGCAATGTTAATGTGAAAATTTTTTTTCATGTTGTGTTGGAAGGTGTAAATCGGTGTGCTCGAAGAAAATGAAAGGATAGGAGGTGTCTTATTATCTATTCCCAACACCCCTATTTTCCATAAATCTTTATGCACAGGAGTGATTTAAGCTATGCATAAATGTACTGTAAAAACTACAGCCAGGGGAATTGTATGCAAACACATGAAAGTGTGGCTTGTTTTAACCTGAAGCAACATGAAATTGAATCATACGAATATATAGCAATTTCGTTGCGTATCAATTCAGGCAAAGTACTGTGTAGATATTTGAGGATGTTGGTATAATAACCCATGACCACTATCCCAAGGTGCTGCTTAATTCCCTCTTCCTTCCCCTATCAAAAGCAAAAAACCCATAAATCTTAACTGATTAAGCTCTATAGCCTGAAGAAATGTATATGTCCTTTACTTGATTTTAAATGTGAGTGAAATATTGTTTGCTAAAACATCATTAGACATACTTGGAGTCCCTGAACCTTGGGGCGTATTTATTAAAATATAGGCCAACTTATGTTAGGAATAATTAGCAAGTAAATATGCAAGATATAACTTATGGGACACTTGCAAGGAAGCCAATATTTAACTAAATGTTAATTTCTTTGTTAGTGAAGGGCTGCATTCAATTACAGTTCATTCTTTTAAAACACCTCAAAATAAAGGGAAACTAGTATTTCACATCCAGAAGGATGTGGAAAATGCAATCAAGATGCTATTAGCTGCTTCATAGTTTTCTCTGAACCAGATTATTGTTATTCTGAGGGTAATTTTGTATCCTGAAATAAATATCTGAAAACATAGCCAAATGAGGACCAGACAGAGCTAGTGGAGATTACTCTTTTAAGCAGTGTTTGATTCAGATAAAATTAAAAGAATACATTTTGGGAGGCCCCTAGTGAGAGTTATGGTATTAGTGGGGCCAAAAGGTGGTTTGGTATTTTAAAATTTCATTTTGCTAGCCATGTTGTATGTATGGAATACATTTATTTGGTTGCTTTGACTTGAAACCAATTTCCGAACTGCATTTAGGAGCTAGTTAGGTTAATTAGAACATTAATGAGGAAATGGAGAAGATGGATCAGAATTCCAACAGTCTTTTCAATGTTACTGGCTTATAAGACTAATTTAACGAATCATCTCTTGAAAAGAAAGACTTTCCAAAAACAAAAATGTCATGGGTTTAGGAAAAACTGTATTGCTTATGGCTGTGGTTGTCTTTAGGATCAAGGGTCAAGAGAGATTTTTAACATTATTCTAGCTTATGTCATAAGTAACTTTCCACTACTGTCAGATTAGATGTGTATTTTCTGAGGCCACTCTGCAGAATCAATTTTTAGAAATTAATATGATGCATTTTCTTAGTTCAGACAACTTTCAAATTTCTGTTTGTAAGATCTATAGGTAGGGAATGAACCAAAATCTTTTCTTAAGTGATAGGGACACTGTGAACTGAACTGAACTGAGACTGAAATCAGATTTATTTTGTATGAAAAGAGAAACTTTTAACACAGCTAATTTTGTTTCTCAGTTTTACACCAAATCTGCATTGATGCAGTTGAGGGGATGGTGAGCTGTGGCATAAAGACAGAAGTGGGAAAAAGAAAATAACTTTTTGGACTGGTTTTGTAGAAATTGTCTAAGACTCAAGGAAGCTTATTGTGGAGCAGACTGAGAGCATTGTATGAGCTGTGATGGTGGCACAGCTGAAAAAATGGTAACACATGGCTGAGGTGGTACTTTCCTATAGTGGTTTAGTGTAAGTTTGATTTGGTCTGTGAGTGCACTTAGATTATTAAAGTGTTAGTGGGATAAAATAGCAATTACATTAAGGTATACCTACTATAAGAAAGATAATGAAGTAACTTTTAAGAACACTGTTACAAATCTGTTCTCTAAACTTTGTCTTAAATCTGTTCCCTATCAATGTTTTCAACCAGTGAATGACAGATTACATTAGGAACTTGTAGTTTAACCCTAGGAGTTTGGAAGAAGTGTTAATGACATGTGAAAGACGTGTAGCGGGGGGAGTTTTAGCCTTGTGCAGTTTCTCTGGAACTGAGGTGAGAGAGGATTAAAGACAACAAAAGTGTAAAAGAAGTCTCGATGGCCTCAATTAGCAGTGTAACCTTCAAGAATGAGTAGTTGTGCCACTACAGGAAAGTGAAGAAATTTATATCATGCTGGCTGGGAAATTGTAAAACAATGTTATTTTCTGCCTGGAGAAAAACTTCCATTTAAAGCTAAATGTGTCCAGTGGACAGCATTAACTCCACTGCTGGTTCTTCAACAACAAGTAGTAGTAATAGTGAATGCGAGCTTAAGCATTTTCATCCTCATATGCTGACACACAAGATGTTTCCCTTGGGGATCTTCTCTGAACACAATTCAATCAAAGTATTAAATCAGTTATAACAAAATTGTTCTGAGAAATCTAATTAGAGAAAACCTTGTACAAGAGAGGAAAAGAATCCAGAATCTTGTTTTGGATGTGATTTATTTCTGCCTTTGAATGTGCTGAACAGGGCATCCCAAATGTTGTGTTAGATGCTGTTTTGGAAAAGGTTTACCTTTCTTACCACTAAGTATATTTTATCCTTGCCCCTTGAGCAAGGTTTTTGCTAGTCTTGGTGCTTTTCAACACTGAAGTAAACAGAAATCTATCAAGGACTCCTAATCCTTCAAGAATAAGTAGCTGGTGACCCCAGAACACATGCCCTTATATTAAGTTTGACTGGAGAGGTGGGGAGGGGGATTAGTGAAGGAAAATATTGTAAGACAGTGCAAGTTTACCCTTCATGATACACACATTTTATTGTTATTCTAGATTTTAGTATAAAAGCCTGTGGTCTTTGTATGTGGTACTTCGGGGCAAACCTAGAACAGGAAGCAACATTTTCTAAATGATGATGGTGAGCCAACAATTGAGACAATTTTTCCAAGTGATTTATGCCACTCCTAGATGGGGAAACACTTCACCAAGAAAATAAATATGGCAGGAGAATTATGTTGTTGGCACTATCACTGATTGAAACTAATTGATGATGCAGTGCCTTCATTATGATGAAAGGGCTGGGTAAGGATACACTTCATCAGAAAAAAAGAGTGACCAATTTGAGACTTTGCTTTATTTTCATGTCTTTATACCACAGAAACTGATGGATTCTGACAAGTACATTTGTATACATATTTTGAGAATACAGCCCTTGTGAATTGATTATTGAACACTAAGAAACCTTTTATTTGGTTTCCTATTAACTAATAAAGGTATCAGGAAATTGGTTTTCTAGGAAATTCTTTGGTGTTTTAGTGTCTCATCTTATTATTTCTCATTAATTGTAATTTTAATCCTTGTTTGCTTCTTTTCTGAGTGCAGAACTGCAGCTGGTCTTCAAAGGTACGTGTCAGTTTGTCCAGCAGAAACACGAGTGACTTTCGCATGTTTAGAAGATGTTTTTAGTAGCTCTCAGTCAATGTGCAGAACTGATCCTTTGTAAAAAAGTCACTAAGTTGAATAGTAGTACCCTGTATCTTGTGAATAGTAGGAACTCCTTGTTTTGGGGAAAAATACTATAATGGTTCAGTTGAACTGGGCAAAGAAGGGAAATCACAGCAGGCAGCAGCATTGATCTGTGCTTCTCTGAACCATAGTTGGGAACTAGATTGTTGACCTGTAAATATGTCTGGACTGTATTTTGGCACAAACTTTGAAAAGTACTGATGGCTTGTTGTTATGAAACCATTGAAAGTCATGCAATTCAAATAGATGGGCTACCTTGGTTATCTGGAGCAGGGCACAGAAATGGCAATCAAAAGATGATGTAGAAGGACATGGATGCATGTTGGGGGTGTTTGCTGCTAAACAATACTTCTTATTTTCTCCATGCAAAACAGCACTCCAGAATATGACCATAGGAAATACTAATAAAATCTGATTATTCATGGCATAGAGAGTTGGGGGTTTTATCATCTGTAGTGGTTGTTGGCATAGTTTAAAAAAAAAAACCCCTATCAGTTGTTTGCTGTCAGCTGGACAGATTTGTTTTGTTTAGTAATATTCCATCTTTCATATTCTGTGGTCTTGCTAGTCCCCCAAACATCCATGTTTTTATTAAACAGCTGTGGAACTCTGGTCATCTTTCATTTCAGCAATTACTTTGAGTCCTGACAATGAATATGTAACTGGCTTCTGTGCTGAAAATGTGGTTCCTAAATTATAGATATTACTTTAAAAGAGCTAGTGTGTTTTCTATGGGCAAACATTAATAGCTTTATGAAGTAATACCCCTGGAGTTCCAGGGACATTTCAAAATGTGAAGTATTTGTTTTATTCACAAGTTAAGGAGAAGTGTCATCTTATTTGTGATTGTATTTACCCCCCTGCATGAGTCCTTCCAATATTTTTGTTTGAGTTTTTTCTTTGCAGTCCCCAAATTAGGTGGTTTCATTTTTTTAATGTTATGCATTTAATAATTCTAGCTCAAGAATATATAGTAATTCTAGTGTCTTCATAAAAATAGTTACAGTTTTCACATTCCCAAGTGTGATCCTCTTGAGCTGAAATTTTTCATAGTTATTTGCAGTGTAATTACTTTTTGATGTTGCAATATAAAAATAATTAGAATTTCTTTTTACTAGAGTTTTAAGAGGTGATGGTATTTTTTCCTTGTGTAAAATCTTCCAGGTGATTTTGTACAGAACCCAATGCTAGTAGAAATCTTGGAATTTTCCACGTAGTTTTCTCTTTTTTCAAAGGCCAAGAAAGATATCTAGAGAAAGACTATTTTCATCATAACTGAATGATTGCATCAACTTCTAATAACGTGCAGAGAAGTGTTTTCAAATGCTGTTTTTTGGAACAGGATGTCCTATGTACTTCCTAAATGAAATCTTTAGTTACAAAATTTTCAACTTTGACATCCATGGTATTTATCTCCTGTTAGCCTTTTTATGGTTTTTTTTTTGTTGTTGTTTTCTCCTTGTTCTCAGAGGAACCAAGGGAAGGAATGGACTTGTCTGTGCCACTCCTTTTCAGTTTAGTGAAAGATGGCAAACCTAGAAGGCACTGCCTAAGCATAATATCTCATGAAATGAAAACTACCCTGTGGAGGAGCACACGTATTTCGTTCAAACTTTGATATAAAACTTTAATATTTGCATTTCCTGTTTTTTGTGCATGTGTGTGCTTAAACTCATAATGCTAACCTTGTATTTTGGTAAGATTATTTTTCATTTTCTAATAATTTTGTTCTTCCTTTTTTCCCTCCAGTATTAAAATCTAATTTTTGTGTGTGAAGCTGGTGTGTAAAGTATGATTAAGTTAAATGGATTTATCCCTTTTAATAATGTAAAACTTAGTTTCAGGCAAGCCAAGCCATCAGCACAGTTTTAAAAAAATACTGTGAACCTTGGTATTTTTTTAAGTTCCTATGTACTGTAACATAACCTACTCCAAGAAATTATCATATATTATACTGGTTGCCATTAGTGACTGCTATAATTAAGGTTGCAAATCAGTTTCCATTATAATCCCTTGTTTTCCCACAATCATAAGTTGTCAAAACACTAACCTTTGGAACTAAAGTTTTCCACAGTTGTTTTGCTTAGAGGTAAATTTGGGGGGAGGGAGGAGGAAAAGGCGTTGGAACTATCCTCATAGCAAACCTTTGTCCAGTCATTTTGCATTATAGGATCAAGCTGCACAGCAAGGAGCTAAATAGTTATCATTTCCATGGACTACATGAAAGGTTAAAGGCCAAGGAGTGCAGAACTGCCTGGAGTTTTGGTTGCACTTCTAATTTTGACTAACCCCACTGCTAGTTTGTTTAGCAGCATCTTTTCATAATGCTGCAAACAATATTAGTCTCACTTTTTTAGCATCTATGTCCTACAAAAAAACTACACTATGTCAGCCTACTGAGAATCAGGTGACAGTTGGATTACAAAAGTGGAAAAGAGTTACAGTGGTCAGTTGTGGATTCATGATTTCAGTTATGAATCCCAGTCCTGAATTTGATGCCGATTTTTGAGGGTAAAAGCTTCCCTAAAAGTGAAGTGAGGAAGCAATATAAGAAAATGTTTACTGTGATTATTTCCCCAGTAGTGGCTCCTAAATGTCAGTAACTACTGCACTGCTCTTTCCTAGGTAGAAAATAGCAGGTTCTTGTTTCGTTGCAGATAACCCTCTATATAAACTTTTATAGTGACCACTATGCAAAGCTTAAGTTTGCATTTGTAGTATTTTTGGTATGACTTTACAATTTATTCTATCATATAAAGAGATTACATTTTAAGGCGAGTTATAAGGGAGTGCTTGGGCAGGCAAAGTTGAAGGATGAGCTTTCAACCCTAACATTCATTTCCTGTGCTTGTTTTATCATCCCTAACATTACATTAACACCGTTTCTTTGCACAGAATTCATTTTAAGAAATGGTGATTGGTTCTTCCCCTTAGCCCTTCAGGAGAGTATTTTAATTAGTTTTTTGAGATATATGATAATAAACTAAAGTTACTGAGCAAATGTTACTACTTCTGTTACATTCAGAATTTGCTCTTCTACTGCTCTGTCTGCAAACTGTTGCAACTGTAAACATCTTCATAAAATGTTGTGAAATACCACAAAGTTATGATTTGCAGATAAAAATAAAACATAGAAAAAATGCATAAGCCTTTGAAGAGATCAGATTTTGGGACACCTTATTGTCTGTAGAGCGTCCTGTGAGTCAGTGAGATGTCTTGCAGATGGGAAGGTTTCCACATCTGGATTGTTTTTACAATTGAGGTCTTTGATCTGAAAATGTTACAACTCTCCTATGCCCTGTGATTTGTCTGGCAAGATGAGTTATTTACAAATGCAATTGCTCTTCTGACAACTCAGTTTTGAGTGTGTAAGTGCTGAGGTCTTGATCTGTAACCCACAAGGACTGCTGGTAGTTCTTTTATTGGTTTCAGAGGGCTTTGATTCAGATATTTGGACTTTGAAGCACCCCAGGTGGATTAAGTAAAGAAAGGCACTTTTTTCCAGATTATTGTAATTTAAAGATTTAGGATGCTGTGTCTGAAATAATTTGACAGTGTTTCAAAGGCTTGTGAATTTAAATAAGTTTCTGATCTTTGTGTCTTTTCTTTTATTTCTCCAGTGGCAGATGAAAGCAAAGTTGGTTTGTTGGCCGGACACAAATCGGGTAAGCTGTCCTCCTATTCTGGAGAAAAAGTCAGCAACTTGAAAGTAGTATGGGCAGTAAATGAAATCAGCTTACAGAAACTGTGGTGACTAAGAGAGTTGCAAATTAAGGCATTACTTTGTATGCACTGACTCCAAGTTGAATGATGATGAATTATGGGTTGCTCTTAGCCCAGCAGTGTATGTAGCCAAGTCATTTGCAGGAAGAGTTGTGACTTTATTTTTCAGTGCAGGTGTTGTAAACTGGAAAATACGCCCTTTCAGATAAGGGCAAGTGCAACATATCTTGTGGAGTGTAGAGACTTAAACAATACACATTTTGAAAAAATACAAGTATTTTTTTGCTTTTTCCTCTTGTGCTGAGTTACACTTCCGTAAGCAGGAATATTGAAGACAACACTAAAAAATTCTACAGAGTAAAAAAAAAAAAAGAGTGTTGAAGCTTTTCCTTTCATTGTGCTTGTGCAGTAGAAATAATTTGTTTTTTCTTAAACTTTCAGGCCATAGTAATAAAAAAAATTACTGTACCTACTTACTACATAAGTTCTGCCAACCACACCGTGCTTTTGCACAACTTTCAGTTGTTGTATTAAAAAACTTTCAAGGCAATGTCACATAAGATTATAATTTTTCATAAACTGACATGAGAAACCTTGAACTTCCTTGAAAACCTTAGTTATTCAGCATTCTCTTCTGATGTGAGATAACCCTGAAGTTTCAGACTGCCCTTTTGTAGCATGATTGTATGTTGCCTTTTCCCACTCCTTTGATAGATCTAAAAAGCAGAATTCATGTAAAGGAAGGTCGACTATGAGATTTTCAGTTGTTTATGGTATTCCTTCTCTGTGCAACTGGGTGTCCTTCTTTAGTTTTCTGGTGTGGATTTTCCTTATCTGAAAACCTTTTCCTGAACTTAGTAGACCAATTCTTTTTAAATTTTTTTTGGCAGCTTTCCAAAGTCTGTGAACTTCTTGGATTCTCTTTCTGAATCAGGGAATAGTTCATGTGTCTTGTAACATTATCACTCCTGGGAGGGAAAAAATTCTTTCAACTTTCTGTTTTGGGAATGTGAAAGCTTCAAAGAAATGATCTTGTCAACTTGAAGAAGCTAAGGGTGTTGCCCTTGGGTTTTTCCCTGCTCAGAAAAATTGCTACAAACATTGCAACATCATGCAGTTTACCAAAGATCAATGGAATTCACTGCTATCAAAGAATATTGGAGAGGAACCTGATGAGATTATAACTCTTTGGCAATCAATTGTCAAAGGTACATTAAGCTTTATAATATTTTTAGTAGTGTTTGATCTTTCTTCTGCACACTTCTGCAGATTCTTGAAAACTGTGACTTTGAAGTTTTATATTTGAAGACCTACAAATTTTATATGAAAATGTGGAGCCATGTTTATGGAACTTTGGCTTGTTTGCTTTACTTAGTCTTCATACACCTGTCACATGTACCTAGGATCTTTCTTCATGGACTAAACTCAGTGGTCAACAGATCACCAAAGGAATAGATCCAAAGATTCCATAACTGGTTTCCTTTTTTCCCTTTCAGAATAAAAGGAGCTAGCTAACTTCTGAGAAGATGGAGTGTAAAATATTTTACTTGGTCCTATCCACTTTAAATACTGTTCAAATACCATTGAAAAATGTTTCTTCCCTTTCTGTGTTCAGTTTCCTAACCGTTCATCAAGAGAAATCAAGCTGCAGTTTTGGCTTTCACATTTTTCCATTCGAATATTTATTTTATGCATTTGTTCAGGAATATGGTGTTCTTTTTCCCTGGTCCCCTTTTACTCTATGCTTTTTGGAATTATATGTGATATGTGCATTTTCCTGGCATTCAGTCGCATCACAGAACTCTTGTTTTAACACTCTGGGTTGTACCCATAGGTACCTTAGGAATGTGCTAAGGGAGACATTGCGGCTCCTTGTGCTGGGAGCAAAACACGGTTATTTCCTCATTACAAAACGAAGAGTTTCCATCCTATTCTAGACTTCAGGAAATTAAATGTCTTTCTCCACAGAATTAATTATCACCTACTAACAATCAATGCAATTATCCCTTCTCTCCTTCAACATGACTTGTTCTTTGTAGTATGCAGTTGAGTAACTCTCTCTAGGGAAATATCCCTTCTATTCCTTCTGGGGCAGTGGCTCTTCAAGCATTTAGTCTCAGCTTTTAGTACAGCTACTGTACCCCTCACATATTACATGTTACTGAGCCGGCAGCAGGAGTTAGAGGTGTGCATTCATTTCAAAAAGCAATATCACAATTCTTCATAAATCCAAGACATTAGAAGGATCTGTAGCTCTACATCTGTCCTTTATATGTTGCACCTCAAACAGTACCTTTTTCCTCCCCTTAGAAAGTAGATTTGATTTTTAGAAGTACGTCTGGACACATCCTGAGCATGTAAGCATGTTCTATGGGAAGATGGCTGCAGCTTTGTTCCTGTATATGACCCTCATAGAAATGCATCTGTGAATTCTGGTTCTTATACCTGACCTGTCCGTCATCCTGCTGGATGGAAGATTCCCACAGTGCTTCCTGGTGTTCTTACTGTTGCGAGTGTTTTCCGCAATGCCATCATCAAAAGCACTGGAATGCTGTATTGAGGGAGCCTACTCATCCCTTTCTGGAAAAAAAACAGTTCAGAGTGTGTGTGTAAGGCATCTGCTCTAAATCCTCTAAGGAGGAATTTTGTCCTCTGTAACCTTCCTGTGTGCTTAGCAATGGTATGACAATTCCAATGGTGAGAACGAGAAGCAGACAAGTGGTGTTTCAGTTGTAAAGCAGAGAAGATCCCTGAAAATTTACTAAGATGAAAAACCAGCAAACTTTAATTTAGTTTTTCATGAACACTTAGTTTTTTAGAAAAGCAATTTTAGGACAGCTAGGAGGATACCCTTCATAAGGAAGGGCAAGACTTGCATATCAAATACAGCTTGATTTATATCAAATATTGAAATTGAGTACTGAATTCTTTGCAGCTATTTTAATTTTTTTTCTGAAATTCTCTTTTGTGTTCTGATTTAATGCTTAAAACACTTTTTAGTATGTATTGACTGTCTGCTGATGTCTCTGCTGACACAGCTCTTTCACATGATGCAGTGCTGGAGAAAAGCTGATGAGTCTTTCTTTATGACCTATGACATATTAATTAGCAAAATGGTCAAAAAAGCTTTCCTATTTTTATTTTAATGTCACTAGACCATGCTTTTGGCTGGAGTTATGTTTTGAGACAAGATGAGTAAGATCTTATTTTCTTGCTGGCTGCTATGTGAGGAACATACGACTGCGCTATGGATTAGTACCAGCAAGGCTGAGTGATACAGAGTAGCTCTGCTACCAAGCTAGATTTGAGTTAATGCTTTATGGTTAAACCACAACTTATGTCAAGAGATAGGGTTAGGACTTGAGTAGGAAAAGGCTCATTGGGATAGTTTAAAGGATGCCTCTGGTCAGGTTCTGCCCCTTACTGTTAATTTTGATGATTGTGCAGTTACCAGGTTGCTATTTAGCCTATAGGTAGGACTCGTGTTCTGGGAAGGAAAGCTTAAAAAGGTGGATGTACAGCTCAATCCTGCAAGGTCAGGTTTGATGAGGCCTGAATGCTGTCACATCTGGTAGATCCTGTCTGTACTGCTTCATGTGTAGGTAACTGGTTTGGGATTAAATGGCCATTCCAATTAGAAGTGGAGATAGTTTGGAATAAGGCAGGTTAAAGGTCTTAGTGTTTCTCTGCATCCTTTAATGCTAGGATGTATTCTGCATTAAATACATTTTACTGAGGTTTTGTTAAGGCTAGGGATGAGGATTAAGATTAGGGTTTAGGATGTGGGAGTGGCTGAAAAGTTAGGTTTATTGTAAGTTTTATATGACCCACTGGAATAGGGTATAAAATTAAGCTTCATTACCTTCAGAAAAGGCTCTTCATCCTGTTGCAAAAGCCATGGTTGCATTGGTAGGTGAAATAAGTCTATGAGATGCTCAGGTTGCATCTACAAAAGTGTAAGATGAATGTCCCATTTGGCTTTCAAGTTGAGTGACATGGGATGATCCCCATTTATGCTCTGAGCCTCTATTGTAAGATGGCTTCAGGTTGCCTCAAGAAGCCATGCCTGGCATATCCTAACTCCAGAAGCATTTCTAGGAAGTGTTTGTGTGAGCAGAAGGGCTGTTCTGACTTTTGTAGAGTAGATGATTACATTCTAATAAACACAGGTATGCCCTGACACTGCTAAATTTGCAAATATAAACATAACCTGTGATTTTAAGCACTCCGGCTTAGTTTTTCACAGGGACAAAATAGAGTGGTGCAGACAGAATTCAGTGTGTTAAAGTTTATTCTGGTAAAAGTGTGAATAATAACTAGGCTAAGCTTACTGCTGCAACTTCAGTTTGGACTTGGAAGAGCAGAGAAAACTGGAGAACATATTTAATTTTTTTTTTTTATCTCGGGAAATTAGGCAAAAATCGAGCTGTTGGAACACCAGCAAAATCCAGTGCTTATGTAGCACAAAAGTCTTCCTTTTAATCAAGGATTCCAGCGGGGGGTTAATAGTGGGGTTAGGAAAGACTACAGAAAGCTTAGTGCATGCTGCAAAGCTTGTTTGAGACTGGTGCTAATGTAGCAAGTTTGACTTCTGGTTTGATTCTGATTTGCGGGTAACACAATTATGTCGAAGAGGTGCGTAGGGAAGTGCTATTCTCCTCTCCTCATACCAGATCTTGTAATTTTATTAAACAAACCTTCTTGCTGCTGTAGATGTCATCAAAGCTGAGCTTTTCAAAGGGGGCCATCGGGTGTAGTATTGAGTTCAAAAGGATTTATATAATAACTAGCTCCACATAGCAAAGACTCGTGTAAATGGCTGAGCTGCCTGGTGTATGCAAGTGAAGTGCCTGTCCAAACAAGGACCTTGCCACTAACTGAAAACATATAGCCTATAGAATCTGACACTTACCTTTGCATTTGTGAGAGGAGAAAAAAGGTTGATTTTAGTTCATTTTATTTCTCCTTGAGCATAAGAGCATAATACTGGGCTGCATCAATTGTTCTTTCAAGTGCGAAGAGGAATTGTCTACTTCGCAGTCTGCAGGATGCCTCAGCAATACCAGTGTAGCCTAACCTTTGCGTCTTGGCTTGGGTACTGGGCATAAATAAACTGTTGTCAGTGGAAGCTGTGCAGTGTGATTTTTCCCTTAGTTCAGCAACTTGATGCTTGGTGCTGTTTTAGTTTGACTGGCACAAAACCAAATGCAAGTATCTTTCTATGATGCTTCTGTACACTAAAACACCCACAACCCTGCCTCTGTCAGCTTTGAATCGTTAAGCTGTGGGTAACGTTTCATGTTTTATTGTGAGGAATATTTTGCAAGATTCTTCACTCTTTTACTGTTACAATCACCTTGGGCTTCTCTCCCTGGATGATTATTTTCTTTTGGTAGTGACGGAGGTATTATTATTATCATCATCATCATCAACTTTGATTGTGATTCTCCAAATAAAGTGTTCCTTTGAATTTATAATTTCAAATAAGTTGTTGTCATCTGAGAATCTGTATCAGCTCATGCAGCTGAGAAACAAAAAATATGGTTCCTTTTTTCCTGCAGGTCAAATCTCTGTCTACTGTTGTTTTTTTCTTTTCTTCAAACACAACTTGCCCACTCAAACTAGGATGATGCATTAATGTACTTAATACTCTATGTCAAAATGGCTTTGCTACACTTTTTGCAGTGGATTTTATTTCTTATTTTTTAGCATGTGTAATGGTTTCCATCTTATATATTGTTCTAACTGTCTTCATTGGGCTGGAAGGGAGTGGGGAGGTGTCCTAGTTAGAACAGCTGGGACCAATTCATCACTGGATGGGTGTAACCCAAACCTGTGTATTCTACAGCCTTCCATGTCATTTCCCAGAAACTGTTATCAATAGAGCATTTACACCCTCTGCCCAGAGCAGCCTGACTCCTCA
>JAWWES010000171.1:25772281-25800712 GCA_035583135.1 Lophotriccus pileatus
ATTGTTATTCTGACTTATAATCTCTCTTTTGAGTTGAGTTCATTTCCCCTGCTGGGTAACTCTTAAACCAGCACAGGAGGCTTGATTAACATTGCTAGTTACACAAAAATTGTATGTATTTCTGCATGAGAAATTTGCTTTTTCACTGACTCAGGAAAAGGAAGGCTGGACTCTTAGCAGTTCCTGTGGTTCAAACCATTTCTCTAAATTAACAGGACTTTCTGTATTGTTGAATTTTAGTGAAAAGCAGTTTGTTGGTCAAAATCTCTTCTGAATGTCAGGCTGGGGCTCTTTACAGTACTCCTTGCCTGCCAGGTCTGTGTGACTGATAAACAGTTCTCAGATTATGTAGTTAGATGGTTCTCCTCTATGGGGGGAAGCAAGCACTCATTTTTACTCCTGAGAATAACCATTTTATGCCCTCAGTAACTCACCAGCTGTAACTATTCCTTTGACAGCTGTTTTTCCTTTTTTTTCTTTTTTTTTAAGACTTTATTAGCTGTGTGATGATGATTTGTTGTGACCCCTGTTTTTTTTAGGTCCTGAGAAACTCATCTGTAGATAAAAATCCCTCACTTGAGGGTGCTGTTTGATGTTATGATGTTGATCTCAAAGCTTGCTGCTGCCCAAAGGCAGTCTCAGTCACCATACTTCCTATCTGCAAGCTGCCTGGTTTCCATTACTTCTTTATTCCAGTCCCACAGCTTAGCTGGGGAGATGGTTGAGAGAGCTAAACCAGCCAAAAACTAAAACAAGACAGAAAAAGGTGAATAGTGCTGAGTTTATCGCCTTGAACCACTCATTTGAGAGAAACAATCTTACATGCCAGTAGAAGAGAAACTCAGCAAGTGGATGGATGTGAGAACTGTGACTTTGAGGCAGCTTCCTATCAAATCCCCTTATCTGCCATGTCACATTAAATCCTTATTAAATTCAAATGCCAAAGTTGCATTGATTTTATTTTTTTATTTTTTATGGCTGTTTTACTTGCCATGAATAAAATCACTTCCTCTGTGGCAGGACCAAGTGGTCTTGGAATAACAGTGGCATTGAACCTGTGCAAACTGAACAAGAGCATCCCTGCTGTCTCATCCTTTAATTGCAAGAATCTTTTCTTAAATCACTTATTCACTTTGATTTTATGAATGCTTTGTGTTCTGGGACTCTTAGTGTGCATTGTATGAAGATATGGCAAAGTAGTGCCTGTTGATCTTTCTTTGAATTATGGTTATTAAAGTGAATAGATCTGATCTGCTGAGAGCAATAACAAACTTGCAGGAGAAGCCTGTTTCCCCTCAGTGTTCTTGTGTGAGATTTAAGATTTAGATTAGGGCTGAATTTAGACCAACTGCATTGCAGATGCAAATTCAAGGGGTCTTTAACTGAGTTTTTTTTTTAATAGCATAGTTGACTTAATGTTTTTCTATCGCCTGAAGAGGATCCCATGATAACCTTGTATTCATAAATGCCTAGCCACATGTTTCTGCCCCCTTTCTCTCTATGTCAGCTTTATTATTCTTATAATTGCATGGTGAGCTGTTGTGGGAAGCTAACCTAGCAGAAAAGTAATTCTACAAAAAGGAATAGTATTCTTCTGGTTTAGTCAAGGGAGCAAGAAAAAGGAAGTTCAGGAGAAGAGAAGAATGGTTTTGTAACTGACATTTTTTGATCCTGGGATCAGCCTAAGTTGAAGGAAGTTGACTGGGGTGGAGAGAGTAGGTAGACACATCTAAGGGAAAAAGTGTGGATGAAAGAAGATTTGCAGATCTTCAGAGGTGTCTTTGTGCTGAAAGAAAAGAAGTTGGGGAGCGAGTGTGAGTCTCTTTTTATTGTCCTGAAGTCTAAACTGAAAATGAGCTTCTGTAAAGATTGTTTAAGGGCCAGTGAAAGTTGGGTTTGTGTATTTTTTACTGCGATGTTATTTGCTGTTAAAGTGCCAGGATTGTCTCTTAGTCTTGTTCGGGCTGCTACACTCTGGGTCTGGTCTTGTCCTAAGGAATGAGAGAAGACTGAGCAGTCCTTAGGAGCAGCTGAGTCTGACAAGCTGGGGGAAGCTTTCGTAAGTGCCAGATGGAGTGAACAGGCAGCTCAGACAGGAGGGACAGTTTTCCTTAAGAACCTCAGGGACTGGATAGGGTTTCCTTCAATCCAACTGATCACAGAAAGCTGCTGAACCAGAGAACAAGTGACACTGTAAGAGTTGAGCAGAAGCATTTATTTCACTCTGTCTCATCCAGAAAAAGTTAATTATCTGTACTACAGAGGTGTAGTAAACACTTAACTTCAACAACAAAGTCCTTTTCATATTCCCTCTTTAAGAACAAAAGTGCTTGTACGTCTACCAAGAAAGTCTTTAACAACTCAAACTTCTCTGTGAAGGAAGCCTGTGCCCTAAAAGTGGACCAAAGTAAGATATTTCGATTTGACCAGCGTGAAATAAAACTTAAAAGTTCCTGCAGGCTGGAACTTTGCAGAGCACCCCTGTGAATACATAGCTAGGGAACTGCCTGCTGAAGCTTCAACATCAGTTTATTAGAGAAAGATGTTGAAGAGTGATTATGCATGGCAGGAATGCCTTATTTTTAAATGTGTTTTAACTTGGAGGGGGAAAGTCTGTATGGCAGTAAGGACTTCTCCTATTCCCAGAGGAGAAGGCCTGGTCTGGCAGATATCCAAACTACAGTCTTCAAAAATATACAACAGAGGTGAAAGATTTACTTCTATTCAATCACATCTCATAATATGGGAATTATGCATTACCCACTATGAATTGTTGACATCCAGGGACTGCAAACCAACAGCCTTTTTCCTTGGGGATTATTCTTTGCTCTAGGAGCAGAGAAAGGGATAGGAACTTGGTTAAATGTGACTTGGGAAATTTCATGCTCAGCAGTTACCAACTATTACAGCTCCTTTACAATACAGAAGTGGGAAAAGTGACTAGGAAAAAAGAAAAACCAACACACAGGCATTTTTTCCAGCAAAGGTACTCATACATTCATTTTTCTTCTACTTCCTTTTTTCCCCTTTTTCTCTTTAATTTCCTGAAGTGATTCTGGGCAAATTGTTGTATTAACTGAGGCTCGGGGTGGGTTTTGATGTTCACACTCCATCGTTGCTATTTTTCCCCTAGGTCAGTATTGCTGTGCAGAACTCAGTGAAGCAAGTCAAGAGAGTATTAAAAACCCCAAAATGTTTAAGTAGGATAAAATGAAGCGCAGACTTTTAATGGTTGTGATGAGTGCATCCACTTAAGGCCTGTTAGTATTTGAAATAAGTGGTCATCTGTGTGTGGTAATTCCCTTGTCTGTGTCAGCCCACGGTGGGCTGAAGGAGCAGTGTGCCTGCAGAGTCTGTATCTGGTGTGGCTGAAATACTCTCTCTAGTAAGTGGTGAGGCACTGGCAGGAGTTACCAGCTGTAGGCTGTTTGGGACATGTATTCTCTTCCTGAGGCCTGGCAATACTTTCCCCTGTGACTGTCTGTGCTGAGCCTGACACATTTCTTATCTTTGCTGGAAGTTTCTGCTTTGAAGTTCCTACTGCCTTGTATTCCAGGTTGTTTCTGACATGAGCATAGGAGAGCTTGTAAATATGATGGATGTGTCTACATGAGGACTGCTGTATTAGGCAGAAATAAAGCTTCGTCTGAAAGAAGACGACGTGTTAGTGCAGAATTTCACACAGGATAATAATAATTGCAGAAGTGGTTATTAGGACCTGACACCTTGGTATCTGTGGATCCTGGAATATCACACACAGTAAGAATTGTTACTAAAAAAAACCCAAGAAAGCTGGCATTAGGCCTAAGCAAAGATTAAGAAACAGTATATTTGAAATTTAAAGAAAGTGAAGAAATCGTAGTGGTTTTAGTGAAACTGTGGAGATTCAAAGGCACAGCAGCCAGCAAAACAAGTTTAATGTTTAAAATCCTCGGGGCCTCTTGCTATATGTTGATCTTTAAATTAGAGAGCTTTTCTGGTGATGGTGCTTGAACAAATGGCTTGTGAAAGTGCCTACATGACTGATAGTAAGCTGTTTCCTTCATGCAGCTCCTGCCTTGCCCCTAAGAAGAAAGCTGAAAACACCAAGTGGATCCATCAGCTCTCCTGCATTTTTAGTGCACTGCATCCATTTCAGAAAGCAAAACAAATTCCCTCAGTCTGCATCTTCTGTACTTGAGAAGAACGTGATGACGTGATTCTAACACCCCTGTGTAACATGTTCCCCCCTCTGCAGTTAGAGCTGGAGTCGCAGCCTTCCTGCCAGCCTTTTCTCTTACTATTGGTTTCATGTACCTTCAAGCAGTACCTGTGCTTTTTTCAACATTTGTGGTGAATGATCTGCAGATAGTCAGGAAAGACCTTCAGAGTATTAGGTGGTGAAAGCTGTCTGTGATCAGTGTTGGCAGCTACTGTGATTCTTTTAGTTGCTTGTTGTGACCAAAGAGACCAACAGCCACTGCTGAATGTCTCATTTTATTAATCCTTTCCCTCCAAGAGCTGTTTTTTTTTTTGCTGGGCATAATATTCAGTGCTGGCAGCAGGTATCCTGAAGTCACTGGTGCCAAGGAGTTAATGAATTTGGAAAACTTCCCAGATAATACATCTGGCCCTCTAACTTACATTTTGGAGCATGAAGTATGAGATGTAGAAAGAGCACTGAACTAAATGAGCTACTAGCTGAAGAGAAGAAGGGTGCACTTTTGTTTTTTTGAACTAGTTGACTGAAAGTTAAAAATTACATAGCCCCACAGAAGATTTAATTGTTGTGTTTTGTTTGGGGTTTTGGTTTTGTGGTTGGTTTGGTTGGGGGTTTTTTGTTTGTTTTTAATCTATAATACTGTGTATTTGCCACTTGCATTACTTTCTGAGGCTTGAATACAGACTGAGAAGGATTTATAATTCTCCACTTTGAATGATTCTTCTCCTTCATTTTTTATTTTGAAGTCCCATCATGTTGCCATGTCAATAAAAAGGATTTTGAAGGTAATTGATATTTCTAGTCCAGCTCACTTCTGGAATAGTATCTTGTACAGTGTTTGCTACAGCATTTGAAATGAGGCTTTATTGTACAAAATGGGTTGCTGGTGCTATTTATTAATACACATCTTTGTGCAATAAAAGCTGTGCAGTGCAATATGGTTCAGAAATTAACTTTGAAGAAAAGAATTACATTGCTATTTGTATATCTCATGAAATAGCATTATTTTTAGTGGATCTTTCAGCACTGCAATGCTACTTAGTGCTTACGTACACAGCACTCTGAAAGTAACCAGAATATCATCCCTAATTAAGTGTCCTACTAAAATGCTTTTTTCTGGCCTAAGAGCAGAGCAGGAGAGGTTTTTTGTACATAGCAGTGGAAACCCAAATGGAAAGCATTTCGTAGAAGAGTAGAAAGCACTTGCTTTAGTTACATTGACTATCAGCAGGTAATTTTCTTCTACCTCAGGCCATGGCACCATGCTGCCCTTTCAAAACATACCTTCTCTAGTGTTTACCCTTTTTTCTGGCAGGTGTCTTGATAGATGAAAGTTTTCATTTACTTAGCTTTTTCATTTCATTAGCTTCAATTTTGCCTTGCATGGGCTAATGTAGTTTCCAATGCTTTTGGGGTGGCCTGCAGATAATAAGCATAATGATTGGTACCTTCACCCCATGAATGCACAGCAGATCCCTATTGACATGAGATCAAACTTGTGTTTGTTTGGGGTTTTTAAAAGAAATGTCAGTTCCTACCTCCAACCCTCCCCCCCCGCAAGTAATGTGACATCTATACTGAGGCTAATCTATATCTGATTCTGCACTTTTTGATTATTCACCTTCTGTTGTAAAAATTTTTTCTTTAATACTTCCCCAGTCTTCAAGCTGGTTCTCATTCTTAAAAGAAACTTTTGTGGCATAGACATCTGTCTGTGAGGAGAGCAAATTTGTGACCTGAATGGTTCACCTCCAGACTTCCAAGACGCAGGAGAGTATGCAGTGCAGAGTCAAGTCCCGTGGACTGTTGCTGCACAGCATGTTTCAGTATTAGTGGCTTATTTTTCTAGATCATCTCCTTCTCCTGTTCTGTTGCTGCTAAGTGTACAGACTGAATAGCACAGGAAGGAACCATTCTGTCTCGTGTGACGAGTGGGCTCGGGGCAAAGCAGGGAATTCAGTGGAGAGAGGCAGACACTAATTCTACAACTAGCCCAATTTCAAAATGCTGGTTTCCTTAGTGCCATAGTAACAGCAAGACCCTGACTCTTCTGCACTCAAAGCTTAAATAGTGATCATGTCCCTTCCAGTGCTGGGGTCAGGACCTGGCAAAGGGGAGAGGGACAAACAGAACAGAACTAGAAGTCAGCACTGGAATTTTTCATCCATTACTAAAGGGTGATTGCACTTACAAAGATTGCAAATAAAAGCCTTAGTTAACTTGCTGTGTGCAGAAGGACCAGAACAGAGGATCAGGCATTGATTTGTTTGGGTCTTTCATGTAATTACAATTTTTGTTGCTATCTGTAGTTGGCATAAATTCCTGTGTTCAAAAAAAAAAGGGTTGTTTCTTTCAGTTGCCAGTTGTAATGCTGCTGTTGACAAACAGAGATGTTACAAAAGAGAAATCCAATATAGTGTAGTTAATCAGATGCCTTTTTTTTTTTTATTACTTTATAATCCGCTCAGATGCCTAATTCCAAAAGCAAAATGACAAAATTGTTCGATCGAAGCTTCTGGAGTTTAATTCCTTTCTAAAAAATAGCACAGTGTTTAATTTCAAAGGAGGGGGGGGAATAAAAAGAACATTACATGCAGGACTAAATTTTGTCAGCCATTGCATCAAATGACTCACTGCTTATGACTGAAATGTACATCACAAAATAGCTACAAAGAATAATTTTCAGTCTGAGTTTATAGTAAAAGAGCAAACACATCAAAGAAAAAGAAAACATACAGAAGAAAAATGATTTCTTACAGTAATTTTTTTCTGCCATTCTGTAGGAAATATGGATAAATCATTAAGTCTCAGAAAAAAAGCCTTTGCTCTCCTTTACTCATGATTTGGTTTTTCTTTTCTCTTTGTATACAGAGTATGGGTGTAGTGTGCAGCAGTCACTACGTTATCACCTGTTAAGTGTCATGCGTGACACATCCCTTTACAGATTCTGTGAAACCGGAGCCATTTGAAGTAAAACTTTCCATTCAAGTGTCAATTGAAGCGTGGGTTTTATTTGCTTTTTTTTTTGACAGAGATTGTTCTTTACTGTCTCCTGAAATAACTCTGATATTTGTTTTTGTTTAGGAGAGGAAAAAGGAAGAATATATGGCTAGAGACAGCAAGCTACTAGGGAAGATGGGGGGACCTAGTAAGCAATGTTGGGAATGGGAAAAAGAGAGATTGGCCATGTCGCTGTGTGAGAAGATGCAGTGTGAGAAAGAGTGACATAACTGAGAGAGAGAGGGTCTAGCTTGTGCTCATCTAGGACAGTGGATCTGGAAACCGTGTGGGGGAAAAAAAAATGTGGCAACCAGCCAAGCAATAAAAACCCCTGCTTTTTAAAATACCAACCAACCAAAACCAACACCAGACCAAACTGAGAACAAAACAACCAAAAAAACACCAACCATAATAAAAAAAAACCACCACCAAACCCCCACATGTAGGAAACCTTATATACGAACTCTATTAGAAGAACATAAGTCTGAAGGTTTAAGGTGTCTGAAGTAGGCAGCACTGGTTGTAAGGATGTCCACAAAGGCAAGTTACACCCTTTCTGTAGGTGCTGGTGGTGTGAGATTATATAATCAAACTTAAGGTTTCCCAGGGACTTTATTGCCAGAGCACGAGAGGGATCTGCTTCAGGATGATGAGGGCTGTGGTGTTGGGTCCAGCCCTAGCCTCATTTGTTGTTGAAGTGGAAGGGTGTGTTGCTGTTTGGTTTATTCTGGCTGGGGCATGTGATGTTAGTGGTGTAGATGATCTTAGGGGAAAAAAAAAAAATCGTTTCTGTTTCCTAGCCTTTACATGCTGTTCAAATGACTTTCTACCTCTTCCTGTACCTCAGGATTGCGGGGAGCCAGAAGGTGTCTAAACCACACCCAGTGAGGTGGTGTGTTCTCCACCCTGGTGCCTGGCCTGGATGTGTACTGGTTTGCACAAGTGCTGAATGTATTCAGACTGCAACCAAAGTCAGTAGCCATAGTGTTGTGAGCCCAGGACATGCTGAATGTTACATATTCAGAAAAGGGAGTTGGAGAGTGGAAAAATCAAGCCTTGAGAATCTTAAAATGGGAACCTGAATTGATCTTCATCCTCCTGTTTCAGTTTCATGTCACAGAGACACAGATTGTACGCATTTGTCTTAAAATTACGTCACTAATGCTTATTAAAAAAACCTTACTACTAAGCTTTTGAGAAAGAGGCATGAAAGCTTTTTACTGCTGATATCAGAGCAGCTATCAAAGTGTGTGCTTAGTATGAAGTGGGGGGGGATTGCTCCACATGTGGAAGAAAAGATCAGGTCTTTGCTGAAAGAAAGAAACTGGAGTTTTATAAATAAAATTGTCATGATATATTTGGAACATAAAATGTAAGTCTATTAGAATGTGCACAGAGAGAAATAAGTTAATGGGGGACACCTCTGCTATGGCATTTTTCAAGCCTAAGTGCCTTGCAATTTTAGGAGTACTTCTTTAAGGTCATTTTTTGTATATGATTTTAATACATAGTCTGTTGCTTTAACCACTTTCATTAAAATTTTATGAGCCTTTTCAGAAAATCAGATGGGAAAATGCAAATAAATTATGCATTTTATTTAGTATGTAGTAGGTACAGTATTACTGTATGTGTAAACAAATAAAAATGTTTATTGATATAACAAACACTATGTTGAAAGATCCTGCTGTAGTCTATAAACCACATAGGCTGTAAAGAATCACTTCAAGTTTAAATAGCTAGTGCTGGATCAAACCTCTGGATTTGGAACAGTATAGAGCAACAGTGTAAAAAGATTAATTATCTTGGCTGTTATAATTAAAGGGGAGGGGGGAACGTCATGAGTTGTGGGGCACAAAGACTGAAGCTGAAACCTTAAAACATTCCTGTTCTGAGAGCAAGTGCTTAATATTTTATAAAACCCCCAGACTCTCTGCTTGCTTAATTTCACCTTTTCTACCCTTCTTCCCCTCATGGAAGAGCTCACGAGTAATCTTGTAAAATTCTAACCTGAGCACTCACCAGTCACTCACAGTGCTATGTGTCATTTCATGCTGGTCCTTCACCCTGCAAGATGCCAAAGCAACAGAGGAAGGACATGTAGGTAGTGAACATTGGTCGTGTTCAGAAATGTGGATCTATACTTGCTTGCTTCAAGCCAAAGTAACATGTTCACTAAAGTTGTGTTTGGCCAGAAACCCTCACTTCCTAGCACTATTTATGCAGGTCAGCACAACTTTCTTTTTGTGGCGGTTTTGGAGTGTTTTTGGTAGATTGGTTGGGTTTTTTATGGGAGTCTTGATGAAGTTCTGACATTCTTCTTTAGTACTTCATGTCAGCTAGTGATTTGTGCTTCATGTCAAGTGGAGATACAAGAATCTTCTCGCCTAGAGTAAAAGATGCAGTAAAGTGATCAAATGTAGACTGAAACTCTGCCGTGGTCATTTTTGAGCAGTTACTGACATCCCAGTAATCCTGCTCATTTCAGTGTTCCTCAGACGTCAGTGACAACATGTGTCTGCAACAGTAACTCCTTCAGGCCTATATGACTTGGCATTAGAAGTTCTGCCTCTTTCCATATTCCCTTTTTTTTTTCAGGAAACACTTTACAATCCAAATTGGAAGAAGGGAACTTTGATATTTTTAAGGAGGCTTTTATAGCTAAAGAAGCAGAAGCAATAATTCTTCTCCAAGTGTAATGATGAGTTGCATTTACAGTGCATGAAGAATGTTCACTTGCCCTGTAATTTGTGTTAGCAGAAAAGAGTGTCCATTTTATTAGTGATATTTAGAAAGTGGAAGCCAGGAATAGCTGCTTGAGTAAATAGCATTAATTAACAATGAGAATTCCAACAATACTAGCATGACTAATACTGAAATATATTTTTGCAATTTGAGCTTTCATATGTTTGTAACCTTTGGTAAGGAATTGTTCTTAAACTTCAAATAGAATTTCTTAGTACCTTCATATAAATCAATTGCCTGTAGTTTCCAGTTAAGCAGTTTAATCGCTTAATTAGACTAAGAAAACGTAGTGATTAAAATTTAACAGTCATATAGTATAAGGCAATATCAATATTAGTTCTTACTCAAGGTAGCTGAGTTTAGATCAAACTGAATGAACTAGAAGGCTGTGTTTGTGATATGCTTTAGCATACAGGAATATCATCTAAGCCTTCTCTAGAGTTAAGAGCACAGACACTGAAGACTGACAGAGTCAGCAATAAGATTGTATTAAAGCTGCCACAAAACACCGACTTGTAATCAGAGGGCTTCTGCACTAAAACAGCTTTCAGGGTTGCTGGGTTTTTTAATAATCTATGCAGAAAAAAATTAACCCATTCTATGAAGAGCATCTATGCAAGAAGGGACCACCTTTTCAGAACTGGCTTGAAATAAATACCAAAAACAGTTGAAGAGAACAAGGAAATTCTGTGCAGATATCTATAGTCTTGCCATTCCAAAGAGAGCCAGTATTGCAGGAAGACAGGTATTTTTGCAACCAAAAAAATTATCAGAGGTACTGAACATTAATTCTGTTTGGAGTTGGTATAACACCAGGTGCAGTGGCATTTTGGCCCACGATTAGAGAGGTTCTGTGTGCTTTTGTGGTGAAGAATTGATAGGAAGGGGAAGCAGTGTCATCTTTATTTGGGTTTGTTTCTTGTTTGTTATTCTGGACATGTTTCATGTGTAACATATTCCAGGAAGTTAACAGTGGTCATACTGGGTCAGACAAAAAGTCTATATGGCCTGTGTCCTTTTTCTGATATCGTCAAATGCCTTATGAGAAATACAAAGATATGACAAGTTTGTCTTACTTTTCTCCAAGAGCTCTCACTGTATTCAAATATGCAGGGACTTAAAGACTGAAGGCAAGAATAGTTTCTATTTATCTGATAATCTTCCCTAGATTTTGCTTCTCTTAAGTTTTCTTGCTTCCCTTTTGAACACATGTGAACTCTTAGTATCCACAACAACAATAAACATAATAATCCTGATAAACATAAATGTTTATCAGGATTATTACTGTGAAGAGAAATTATGACTGATTACCCATTTCTTTCTTTTACTCTTTCAGTAAGATCTGAACCCAGCTAGTAGTTCAGCTCCTTCCTGTGGGACTGCTTTTTCGCAGGGGGGCCAATTAAGGATATACTAGAACCACCATTACATTTTTTATTCTAATAACATTAGCTTCAGTGTTTCAAAATCTGATTTTAGTTTTCTGCTCTGAAGTAAATTCCATTCACTATCCAAGATGAGGGTTGACATGCTCATTAAAGGTTGGGGGAAGAAGCTGTCAAGCAGTTCTGATTAACCATGTGGTAATATGCGTGGAGTTTTAAGAATCATATTAATACTTCAGTAATTGATTGCCTTAAGTCTATACTCAGACACAGTATGGCTTGCTATGCATTAGCTTCTTGAGGAAATGGAATGTCATGCATTACATAGATTAACCAAATTTCCCTCTTAATGTGGAGAAAATACTGGTCCACAGTCAAAGAGAGAAGGCAAAAGTATTTGTGGGCAACTAACACAAACAGTAGTATATAATTTTTATGTTGTCATGGAATTTAGAAATGCAGATGAGAAATTACATGTTTTTAAATAATGAAGTTTTATACCTTTGTGTTGTATGACTATACATACAGCCAAATATATTTGCCTTCATGTGTAAGTAAACTGCGTTTATACTCAATATTTGGATTTTGAGGGCAAAGAAGGATTAATGTGCTATCCTTTTAGACTTATAAAAGCAAAATAGGAAGTTCCAAATGAGATTACTAGAAAGGAAGGTATTGTTGCAAATGATTCAGGGTATTAAATGGCAATATGTCATTTTCAATATCACATTAGAATTTGAAGACTTTTAACCTGCTAACTCTCAAATTAACATAACAGAAAAGGGTTACCAAAATACCTGTTCTATTTATTTGAGCTGTGTATCTGACAGCATTTCTTTGTGCACAGATTTATTTCCTGGTTGGGTGATGATCAGCAGTAACTCATACTTTTGCGTTTATGTCACTACTTTGTCTCAGTGAAGGTGTTCTGCATAGAGGTCAGGCCCTGCTAAAGTTAGTGTCAGTGTAAACCAAAACCAAAGCTGTGGTTAAGGATCTGCAGATTAGTATTTCAGAAGTTAGCATTGTCCAGCTTGTCTTGAATGGATTCCATCAGCCTTGACGAAAGACCCAGCAAAACATAAGCAAAGGAGGAAACCATTACTTAAAATAAGAAACAGAACAAATCAAAGCGCACTATTTGGAAAGCGTTTTTTTTTTTTTTTAAGTATGTAAATACTTGTTACCTTTTTTTAATGCTGTAGAGCTAGGAAAAGGAACACAGTGAAAAATTACTGTAACGTGGATAAGTTATCTTCCAAAAATATTCATTTTTATTTTTTTATCTGCACTGCACTCACCAGATGCACACACAAGATAACAAATAATCCAGAGAAAACACTCTAACAAACTACTTTTGTAAACTGCAGTTGGCAGAGGTGCTCTTGCCTCAGAAAGTTCACATGATGATGTGTTTAAAGCACAAAGTAATATCTCAAAACTACTGATAATCTATGATGTCTTTGTGCTCTTTATACTTCTAAAGCTATTGCTTCTTTCCAGAGCTTTGATTGCTTGAATTAAGCAAAAACAGAACTTTCAAAGAGTAAACAGGTTCCTACTGAAAGGCATATGAACCCATTCGTTTCTGCTTAGTCCCTTAGCAAGACCAGGGTGTAGACGAAGATGTCTTCTGGATTGCTAAAATCTACAAATCACTGCTTTGAATCCACCTCAGGCTGAACTGACTGACATCTGATGCTCACGCTGTAATGTACATAAAATGAACTCTCGTTGCCGGACTCTCTGTGGGCAGGGATGTGTAATGCCAGAGTATGGAGCTTGAAGAGTACAATGATCAAAAGACAGATACAGGTGCTATAAGCTGGCAAAGAGTGGAAAAGTGTCCAGCTGAGGATTTGACTACTATGTTTGAACCAGATTGAAAATGACCCAATGTGTTCCATTTCTGGAGTCCTTGTTACTTTGAGCACACTGAGGCTTTGATCTTAGAGTAAGGCTCTTGAAAATTGCAGTCCATATCAATTACTTAGAACCCTGTTCTATGCCAAAATCACAGTTCAGTATTAATTTACTGTATTTCATTGTACTGATGTATTTTGACTGGATTGCCGTCTGTTTAAAAAAAACCTGCAGTTTGAAAAAAACTGCCTGTTCCTGTGAGAACATGTTCCTGCCTTTGTAATAGCAGATTTTCAAATTTCATCCAGGGATCCAACCACGATGAGTTTTGCACCTGATCCATGGTAATGTATCAGTTTTCTGGCATGGTTGATTAAGAATCTGATTATCCTAATCTACTCATAACTAGACTCTGGTCTAGTAATATCAAGTCTCAGCTTAGAGGAAACCTTTATTTTTCTAAGATATGCCATCTTGGATTTGTCTGTATTAAGATGTCACTTGACTGTGCTTAACCTGCATTGTGATATCTTGGTTGCAATATCACCATGGCCATTTACCTTCCTGGTAAACTTGGAGGCATTTGGAATTTATCTTAATTTAGGATAGTATTTTGACTAATTTCTCCAGAAATGTCACCATTGGTCAAGTGGTCTTCTTGGACATCACCAAGAAGAGTTGGAATGACGGTTTCTTCTCTTTTGACCCCACATTTCTGCAGTCTGGTACCATATAATGTTTGGGAGCGTGTTTTTAATCTACTCTCTGTTTATTGGGCTAGTGAAAGGGAACAAAGTAATGTCATTTGTACACGAGAAAAATGAGTAAGAAAAGTTTGTATTAATTTGCTGTCAATCATTATTCTAAGTTGTTCCATGCAGCAATTCTATTAACTTTTCTAATTTGCTATTTAAACACATTGTAGCAATGCAGAACTGCATATTGAAAAGATCCTAAACACATAACTCAGTAATTCATAGCATATCATCTCTAGGATACTAGAAATTGCTGCAGGAAAAACTAAACTTAGGGATCTGGGGAGGTTCCCTTTTCTGTGCAGAATATTAAGAAATAGGTGCACATTTGTTAAACATATGAGATTGTAACAAGGTTTCAAAAGACACAGATTTTTGAAACCATCTTTTTTGGATGTCTTACATCCTTGCCAGTGTTCTTTTAAAATACCACCTTTTCATTAAAATGACACATCATGACATACCTAGCAAGGGAGCTGCAACCGTCTTAAGGAAGGGTTGTACTATACATGCTGAAACATATGTAAAGTGTAAAGCAGTAAACTGTACAGACTAGGTCTCAAAATGTAACAGTATGGCTAAAGTAATATTTTGTCTTTATTTTTAAGGAAATCTGGGAATGTAATCCAGTTGTGAATCATGTCTCTTAAAAGGCCAGCCAGATGTCATTGGGTGTGAGTCTGTCCCTTTGCACACTACAGAACAGTTTAGCAAAATCCTTTGCTGCAGCTGTTTAGAAGGAAATTTCCTTACCATTAGTTCCATGAAATGGGCGTGTTTTTTCTAAGGATTCAGTTTTCTGGAAGAAAGCCTTGAAAATACTTTTCATGTTTTAAGACCTACAAAATAGGGTCTCAGTACTAAAGTCTTTTCTTTACTTATGTTCTCTCTGCTTGCAAAACCCTCCATCTTCTCGAGTTTCTTACTGAACTTTGCAACTTATTTAAACACATAGGCTGAGGAGCCTGTGTGAATATTCCTTCTAGTTTCTGGTGAGTCGGTAGATGGGACCATCGTAGTTGCTGAAAATGTGCATTTGGAATATCATGTACCTGTGGGAGTGCATCTGCATTTCTGTTCCTGTACTTCAGGCACAAGTTTATGGCCAAGTATACCCAGATCCAGCTAATGTTATAAGAGCATAGAATGTAGATGTAGAAATCGAGCTTTCCTTCCCTCAAAGCTGCAGTGAAGGATGTATTTCACAGCCTACTTGAGTGCAGAGCTTGAAAGGTTTCCTTTCAGTCTTTTTTTTGAGTATATCAGTGAATATGGGGAAAATTTATTACCCAGCTGGAAGCATTTTTCCCGTTCCTCAGTTATTCAGATATGGCAAGAGAGAGGTATATTCTTTGGGGGTGTTTGTTTTTCTAAAAACAATCCTCATCTCTGGAACGAGAACGAGAGAAGTTTCATTACAGAGGATAGTTTGAGGAGAAACAAAAAAAAAAAGAAAAAAGTTGAAGCATGTAAAATAAAGCTTGGTTGAGGATAGTTTGAGGAGAAACAAAAAAAAAAAAAAGAAAAAAGTTGAAGCATGTAAAATAAAGCTTGGTTAAAGACCCTGTAGCACTGCAACTATGGATTCAACTATGAGGCATCTATAATGAAATACTGTTATCAATTTTCTAAGCATTCAAATGGTCTTAAAAATCTCACTAGGAAATAGAAAGGAACCTTTGCTGGGGACTTTTCCTGAAAACCTTCATAATGATTTTAAATTCTGTAGGAATTTTGAGATGTGCTGGATAACTGTTTGTCTTAGTTAATAGCAGGTTTGACAAAATTCTACATATTCTCATTGAAGGCTTGGATTTTTGGCATGAACTTTTCAAAACTGTTTCAAAACAAATATTACTAAACTCACAAAGAAAGCCATTTCCGAAATAGGCATGCCTTTGTGAATGGCGTTTGTGTGTATACAGAGATAGATTGATTACAGGTATGTATCTACCTTTTTAATAGGTTAGCTGATGGCAACTTCAAGCAAAATGTGCATTAATTTTTTAAACTGAAAATTAACGTATGCACTTTCCTTTGAAATATATATAAACAGAAGAAAGTAGATTTTCATAACTTCTCCTGAAAGTCAATCTATAAACTGAACCAAATGTAGCTTAGGAGATGCAAGTTCACTATTTGGTCTGATTTATTTTAAAGTGCTGTAAGGAACAAATTTTCCTGCATTCCTGTGCTAATAGGACACACTAATCACTGGAAAAGGTGATTCTGGTTTTGTTCAGGGTTTATGAATTAAGGGTTATTACTGGAAATGGCTCATTTACTTTGTATATGCCTGAGACAGAAAGTCTGAGTCCTCTGAAGCTTTTGTAAATACACGTTGCAGAATCTTCCCAGACTGAGATGTTTGCCTGTTTGTAGTTGGCTAATCCAGAAGTGGTTTCCTGATAAGGTTAATGCCCAGTTAATTGCTCCTAGCCTTGACACACAGTCTAATTGCTATTTGGGCAACATATGTTTGTTGCTTGCTCTGTGTAGAATTCTAGGGGATGTAGTGATGCAAACTACAGACTGGTGGAGGGCAAACAAAATAAATACAGTATTTTATGTTCTTTTAATTCAGGGCCAAGTGGATTTGGATGAAGTGTTTATTTAGTTTGCTGGCTGCTTCAGATGCTGTGGCATATTGATTCCTTTTACTACTAGCAGCCATTTCACCTGACCTCTCTCAGATCCAGTATTTTAAAAGCCATAAATTTTAACTTTGCTTATGAGCAAGGACTGAAATTCTGTGAAAGCCTTTTTATTAGCAGAGCTTTGCCTTACTCCATGTTTGTGTGTCACCCATGGCAACAATATTTAGAGCATCTTAAATTAGAGCGGCTGTTGGGCAGCTTGGTGGTGATGGGGTTAGCAATAAAAAGAGCTCATAAATATCTCAAGCATGTAGGATCCACTGATCAGAGTGTGGGCAGGTGTACAAAAAGCAACAAAAGCTATGTCATTATTAGCAAAAGGTATCCTTTTCCTGGTTTTTGTTCAAAATCTCTCTTTTCTTAGTGTTAATGTTCACAGATAAGGAACATTCATTTTTTAATTGCAAGTAAATTGCTGATATTTAAATGTATTTTCCTTGTTGCCTTGGCTTGGCTTTTCTTTTACAATAATCATCTTTCTTGTTGTTTCAGTAGCCTAAATAAATCCCCAAACAATGCTTAAAGCAATCTTTATTATGTACAGATTATGTAAGTATAAAAATGTGTCCAGCCAGGCCAAAATTTGATGCATAGAAATAACATACCACCCTTTGAAAAAGAAAATAACATGATTATTATGAGAGAATTTCTTTCTGCATTCACATGTAGAGAACTCAAAAAAGCTTTGAATTAGTGAAGAAAACACAAAGCTTAATATGAACTGTTTGCATTGTTCTAATTTGTTACTTCTGATTTAAATAAGTAATTTTAAAAAATATTATTTCAGGCTTAATGACTAAGATTGAGTAATAATTTAGCAGCTTATTTCAAAGTGGGCTTAAGGCTTAACAAAGTGGATCATAACCATGAATTTAACCTAAGTTTTGACTTACTTTCTTCTGTTCTGCTGGAGAAGTTTCCCCATCTGTCCTGCAAATTAAAGGTAACGTCTCATACCGGTAAAAGTGACTTTGTTTAAATATTAGTGCAGGGACTCTTTACTTCACGTTAAACTTTGGCTTGGGAGCAAAAATGTTGGTTTAGTTTGAGAAGTGTAATTTATATCAATTAATCTCAGAAAGTGTCACATTTTTCAGTCTTTTAAAGCTGGATTTGACCTTTTCAGAGGGCGGGTGTGGAAGTAGAAGTAAAGCAATCACAGGGCACTGGAATTTTTTTGCTACTGCTCAGTTCCAGACTGATCAATTTACAAGGTGCCTGAAATCACTATTCCCTAAAAACTGGACTTTTTCCTGTCTGCATTGCTTCTCCTATAGCAGTTTTCCTCCAGCAGATTGTAACAGCTATATCTAAAAATTATATGCATAAATATCCTTGAGGATATTTATGAGAAGATATAATAGCTTGATTTATATTGGAACCTTTTCATAGGGCAAGTGCTTCAGTTTGCACCAACTAGAGGGAGAACACTAATCTACTGGAGAAGTAGGGATTCAGATGCCTAGGAAAATTTTCCACTGGATGCAGAGCTATACTGTAAAGTGGCAGGTTATGTGAGAGGTTAAACTTGTGAAACCAAATGAAGGAAACAAATGGTTTCAACAGAGAAGATCAGAGGGGTTTTGTACAAAAAAAGGCTTGGCTGCATTTTGTCCAACGTTCAGCACTAACCTGGCAAATGCACGTGCCATTTCACTGAGTCTTTTGCTTGAACCTCTACTTTTGCTCCTAATTCTTAGCTTTAATATTGTTGCACTGTGAAACTTTTTAGCGCTTTTGACATGTTTAATGCCGTATATACTCTTTTTGAAATACTAACACATTTCCTTGCAGTGTTGTTGCAGTGTTGTTTGTTAGTGACAAGACTACAGAGAACAGTGAGACGAGCGTAGGTTTCTAAGGTGACAATAGTGCATTTTCACCTCTTGTCAAATGGCTGCCTTATTCCAAGCATTTCCCCTTCAGCTGGCTAAAGCTCAGCGCACCTTCTGGGCCCCAAATTGTGAACTGTCATTATTCATAGCTGAAACTGCAATTTGTGCAAATGTGGGCTAAATTGCAATCATTATATGTAGTAAAATAGATTGAAATATCTGTAAATCTGTAGACTGTAGCTGGCTCTTTTAATCAGAGAACTTGTCAAATTCTCCCATGCTTTGATTTCTCTTTATTAGATTTTTTTTTTCTGTCAGGTGTGGGGTTGTTCTGCGTTCCGTATTTCTGCTTCTAATTTGGAATGCTTGGATTGAGGTATAATAAAATGAGCCAGACAATATATGTTGTCTGTAATATGAGAGTGCAGGATAGTGATTTTTCTCTTGCTTTTTATCAAGCCCTTCATAATCTTTTCTATGCTACCTGTATAAACTACTGTTGAAGAAAAGGCTTCAGTGTAATCTAAGGTTTTTCTACAAAAATGTTGTATTAGAGCTCTTTATTTGAAAATCACAAGCTAAATGGTGTAATGACTTTCAGATTCCTCCTTCCCACATGATTCTCTGCATTGAATAGATTGATGATAGAGGAAATACCTGAATATAAAAATAAAAGTGAGAGGAAAAAATCCTTTGTAGTTGTGCATACTGTGAGTCCTACCAAAAATAAATGAAACTACGTTAAATAAAATGCTTCAGAAAGAATAGAACGTGGAGTAATTTAAGTCCCCATGTTACGTTGCAATCCTGTAGAGTGAGCAGTTAGATCAGTTAGGCTGAGGAAGACCTGGTTGCAGTAAGGCCAAAGTTGGACACCATTATTGTTTTTCAGGGTGTGTGACCAAAGCAGAACAGACACTGAGCTGTGCCTGCTTCCTTAGAAGCTGTTGGCACATCTCACTCTGAGTCCTACCACTAAAGAAGTCATCATTAGTGCTTCATGATCAAACAGTTGTTTGCTTAGCAAAAGCAGTCATGTGTTCTCTCCAGCATCCCAGTATGCACAGAGAAGAATACTCCTTGTTTTCCTAACCATTTTCTCTTCCCTAGTACCTCATGAACCTCCATCACGTGCAGTGCAATAGGAACCAGAAATGTGTGTTTTTAGGGCACTAGGAATAACAGAGCCAAATTATTTATAATCTGTTAAAAGTTCATGTTTATTCTATTTTCTCAGTCTCAGTGATGCTTTTCCTTCTTTTTTCCTTTATAGCTGTTTTTTACCTCACTATATCTTTCAAAATGTAAATGGTAAATTAGCCTAGCTCACACAGATGTGTTCCTCTAAATATTCTCCTTTAGGCATATTCCTATAGCTTTGGTATTCAAGAAGAAACATTACCTAAAAAATAAAGTTAATGATAAATATATAAAATGTTTACTCTTTAGGGTGTCTTAGGAGTTGTATTTCATATAGACTGGCAGCAATTCATGGCTTGTCTTATTTCCACTCCCTCTGCATGTGCCTTTGGGGTGGTTTGTGTTGCCCACAAGGCTGTGTCATTTGTTTCTGTTTGATTTTCATGACTGACATCTTGCTTATGGCATATTTCCTTCTGCTGGGCTATAAAACAAAGAAAGGAATGTGCAAATGTGTCAAAAAGAAAATCTTGGAAATACCTGAAACCAATAATAAATGGTAATAAAAGAGCAGAAAGCAGGTTTACTTTTCTGGTACATTAAGAAAAAAAATAATTCATGTTAGTCATGTTGGCATTAAGCAGAAAATAAAGGTATGTGTAATATCATCTTTTGGTTAAAGGATGATCAGTGACAGATACCACTAAGAACCAGCAATTTGGTTTCAGCCTGTCATAGACAGGTGGTGACATCAGTTGTTTTCTCTCATCACTTTAGTAGAAATGCAGAAAGTAATTCACCATTTATAAAAATAATAAAGTGAATGCTTCAGTTGGCTTTTTATCATTGTACTACAAGAAGCAGTAAAAGGAGGGCTCAAGGATTTAAAATTCATAAAAAGAAGCATTTTTACACAGTAAACTGTTGAATTTCTCGTTGCCAAGCTATATTTCCATATTCCGAATCGGGTGGGACTAGATACAAACACACACCATGTGTCCCCAGAAATGCTTGTTAATAACTTGTAAAAGATAAGAGGGTTTGTTTATTTCTTGGTTTGGATGTTTTCTTACCCATGAGGAAAAATTCATGTTTTCAGGCTTAAGGCAGTTCTAAATGTCTGCAGAAATGGAAAAGATACTGGGATAGGCAGGAGAAGGAAATTTCCCTAGTTGGGATGTGGTACTTGTCCATTACGGAGTCTTGTGCATTTCTCTGCAAAGCACCAAATAATAGATGCTGGCTGAGAAAGCAAGGGGACAGGTCTTCCTGCTTAGGGAAGCTCCTCAGCTCCTGAACCTATAGGCTCAGCTTTATATAAACCAGGCTGTAACCAACCAGCATTTAACCTGAGACTTTTTTTTTTCCAGGTAATAGAGCTTAGGGCAGTAATTCAGTGCAGTACACCTTGCACCGGGATATATGTCTACATACCTTTGTGTGGGCTTTATACACAGCTGCTTCGGCCAGACAGGTGGCTGTTGAAGCAGCCTGGAGTCGGCACCAGCTGCTGGACCTTCCAGAGCTGTGGGGAGGCGGAGACATGGCCAGTGCTTCCCTGGAGACACTGGTGTTGCCTTGAAACCATCCCCAGTGGATACCCCTGCTTGGAGGCTCAATACCCACCAAGTATGCTGGGTGCCCGCTGTCCGCAGAGGTGGGAACCTAGCCCCCGGCAGCCTTCACCCATCTCCCCAGGCAGCCCTTGGCTTTTGGCCCAGCCTGGCTGGGTGCTGGGCTGCCCTGGGCCTGTAGCCCTGCCAGGGGGCTGCTGTGCCCTGTCTCCTGCCCAGCAGCCCACCAAAACAGGCTGCTGACTGAAAAATGTGAAAGCTTTTTCTCTGCTGATCAGCGACTTTCACTTTGCCATTTTTTACCCCATTATGGTCCCCCTGGTTTTGCTCCTTCCCAGCCTGAGACAGGCACCACAGTGCCTCTTACTGATGCACAAGTTTTTAGTGATTTTAAGCACATTTATATTGCATGCAAGTCATTTCTCTAACTCTGTTTTAGCCCTTGCTAATTTGACCATAATGGTAGTCTCCAGAATGGCAATTAGTGAACAGAAGAAGGGTGCACTGTGTGACCAAGCAGCCAGGTTTCCCTTAAACTCCTTTGTCTCCACACACTACCACACATACACACAATCCCCCACTTGTTTTCAGCTACATATCAGTCTGCATGCAATGGAAGTGTAAATTGCTTTATGTAGGCACTACTGACAAGTCTTTATTTGGTGCCAAGTCTTAGCTTTTTTCCTCTTAAGAATTCACTGATCACACTTTACTAGTTCAGAATTACCTGCGCTGTAGGACTGCTAAAATCACATAATATGGTACTAACATAGCTCTCTTTTCTGTGACCCTTGAATCCCTTCAGGAGTGACAGTACATGGGCATGTAGGTGAAGGGCTTCTGTTATGTTCCCCTGTTGCTTGTATCACTTAAAAGTTGAAAGCAAAAGCACTTGTGTTCTCAAAGACAGAAGGCATATTGCGAGGCAAAGTTTCTTCCTCAGTGTTTGTATGACACATTTACTGTTCTGCCATATAAGAACTAAGTAGATGCTACAGAGGCTTTTAAATTAAGCTGTGAGTTTCTTCACTGATTGGAGTGCACATATTCATTGAACTTTGTTCTTTATCTATTCTACTATAATTTTATTAATGTTAATTAACACAAATGCTGCCACAAAATAAAGCCTGTCTAAGGTCAGATTGTCAAGCATTCACAGAGAGGGAAGGTTTGGGAGACTTGGAAAAGTATTTGCTCTATTTTTCTATGAAGTGCTTTCATATGCCTACAAACAAGGAAAGAGGCAGCAACATCTTTTATGTTAAGCTGTACTTTGCTTGTTTCTTGAAAAGCCTGCTGTGCATGTTGGCATAATAGCACCAGTTTCAGCTTGAAGAAAAAGGTTGGATAAGACTTTGAGAGAACTAATAATATCTTCTCACAGGAGAAATGTGTTTGAAAATATCAACCATTCATACAACCTGCTCATTCTAAAAAGCAAAACCCTTGTGTAGCAGTGTTTATTTTTGTGACTCTAAAGATGACGCTGTCCGCTGTTAGCAGTCTCCAGTTGGACATTGCTGCAATGGGAGAGGAAGCAACCCCATTCTTATCACTGGCATGGGCTTTACAGGGGTGCAGAGCGAGCCAGCTATTGCACATCACTTTGTCAGGTCTGTAAATTATGTGCCATTCCCTCCAAGTCTGAATGGGGATATCTGCTGAACTAGGTTTAACTTGATGTTATTTTTAGAACAAATTACATTGATTGCATACTATTTCAAAGGCCCCAAGTAATAAAGAACACAATTAAATGTATCTGACTAGTTTAATTTCTCTGTGTGGTTTTCGGTACAAAAATTTAACTATTTATTTTCCAGACTATTCTGGCAAAGATTTTGGTCCTACTCTGGGATTGAAGAAGTCCAGTTCTCTTGAGAGCCTTCAGACTGCGGTGGCTGAAGTTAGGAAGAACGAACTCCCTTTTCACAGACCCAGGCCTCACGTGGTCCGGGGTCGGGGATGTAATGAGAGTTTCCGAGCTGCCATTGACAAGTCTTACGATGGACCTGAAGATGGAGAAGAGGGTATGTTGCTAATGGCACTCATTGAGGGAGCCACCATCACTTAGCACTGCTGAGACCCAGCTCAATAAAGCACCATGAGCAAGTGATTTAGTCCACTTGAAGCTGATCACATTTTAAAAGCTGCTCACGTCTTCCACTGAATAGAGCTGTCTTTGCAGTACCCCATCCAACCTTGACTGGGTTTAGTGTAAAGTCTTTCACTGATCTCCTTTGGGGCAGGGGTGGGTTGGAGGATTTAGAACTCAATCCTTAAATAATTATGTTTTTCAACTTCAAGAAGCAGCTGCTTTCTTCAGATTACATTAAAAATTATCTTGCTTGTTTTACAATTCCCCCTTTTCCAACCAGGAAATTTGTTTCATGTTGTAGATAAGGCAGAGTGTATTGATAGCACCCTGCTGCTCATTCTGTCACCATGGGTTTATAAACCCCAGTCTGGAAATACATCTCATTTAGCATGGAGCATAAAACTGTGCTTGGATGCTGAGCCCCCCCAAATAGCAACAGCACAACTGTTCTCCAACCAGACAGAACAGTTCATCTATTTCTTTTTCAGTCATTAAAATAGAAAGATTCCAGGGAGTGAATGAAATAATTTTGCTGCATAGCTTGGTTATGTCAGTCACCAGAATCTCTTGTTGAAGTAAGATCTCAATGTTTGCATACTAGCACGTTGGTTTTCTTGAGCTGATGGAGGTTAACAAGCTAGATTTCAAATATAATAGTGCTTTACCATGTCAGGATTTTTGAGTCAGGAATAAAAACTAGAAAACAATTCACTAAAATAACTCTTTATTTAATTGGCAATACAAATCTGCTTGAATCCACTAGATCTGTTTAGTCTGCTTTTTAAATTATTCAATTAAATGAGTAAGTGTTGTGAGTCATTTGAGCACTTTGTCGACATTCATGCTGTATTTCACGTGTTTGCATTTCAGTGGCCTGTAACCATCCTCACTGCTTCTTTTTCATTCTGTGCAGATGGGTTCTCTGATAAGAGCTCTCACTGTGGTCAAGAAGCACAGAATGTGGAATCTGCCCCTCCAGGGAACCCTGAAATAGAAGATGCAGAAAGTAAAGCAAAAAAAGATAAAAAAAATAGAGAGAAAGAGAAGAAAAAGGGCAAATCTAAAATCAAGGAGAAGAAAAGGAAGGAAGAAAATGAAGATCCAGAAAAGAAAAAGAAGAAAGGCTTTGGTGTGATGTTGAGGTACGGCATTTTACAAAGCAAAACAGCCACCCATTCTCATCATAAGATAGGAAACAACTGATGCTTTCATAAAGTAGTGGAAAAATTATTTCACTTGGATTCAAATAATGTTGATGTTATTGAAAAAGAAAGCAGTTTATACTTTTACACCAAACTTGTAGCTGCGGCAGAAGACATTTGGCAGACAAAATGTCTTTTTGTGCCTTTGAAATGCATTCCCATATGTCAAAAAAGATTCAGGGTTTTCAGGCTTAAAACAAGTGTGTTTTGGTGGGGAAGGATTTGTGGGGAATATTTCTGAGTAATACAAGACCCGCTCCCACACTCGGACCTTTGCCTTGCTTATCTTCCTTCCTGGGCTGTGGGGAGAGCAGGATTCCTTGTGTTACTGTAAACAGTCTATAACATTGCTGTTGCTGAAAACCACTGGCTATGATAAAATTTTTGCTTTGTAGCTTCAGCTATTGCCTGTGGTGCACAAAAGTTCATTGTCCTTCTTGCCCAGCACGCAAGTGTTTGGATTTCTTCTCTGGCTATTTGTTCTGTGGTTATATACTCTGGAATCATCAGAGTTTTTCAAGCTGTCTCCTTGCTGTTGCTGGAACATGTGGTGCTGTAGGCACTCTGGTTGTTATCACTCCTGCCTCGGGTACCTGTTGACTCTATTGATGAATTAATTGTTTCCATTTAAATAGATCATTGCAATTAATATAGGATATGTGATGAAATTTAAGGTCACCTGGAGAAGGTTAGACTGTATGACCATGTGGTTACTTGTGGCCCTGAACACTTTATGTCAGCTACTGGTGTTTCTTGGCGTGCTGTATTGTAGGCAAGCCAGATGTGTATAAAAGCCACAGTCACTGTTTAGGCAAAGCTACATTTAACTAGTAATCTAAGACATTAATCTGCAAGATCATTCACTGACAATGATCTTCATTAGGACATTAATATATGAACTTGCATTACAGCTTTCTGTTGCTATGTTGTCTGGAGTGAAATTACTTGTGTTATATTAACATGGAAGGTTTTAGCTGACTTTCTTCCATGTATCAGCAATAAGAATGGTCTAAAAATTGTCCTATCAACTTTTGAACTCTGTAGAGATACGTCAAAAATACATAGGCATGTTTATGTGCCAAACTTACATCATTTCAACAGGTGTTAGTGTTCATAAAACGAAGGTGCATGGATATACCAGTCTGCTTTCAAAATGGGCCTCTTTAGGAATATGGAGGAAACTTGTATGCACACCAGTGCATACTGTTTAAAGGAATAAGGCTTACCATAGAACAGTAGTCAAAACACTGAAGAATTAGGTGGGTGAGTCCAAAAACTCTTGTCTATCTTATTTTCATTCTTCTTTTTAATTCTTTGGTGTGAATAGGGAAGAGGATGGCAGTGGCACAGAGGTGAGGTCTGACAAAAGGATAAGTATTGTTTCATATATAACAGATATATGGCAGAATCAAAGATTGAATTGCTAGGTTTTATGGGGGGTATGATGCCTGAGCCAGAAAGATCACTGGAATCACATCATAATCCAAAACAAGCTATTGTAGTTGACAAAACCTCTGATAATGGTCAATATACAAAGCTGGGAAAGATAGGTTACCATTCTTAGTGATTCCTTTTTTCAGAATATATTTCCCATTTTGATAGTACACGAGGTTCTATTCTTCTATCTGTTCTTTCCATAAGCTTGTCTTTGGTTTAAATGGATGATCTTCCCAGCACACAGTAATTGTTCATAATATTTACTTGTATGGCAGCAAAGAATGGGTATTTTTCTCCCACACCATTGCAAATCTCTACAAAACAACAAAGATGGAAGCAACATGTTATAATAAACAGAGTAGGAGGAGTAGGTAAGAGCTAACAGTTCAGCTGGGAGACTTAAGAGGTTCTGCGTTCTTGTTGGTGTTTCTTTCTAGAATTTATAAAACTGTTCTTGAAAAGAAATTCCTTCCTGAAAAGGCGAGAGTCCAAGGGAATCCCAGCTATGACAGATGTGAAAGAAGGGTGCTGACCTGCAAAGTAAAGATTGAACAAGAGAAAACAGTGTGAGTTTACAAAAGAATTGGGGACCATATGTCTTGCGGGAGATGATCAAATCCAGGCTGGTATTTTTTCAGGGAGAAACTGCTGTGTATGACATGAAAAACAAAGCCAATTAATCTGAGTGTTTTTAAAACAAATAATAGGAAATTAATGGTGAAATTTAGAACAGGTGAGATACCGACTAAATTTTAGATTCAAAAGGTGTTTTTTTCAAACTGGAATTTTATGCTGATGTGAAGGGCGAGGGGTGTCAGGATGGCTGGGGAGGAGGAGACTGCAGTAAGAAGGTTTGAATGATCCAGTATTTTAGCAACACGGATGGAAAGAAACATCCAGATTTTTTTATGACGTTGTGGGGATGGAACTGGCATGTTGTATTGGTAGAACATCTGTGGAAGGAAAGAGAGGAGTTTAAGCTGACAAAAGTTGTGAGCTTCTGCAGCAGGAATGGTGGCTACTACTTCTTGGTAGCTTAAGAGAAAGAAGTAGAAAGAAGTGTTTAGAAACTGAGATGAGCTCAGTTTTTGACATGGTGAATTTAAACTGGAAAGGGAACCTGCAATAGGAGGTATTATAAAAGTAAATAGTGTAAGGGAGCAGAAAGCTCAGTGGAGAAGGAAATCTGTAGTGTGCCTGTTGTAGATAGGGTGGTGGTTGTGCTGTGAGATCACCAAAACCAAAAGGAGGAAAAAGGAACAGAGCTCTTGCTAGACTGACAGAAGAGAAAGAGCCAAGGGAAAATAAGTTACAATGGCAACTGACAAGAGAGGGAAGAGGATATATGTGCCTGGGACTGGGGAATGTCATGAATTTTTTTACCTAATCCAGTGACTGCAGCCCTGTGACTAATTGATCCTTGCAGGAGCTGGAACCCCCATTCTGCTATGTTCATACTGTTTGTAGTTTTGGGGCAGCGTTGTTCAGAGCTGTTTCAGCTGTGCCTGCATAGTGCTGCTGTGCTGTGTAGATGCATCCAAACAGAAAAACAGACTTGCTGAACCCATGTCAAGGTTGGCCTGAGATAAGCAGGAATTGATCATCTGTGGTGAAAGCTCCAGGACCAGAAGGACAATGGAAATATTTCTGATATCTTGCCAGAAAGTGCAATGCTAATTAAGACACATGTCAGGTGTAAAGGACAAAAGAAAGAAGAGGCTGAAACAAAAAAAAAGAGGCTGGACAAAAGAAAAGAAAGAAGAGGCTGAAACAGCTGCTGAAAAAGTCAAAGGATAAAAGAAAGTGGAATTTGAGGTTAAAACAGCTGCTGAAAAAGTCACACTTGTCTGTGGTGAGATTTTTGTGCTATACTTGCTGGGTCACATATACAGCTGTAAAAAGTTTTACCTTGATGGTATGACCATGTGAATTTGCTGGCTTCTGCCTTACAGTCAATAACAAAGCATTTCAAGATGTTAAAACCAAACCCAAGTATTTATCTGTAGTACAAGAAGCACTGAGCTTTAGTCTTTTGCATCTGAGATTTTTGAACATATTGGAATTGCTACTGCATTGGGTTTTTGCCTTTTTCTTTTTAATTTAACAACAGAAAATAGCAAAGCTGTTAGCAGTTGCTAACAGATTTCACTTAGTGCCTCATCTGTTGCTCAGCTGCTATTTACTTGTAGTTTCTGGTCTTTTTTTACACATACAAAAAGAAGAATGATTGCTTCCCTGCTAAGCTTTTCCTTGATTGAAGCTTTATTTAGGTGACTGTGATTCAGAGAGACCATCAAGAAATCATGCTTTTATTTTTGTAATCATTGTTTTTAAAAAGTCCTATTTTTTCACCCCATATTAACTGAAACTCTTGGCTGCAGCATATTAATGAGTGTGGCATTTGGGGCAAAGTAGGTTAATGTACTGGAGATTTGAAATGCAGATGACACTGGTTAGTTAAGTCTCTGTAATCCAAAGTGCTATTTTACTGTGGTGCCAACTGCACAGTGTTTGTTTTCCTTGGTTGGTTGGTTCTGATGCGTGT
>JAWWES010000171.1:25800812-25892915 GCA_035583135.1 Lophotriccus pileatus
TAATCCAAAGTGCTATTTTACTGTGGTGCCAACTGCACAGTGTTTGTTTTCCTTGGTTGGTTGGTTCTGATGCGTGTATTGCCTGCCTTAGTTCTGCATGTGTGTATGTGTGTCCAAAGAACAACAGAGGTTGACTCCAGTAGCGGTTTTATGTAGCATTAGCCAAGGAGCATTTTATTTTACTTTCTGATGTTTTCTGTCTCTTTGTGCCATCATTGTTCACTAATAACCCACCACTAGACAACAGACAATTCTGTATATTGATATTGCATATCAAGAAAACAGCTACATTAAATACTTCTATTATTGGACCTGTGACTAAATGTATACTTGAGTCTCAGGAAAAAGCTAATGTCTAGCATCTGTACTGAATCTTTGTCAGAACAGAAATAATACCAAGTTCTGTGCAGACACGTAATATCAACAACATTTCACAATGACACATTAGATTCTTGGTTCATCCCTTTTCTCACATTGGGCTGACTGATTCTTTCAAGGCAACGTCGGTCTTAGAGACTGCTGGACCTTAAGTGAGCTGCTCTGTGCCTTTTTTTTCAGGTGTTTAGTATTTTCAGGAGAAACACTACAGTAAAACAGCATATTTGTGCCTTTGAATAAAGGTGTAGTGTGTAGTGTCATTGGTTTAGAACCGTCAAAAGCTTTGTAAGGTGGGCTCTGTAGGGTGTTTGGAAAGGTTAATGAACCTGTTAGTGCAGGGTGTTAAAAATCGCTGATGCTGAACACTAATGGAAAGCACATTATCACTTAGGACCAGGAATGCAAAGCTGATCTAACCAAGAGGTTAATAAAATAAATAAAAAAAATCATTCCTCAGTTTGGTAGGTGATGAACTCCAGATTTTAAATTTGTGATCTGTAGTTATTTAATTGCCATGCCTTGAAATACTATCAAAATATTCTCTTCTAACAAAGGTAGGCTTTGTGTTTCTAAATTAAGTTGGCAGAAGACTGAAACTAAATCACCAGGGAAGTGTGACCTCTGCTGTGCCATACTGCTCTGTATCCTAATCCCATAGCAGTTGTTACAGTGCTGGAGTATAATAAACATAAGTCTATGGCTCTCCCATTACCTTTTCTGGATAGCGGTAGTAAAAATTCTGGGCAGCCCTTTCAGCTTTATGGGTATGAAGGTAAGATAGCTAATGGACTTACAGCCACACCAATGGCATTTTAATAGGTAGCTCCCCCAGGCAGAGACCAGGAGGCTGAAGTCATAATTTTTTTTTGTGGTATAAAAATCCAAGAGCAAGTATGTACTTGATGACTCAGAGTAAAGAGTTGTGCTGAAATGGAGTGCAGTGCGAGAGCACCCTCTCATTCAGTCTTCATTTCTAGGCTTGGATTCAGGAAGAAAAAAACAACCAACCTTCTTCATATAAAGCAGTGCTTGTCAACTTGACTATTTCACTAGCAAATGTTTTCTAAATTAATAAGGTGAGAAAATGTCTATCCCCCACCAATACTGCACATCAACCATGACTTGCGTATTTGTGCACATATTTATTAACTGCAAGCCTAGGAAGCGGGAATATATACATGTGTATTAGTTAGATTTGCTTTTTCCTCTTCAGAAAGAGTGCAATTTCCCACATAATAGTTCATCTTAAATTATTTACCTTCCATTTCACAATATGAGCCATGAATATTTTATTTTTTGTCCCTTTAATTTGCCAATTTTCCTTTGAGCTGAGTGCCTTAGTGATTTTAATTTTTCATTCTAGTTGGAAGACAGAAATGACCCTTTTTTCATTACTACTATTATAGGCCTTGTGCTCAGAATGATACTTTTTACAGCCAGCACTGTTGAGCCTGTAATGGTATTGCAGAGTAGATAGCATAATATACAGATATTGACTTCCACTAAGTATGGCACTATGATAACTTATGGAGAGGAGTTTTTTTCTTCTCTGTGTTGCCCTTAGAAGTTGAGTGTTACAGAAGAAAAGGTAGCAATATATTGAAGAGGGACCAAATAATAAAGATGTGACTTTTAGGAGAGAGGCAGTGTATATAATGTTTTAATGTATTTATGTGTGTATGATGCTGGAAATCAGTATAGACATGGATAGATTAAAAAAATGCAACTAGATTAAATTATATTTTAATTAGGCTAAAGTTATTTTAGGGTTTTTTGCCCTTAATTGCAAAATGATCTTGGATGGATCGTGTGTATTTGATAGATAGCATCAGTTAATGAGGTGGATGAGCTGTTTAGAGACCTTGATTTCCTTTTGACTAATAAAATTCCCACTTTTCTGATAGGTATATTAGTAAATAAAACTCCACTTTGCTTGAAAGAGCACAAGAGCATGAGAGAGGAGATACCTAATCAATGTAGTGTACTTCAAGTTTGTCAAGTATTTTAAACTGAAAAAAACAAACATTTTATTTTACATGTATGATTTTTTCTTTTCCTCCACCATATTAATTCCTCCTTGGATGCATTCATAGTCAGACTGAAACAGAGAAAATAAGGGGTTTTATACTAAAAATGATCATGTGGACTGCCTACTGAAGGCTGATTTGTTTAATTAAGCATCTGTTCTCCCCTTAATATGCATGCATAAATCTCATTAACGTTAGATGTATGCAAGTGTAGTAAAGAAGAATAGACCCCTCACTCTCATTACTGAACTTGGATAACACGATTTATATTTACTTAACAGATCAGAGCAGAAAGTTCCCTCTGACTATTTAAAAGGACTCGAAATTGCAAACTGTTTGCAAGGAGCATGCTTTTTGTGAAATAGTTGCATGTTCACTTCAAGTTGAAATATCATTATTCAAGCCATTACTAAGCCAAAAAAAAAAAAAAAAAAAGCCAAACACTCAAGCAGCGTGCTTTGTCTGTAAGGATTAACTTTGTGCATTGTTCTACTTAAATGGATATTGCCTATTTAATATTGACCTCTGTGCATACCACACCCGCTGAAAGTAGACTCCATGTATCTCCTGGAGGCAGCATATTTCTTCTAAGTGTCTGTCTCCTCTCTCCCAAGAAAACCCTTCTGCAAGAAGAGTCCTAGAAAGCAAAGTGGTTTTTTGATGAATACTGACCACTGCAGCACTGTGTTTATCATCATTCACTACAGTTGGCCGCTACTTGCTCTAAAATCCATCTCTTCTTTGAGGATAAAACTTGACTTCAAGATTTTCCATATAAATTGTTGTACACTGGGTATTTCTGTAGATAGTACAGATGCATTATGGTCAAAGGTACTTGAGGTTTTAAAGTCATGCTCACAAGAACTTGAATTAAGGCTTCCTGAGCTGTATTTTAACCAATAAACACATATTTTGCTCAGGAATACAGTGTGGAGTGTAAGTTCTACCTTGAGACCAAAAGAATCCGACAGGTTTTTGCTGATTTTCTGATTCAGTAGTTCTTGTGACATGAACTTGGTAAATGGGGGGGCTAGGGAGAGAGACAACAATTAACAGAGAAGTGATACAGGAGGGGACTCCTGACAGATTCCTTAACTACAGAGTGCTTGCAGGTGCCAGTTTAATAGGTATTGCCATTAACAGCCATCTGTAGAGAAAATTAAATGTACTCATCTCACTGAATTATGATTAATGCCACACAAAGCAGTCAAACCAAAGTAATATTTATATTCTAATGCAGAGTCATTGATTAAATGCACATGGCATCTCAAATCCAGTTGACATTTTAAGTTGAAATGATTGCAGACATGTGGCCATTTATTTAACTATTACTTTAAAAAATGGGTCTCAACTTGTTATTAATACAAGAAAGTCAGACCTGACCAATATTTCAATAGGTTGACCTTTTGTTTTGCTGACATATAAAGGGAACAAAGCTCCTTTTGGGGTAGTCACAATTTCAGAGCATATGAAGTATGCTAGCTTCACAAAAAACTGACCCCCTGAACCACTCTGTCTCTTTCTTCCCTCTTTTTTCCACATAGGATTTTTGAAAGAAAATGAGGAGATGGTTTAGGAGATAGGAAAAGGTTTAGGTTTGGGGTTAGATAGGAAAAGATTTAGAAGGTAGTCTGAGAGAGGCTTTGTTTCAAATGCCTGCTCTGCTTCCGATTTCTTGCGTATCACTGGTTAACTCAGCTGCTCTGAACCACAGTTCTTACACCAAAGTTATTCTCTGTGCTTGTAAAAAATATAAATAACAGCATTTCCCTGCTTCATGTTACCATTGCTCAGCTAACCCTGTTAACAATTAAATACATTTAAAAACTAGTTGGCTACTCCTGTAACTATATAGCAGGCAAAAAGTTTTATTCTTAAGAAAATGAAAATGCAAAAGTAGCAAGCTTTCATGTGATTTTGCTCAAACTAATTTTCCTCTATTGCTAGGATTCTTTCATCTCTCTCTGAGGATGAGTTACTGTCTTTCCTTTTACTTTTTCCCCAGGGATTCGGATTTTTCCCATTTGCTAATCTCCTGTTGCCCAGTGTCTTATTTCCACTTAGCATCCCTCTTTATCTTTGTAACCTTGTCTCATTATTGCTCCCCATCCATCTTTAGCAAGCTTTGGTCAGTTCTCTCCTTGGAAAAGCAGATCAAAGCAAGCCTATCTGGGTTTGCAGGCTCAACCTTCTGCTGTTGTGCTGTTGAGCACTGTTTGACACAGAGGACTGGGTTGCTCACCCCCCCCCAGTCTCACTACTGCTAATGCATGGGATGGCAAGGTGGGATTTCTTCCCCCTCTCTGTACTACTTTTTTGCTGCAGACACTCTTACCTTCAGAAATGCATTTTGGAATGTAATGCCTCAGAATTATAGCTGACCTTCTATCTCTTACCCTGATTTTATGTTGTCTTGTTAGGAAAAAAAAGAGATTTGTCATTTCAAATTTAGCATGGGCAAACTCATTTTTTCTCTGCAGATTATTCTTCTTTATGTCCTTACTCTGTCATCATGAAAACTAGCAACATCTTTCCCCTTTCACAAATTCCCCTATATGGGACATCATTTTTTTGTGAACTTAAACCCACTCAGTGGGGCAGTGTCTAGAATTTGCTCACTTATTCCACAGCACACTGAAGACCTGACCATAGAAGTTGCTTCCCTTTCTGCTTGGACTCCTGTTGCTTCCAGATTATATTTTAGCAACAGGGAGGGAAAGAAATCAGTCTCTCTTGTGGATCACGCTGCTGGTCTGGTTCTGACTGCTCACTCCCGCCCTCATCAGCACAGCACCAGCTTTGTTTCCTTCCTGGTTTGGTTTGTGTTGGCTGACCAGTGTGGTGACATAGTGGTTAGAGCAACAACAAAACACTTGCCAGCCAGCCTGGCTCAGCAGCACACTTCCCGCTGCAACGTGTTGCAGCGAGTCTGGGCAGGAAGTGTTTTATAAGGCCCTTCAACTTCCCTGAGAGTTGTCTCTGCTGCAAAGCTTCCACCATGTGTAATGAGCACTGCCAAGACTTTAGTGATGAAGTAAGGTTTTATCTCCTTTCTGCCCCAGCTCCTGCTTTCCATCTCTGTCCACCAGTAGTAAGAAAAGGTCTTTACAGCTTGCTACTCTGCACTGCATTTGTTTGTGTCCCATTCACCTCCACCTCTTCTCATTTGCTTGGATGTGAAGGCAAAGGTGCAGGATTGATCCTTACCCAGCAGTTCCAGCTCATTCAGCAGTTAACTGGTGTTCCTATAAGCTCCAGCCTTTCAGCCTCAGCAATGCTTGTTTGTCACCACGTTTCTGCTTTTACTTTCTCCTCCTCCCTCTACCCAGCTCTGCCCCCTGAGCTGTCCACTGTCCTAGTTGTCACCCAGCTTATGCAGAGCCTTCATTAATAAGCCTAGAAGAGTTCCTTAGTTTGGGCTCTGCCTCCTGTTTGTGTTGCTTCTACTCTGCACCTTGTCATAAGTAGCAACTGCTCTGATTTTTCAGTGGTCAAGGTGCTGCTTGGCATTTACTAATTATGCTATTAACTGTCCCCCTCACAGAAAAATTTGCATTCAAAGAAACTTCTGTTTGTTTCCTTCACTCAGTGGAAATGACATCTCTAGGGTCTTGGCTTGGCCCCTGGGGCATTTGAAAAAATTTAATCTTGCTCTTTAAAGATCTTGGAATAATTCATAGTGGTGAAAATAAAGATGTCTTCTCCCTTTTCCCTTCTTGTGTTCTTGCAACTTCCCACTTCTCTATTTTGTTGTTGAGAAGAAACAGTAAAGAAGAAAAAAAAAATAAGCTGGGCAAATGTAAAATGTTAGCCAAATGCTACCATGAAAAAACCTGTCACCCTCTGTGTGTATATATTATATGAACTCTGAGATATGTGGTTAAGGAATTTAAAAAAAAATAAAAAATCAGTTCCTGAAGGTTGACCATCAAGGTGAAAAATTGTATGTGTCTGTGTGTATATGTAGTACAAGATACACAGGCCCCTAAGTATCTGCTATAGTTCTTTAGCATTTAACTTCAGTATTAGGTTTGAAGTAACGAGCTGTATGCTTGTGCCATTCATTGTCCCTTATTTGAAAGGAGTGAATACCTGGCCTCACACTAACCCCAGATTATCATCAGGTTGGTTGGTAGTAATGTGTAAATAGAATTGTAAAGCTATTTTCTGGTGACAGAAGGCCACCATTGTTATTTGCTATTTTCTTTGTAGCCAAAGAACCCCAGTGAGTAATGAGTCAGGCACTGTTCATTCTACCTCTGTCATCTTTTTGTATAGTTTTTTTATCCTGTAATGTGGAAATCTGTATTACAGTAGCTTAGTATAACAGAAATCCTAATGTTCTGTTTTTAATTAAAATTAGATTGAGGAAATAAACAATTCAAAGAAGTTAGCTTTCCTTTTTGCCTCCACACACACTCACACACAAATGTGCTTTCCATATCCTCTTCTGCACTTGGAAGTGTTTGTTTCCATTCATATGCTCTTGGATTGTTCAGTCTCCCTAACAGAGCAAAGGAAAGAGTCTCAAGGAAGCTCACTTTCGTTCATTTAGTCATCTTAGCAAAACATGTTTTTAAATGGTTGATTTTTTGTCTGTTTGATTTAATGCAATTTGCACTGTAAAACACAAGGTTTTATATAAAACCTTGTCAAAATGAAGATTTCACAAAATCAAACTGCACTGCTTTTGAGAAAAAATTTCCACAATACAGCTGCAGATTTTTATTGACTATGTGTGCATATACATTCACCAGAGTGACTTAATCTTAGTTACTCAAAAAGAAATTAGCAAATATTTCTTTCCTTTAAAAAAGCAGATTATTATGATTGTAAGTGCTGCAATAGGTTAATGTACCTCTTCATCTCTGAAGACCTCCGCCCCATCTCTTTTGTAATGAATTCCTGTTTAGGCTATTTTAGCTCGGTTGTCATTTGTTGCTTCCCAAACCATCAGTCATCTGCAGCAGTGGAGGGTGCTGTAGGGAGGATCAGGCAAGGCTCCAGGAGCTCTGGGCTGAAATGGCTCGGGAAGATACGCAGACAAATTTCTAGGTATAGGTTTGCTTTGAATTCTCTCCGCCTGTAGCAGTGGTGTTAATTGCTTTGTTCCTACATGTGAGATGTTTGCTGGTTTCAGTAATTGTAAAGTGGAAGTTGTATTTACATATGTGTAGTGTGAATGCTGACAATGTTCCTTCTGTAAGACCACGATGAGACCTGTAAATCCTGTGGTGTTGATCCTCTGGAAACTGCACAATTTGTTGACCTGCCTGTGAGGTCTGTTCCACCCAGTAAGTAGTGAAAACTGATTTGGCATGTCAGCTTGCTAATTCTGAGCGGATAACTGGCTTTAGTCCTCAGTGCTGTAATGAAGTAAATTTGTTTTTCTTGCATCTCCTGCATGGAAAATACTATTAAAATCTGTGTCTTAGAGATATTTCAGTGTTTTACAAAGACTTACATTTGTCTTCATGCTTGGAGGGAAGGAAAGAAGCCATACTCATACAAAATATGTGCTCTAGTGATCTAATTAGAAGCACATGAAGTTTTAGGCAGTCTAAAGTATGGTAACAAAATTATTCCAGTAAGAGTATATTTATTTAGTTCACCCTTAACATTTAGTCTGGTTTGTCTACCAGCTTCCTCTGTCTTATGGGGATATTCAGATTGGAGAGAATGAGTTTAATCTTTTTTGGTTTTAGGCTAGAGTTTAAAAAAATTGAAAGATGATGTTCCTGTCATAGTGGGAAGAAGGATCACTACTGGCCTTAGACCTGCTGCAGAAAACTTGCATTATACCATAAACTCCTGTCCATGCGCTTGTATGGAGTTGAAAGTAGAGGCAAAATGATCTTTCACTAGGGAAGATTAAAAAGAGAAGGAAAAGTAACCAGCAATCCTCTAGAGCTGGTGTGAGGATTGAGGTTTGGAATAACTAGATAGTTAAGACTTACCTTAATGTTAAGGCCTCAATCCAGCAGAGCAAAGCAATAAACTACAGCTGTATTATATATACTTCTGTCTTCTGTGTTCTAGGTCTTTAATAAAACAATGCATCCACAGCATAGTGAAAGGCTACATGGTGCTAAAATTAAAATACACAGGTAGCTCTTGAGAAGTCTGTTGGTTGTCTGTAGGGATTGTGTGCTTGAGTATAATTCACACTTCACATGTAGGAACTCAAAATTTTCTACCCTTGCTATTTTAACCTGTTACCTGTATTCTTCTATTTTTATGAAATCGATGTATTAGCACAAAAATCTTTGGAAGTATTGTATAATTAATTTCCAGAATATCAAGTAAAGTCTGTGTCTCTTTCCTTGACAGGCTGTTTCTGTCTCTATAATGAAAAAAGCAAAAGGTTAGGAGAGGAGGTGATGGATTTACGAGCTTGCATACTCTAAATACTCTGGGGGAGGGGAACAAGGAGGTGCTTAAGGGTTATGTCAGCTAAAAGGAGCTTCCTTACAGTAGAATAGTCTTGTCACATCACTATATCTCCCTCATCTTCTCAAGGACACACAGGCACTCAAAGATGTCGAAACAGCCCACACCTGGAAAAAAAGCACGTTTAACAGAGCATTGTATTAATGGTTTCATGGGACACCAAGACCATTTGTTGATCTAGGCTGTCAGTTTATTGTCTTTCTCAGTCTTTGTTTATTTTGTGTACATCAGCCATTCGCTGTGTACCTTGGGACACAAATTGCCTGTAACTGATCAAATTTGCTGGTCAAAGGTTAAGTCACTCTCATGAGGCTCTTTGCTTGTGATGGCATTGGTGTCTGTTGGCTTTGATACCGTATTTATTGCAGTAATATTGTAATGACTTTTCACAATCATTAAAGCTCAATAGAAAGTTCTGGTGTGACTGTTCCAGGTAGGCAACAGATTGGTGAATTGGGGCTGTCATTGCTTGAGCAGGTTTTGTTGTGAGGAATCTTATATGTTTTATTTAGAAAATGTAAATCAGACTGAAACTGGGAGCATGATTTTCTGTAGAGGGAAATCCTTGTTTATGGGGGCTAACATTTTTTGTTGTCCAGCCACGTTTAGACCAGCTCCACCTTTAAGTTTCCACAAAACTAAAAGGAAAATTGTGTTGAACATCTAGGTTTCTGTTTAACAACCACCATGCAGAGCAGTTACAGACCTAAAACAAGCTTTACAATATAAAGGTTTGATATGGAAATCTGTAATACAAATCAGAGGAAATTTCATGTACAGCAGTGATCAGAGAAGGAGAAAAAATATGGAATTAAATTGGTTGCATAAAATGTCACACTAATTTATAAGCGAAAAGAGAAGATTGTAAATTAAACACTGAAGTATGAGGGTTTCAGTCTGTTTGTAAATATTGACTTAAAATGAACTTTAAAAAGAAAAAAAAAAAACTAAAATTGTGGTTGGTAGCCTTCTCAAGGAACTAGTTTCAAAGGCTGACCAAACAGAAGAGTGAGACCAAAATAAAACATTGGGGATGAGGAAAAAAAGCCATGCTGAAAAGCAACTTAAATTGGTACAGTGTCTGTACACAGATAATTGAAGCCATGAGATTTAATTAAAATTACCAAGTGGATGGTGCTATCAAGAATGAGACAGTGAGGCTTAAACAGAATTTCTCTGAATGCGTATGGGGAATTCTAGGAGCAAGATAAGAAGAAGAACAATTTTACTGTCAGCTACAGAGAAAGGTATTCACTGAAGGACAGCTCAAGCTGTGGGCATTCTTCAGGACCCCTGGGTACCAAATTTCAAGGATAACCAAATGCTTTATAAAAGCATCTTGTGATCAATTGTATTGAGTGGCACAGAGAAGTTACATTGAATCAACACAGATGACAATCCATTTGGCTGAGCAAAGAAAGATCGTTACAGACCTTTAACACAGCAGTTTCAGTTCAGTATCTGTCCATTTTGGAACTTGGACTTGTAATAATTGTGTTGTTCTCTTAAATGAAGTCAATAAACAGTAGCAGTTCTCAAACACAGAACAAAGAAAGCTGATAAAGTACTGTAGCAAACGGGTTTTATAACCTGTTGCTTTAGCACAGGTACAGTTTGTGCATTTAAATGGCAAATGAAAAAATTCCAGGTGGTCAGACTGAATTTGCATGGCCAGTGATGAAATTGAGGGTAAAAATGTTTATTGTTTCATGGTAAAAGGGGAAGGGATAGGGATCAGCTCCACAAGAGACCAGACCTGACTGCAGAAAATGTAGTAGAAATACCAACTGAGGTAGAGCAGAGTGATCAGAAGGAAGGGTTTGGGAAATCTAAATAAGCAACTGTTATTTCAAAATAGTGGAGAACATCCTTGATCCTGTTGCTCTTCCTGAAATAAAGCAGGATGTTGTGAAGAAACAGAGATTGGTCTTAAACCACAGAAATACAAACAGGTAGTGCCTTTGTGGCAAAATTTTCCAGTCCAAGTTTGCTGTATTTAATGGAAGTCTTGTACTGGAGGAGACTCACAAAGCGTTCCTGGGCATATACAGGTGTGAGATTGAAGTGAGCCAGATGAAGTTGTGATGAATTATTTTTTTCCTTTGAGTTGTAAGGGTGTAGGAGAATTAACTCTAGTCCCAGTTCTGTGTGGACTTTGCAGCGATGAATATTTTTTCAGACTTGCTGGGGAAATCCTAACCTGAGACTGTGAGAGCTCGTAAGATCCACTTCTTCCCCGAATAGTGAGCCTAGAACCAATATATCAAGGTTCTGTATTTCTTCCAGTAACTCAATATCAGATTTTTTTTAATTCAGAAATACATTTTAACTGATAATCCTGAAAACTGCAATCTAAACTTAGAGATATTTCTGCTACTCATTTATTCTCACCAGTATACAACGATGTCTGAGACCAAATTCATCTTTTAGCTGCATCTTTACAATCCCATTCTTTTCACTTTTGTTTCACGAGAATAATTACAGATTAAATTTAGCCTTTGTAATTTGTAAAAAATAATAAAATGCAGGTTTCTGTTTATTACCATTGCTGGTATTTGCTGTTAAAAGGAATAAAATTTGAGAAACTAATTTTATTTCCTTAATATATGGCAGAATTCCCGGGGGAAGCAGATCTGTGAAGCACTATTTCTGCTGTGTAGCACTCAGTGTTGGGTAGGAGAGGAAACAGCCTTTTTGTCCCTGGGAATTTTGATTTTCATACAATGTCTTGCCTGGGTTTGGACAGCAGTTTCAAAACTAAAATGTTCCCATTGGGATAATTCTGAAAAAAAAAAAAAAAAAAGATTGGGTCGGTTAAAATGTGCATTTTTATTCTCCCTTGTCATTTTCAGACCCTTTTAATAAGGGCTGAGATGAATATTATTCTGAAGAGTCACTTTGTTTAAAATCCCCTTACAGCTTCCTGTGAAAATACAAGAAAACTTGACAATTTAAGAAATCCATTTGTGACACTACTGAAAAACAGCGAAATATTGCTTACCATATGAAAAGCTGGTAACCTCTCCACTCTGATTGCTTAGTGGAGTGTACCATCCTAGGCAAGAGAAATGGGATTTTATAGTACTTCAGGAAAAGGACCGTACTGATTGCTGAAACCAAGGTTTAACATAATAAAAAGTGCATATGATGGGACTGAAAAATGTAACCTCTTCTGTATAGTCATTGCTGCTATTAATTCTAAAAATTTGGCCTGTGACATTTCTAGAACACGGAGCAGAGCTAAAAAGAACTTTAAAGTGAAAACAACTTAAGATCCAAAAAATATATATGGTAGTAATAATAAACTTCTGATAAGGCATTACTCATGGCTGTGAAAAACAGATGCTGATGGCCAGTCAAGTCCCTGCTGCAACCCATGAGGATCTGGTAGGATTTACTGTGGCATTCAAGGTGTTCTGAGAAAAGTAAGAACCCTGGTCAAAGTAAAACCAAATATCATGGGCCAATAGATGTACTCCTAGGAAGGCCACTCAGCAGATTCAGCTGAAAGGCTATAAGATAAAATGAGTAGTGAAGAATAATGGCAACCCTCCAGGAGCAGAGAGGGAATACTAAACATGAAAATCAAGGCATATCTTTGCCATCCTTTATGCCTCTTATTTTGTTAAAAGTGAAGCCGACGCTGTGTGTCTTCTTTAAAGAGAGGAGTACTGATTTAAGGGCTTCCTCAGTAGTACTCCCCTCTCTGGATCCCCCTTGCCCCATCCTGTGTTCACAGACAACAGTGCCCTGTCCTGTTAGGTAAGGGACAGCAGGAGAAGTGCATGCATCCTTCAGTAGCCCTTCCCAGTTACTGAAAAGAAGTCTACTGTGTAATGTGAATGAATGAACAAAGGAAATGCAGGTTTGAATAAAATGATCACTTTTCATTCCCTTACTTTGAGCCTTGTAGCAGTAACTTTCCAGGTTTTCCCTATCCATGCCAGCCAAGAATGTTTTTCAAAGGCTGCCCCATAGAAGTCCCAGTGCAAAAGTTTCTTGTGTCTTAACTGGTTACAATTTGTGTCCATACACAGATGCCTTTCGCAGCTCATTTCCAGAATGAAAGTTGGCATTATGCTTGTTACTGTTCATAAAGTGAAACAGACTTTCAAAAATCATTTACAGAAGATTTGCTGTGACTACTGACATTTTCTGACAACCTAGTTTTTCTTGTAGACCTTCTTCTCTCCTCCCACCTCTCGCCACCTCCCAGTTCGTATCCTGGAAACAGCAGAAATGTATTTGGGAAAATGAAAAAGTTATGAATCAAACTTTGGAGGTATTTTTTAATTGACCCTGGGTAGACATTTAGATGGAGCTGATAGAAAGGTTGCAGATGTTCTGTATTAAAAAGTCTCTTTATATTAGATGATGCTGTGTCCTGCATTTAATGATTGAGTAGTCTCCTGTGGAAACATGCGTTTACCCGTAGTACATGTGGAGCGGTTTCAGTTATGTACATATTTCATCTGTCACTGAATTAACCTGCAAAATCTATGGGTAACCAGATCCTTTGGATGGAAGGGCTGGCTTGATGCTTGTTTGATAAGTAACTTTTTCTTTGGTACTAAAACTTAACAGGTTTGTTCTGAAATGAAGCCCTGATATTTCACTTGGAACCGTGGAGTGCATAGGCTTAAAAGCCCAGTATGTCACAGACAGACTTTGTTCCAGTTACGTTTTTCATAGTTTGCACTGTGTAATGTAGACTGATTTGGGGCAGGGGCGTTCCAGGGAAGGGTGGGCTGGGGTGGGGATGAAATTGGGGTGGTTAAAAAACACTGGTATTTTCAGTATTTAGAGTAAAACACTGTGAACTGGGATTGAGTTTCAGGCTAGAGAAGTGCTAACTTTAAATCTAATTCAATATGAGGGCTTTGTTAAAAGCTACCCTTCACATTATGGCTGGGAATCAATAATATTGTATAGTTTCATTCGCATTATATGAAAACATGATCATTTGCCTTTAAAAAAAAAAACACTTCATTTTTAATGTTGTAATCTTTTAATAATGAGTGGCTGAATTATCTCTGTAATTCATTACCCTTTCAGCTGTTAGATAAATGGGATATGTTATGGTTTGTCATTATTCTCCATGGTGGAAAGGAGAACAGACTGGGGATTTAAATCGCCTTCCACTGCATGGGCTCTAGACATGCTGATGACTTGCTGTGAGATTGCATTTAGTTCCAGAATCTCTGGTGCTTCAGTGTAATGCATTTGGTTGCCATGATGAACAAAAGCTTCTGATGGTTTTATGTAGGTGTACTAGAAGTGAAATGAAACAGAAAGAGGAAAGAATGAAAGTAAAATGTTGCTTTTTTTTACAAATGACTAGAGTCATGACTACTCACTACTAGAATAGTACAGAGGGAAAAGTAGAAATTTATGTTAGGAGGGAAACAGATATTATACAGACATGTCTACACATATGTAAGTGTGTGTAGATATATAATGTGAAATACAGTATAATCTTAACATTGTTATGTACTTACTTAGGACTGCACTGGCTCATTACCCATTGCATCAAGGATGCTCAAGTGTTTATTATGCTATTTACCAAATTATAGCTATTTCCTGAACAGCCGGCCTCTGCTGAATATGCTTGTATTCTGTCCATCTTTAATAATGAAGCCTGCACTTTGGGGCAGAAACATAGTCTGGCAATGATCAGCAGGAAATAAGAGAGAAATTGGTAATCTCTTTAGCCTTACTGTTTTATGCTGTTTATTTGCCTCTCCCAAGTATTTGTTTAGGGAACTTGGGCAGCATAGGTCAGGCAGCTGAGTTTCTTAGTGGATGTTAGGAAGTGGGCTGAAGAGCAAACAAATATCTAGTAAAATTTATTTGGTGGAGTTTTTTCGCATCTAAGATTTAGCTAATCTGTCTTGGAGGGAGTACTGTAATAATTTTAGTAAAAAGTATCAGTATGCAAATTTATCAACACCAGTTATTTTAATGTCCGCATAGGTATATAAGATGGATTATATATTAATAAAACACTGCTGGGAGGTAGAGGGATTCAAAGGATTGTTTGAATATTACCCTTTATAGTGGTGTAACTTTTACTTTTTTTCAAATACACGAGTCAGTTACACATACTGTTCCTCTTCCTGTGTACCACTGCTCCAAAGTTTAACTTGCTTGCTTGGTAATGCAGTGCTTAATCATAAATCTGATTTTATTTCATTTTAACATTCAGAAAAATATCCTCAATGAGGTTTAAGGAAACTGTTTGGAATATAAATGTTGGCATATAATCCCTTCAGTTATTGAAAAAATAGTCCAATCAATCTCTAGGTTGGCTTTTTAGCTCAAAATGCCCTAATGTGACAGGAATGCACTATAATCTGTGAAAGGAATGTCTTAATTTATCACAGAGTCCATTACTTTTGAGTTATATTTTGTGCTCTGGGTAGCTGTACTTAATTCTTCGGCCATAATATAGAATGAGGTCTTACCCATGATGTGTTTTAGAAAGTGGAGTTTACTGTTTTATTTTCCAAAGAAAAGAGTGTTTTCTCTTAGTATGCAGGTAAGTGCAGCACCTCGTAAGTTTTTTGGAACATGCTTGTAACTCAAGGTCTTAACAGTGGCAGGAGCTGGGCATTTTTTGTGTGTTGAATGTAGCTGGATCCTCTTCAACTTTTGCTTTTTTTCCTCCACCGCAAAGTTCAGTACTTCGTATCATTTCTCATGTACTAGAGAGTTTTGGTCTGGACTAGTTGATTAAATGCTTGAATTTGAGTTAAAAGTACACTGAAGTCAGGCATGTGTTCAACATTATTCTGTGTGTTTGGACTTTGAAGAACCTCCAAATCTATTTAGGATTTGATATGAAAAAGAGTTACATTCTGTTTTAAGGTACTTGAATCTACCCATGACTTACTGCCAATTTTTGTTGCTAACAGAGATGTTCTGCAGCCCCAAACTTTGTACATCTGTATTCGATAAGGCTGGCAAGTGTCTTTGATTAGGGTGTTTTTTTGGAGTGGCCATTCAGAGGCAACCTTCTTCTGTACTCTGCTGTGCCTCATAAAGAAAGGGTTTTTACATTAGTGAAGAGCTTAATTATATAGGAGCAACATAGTTGTTTTGGGTTTCAGACTTATTTGTCCTGGAAAATTGAAATGTAACAAATGTTACCATCTGCTGTTCCCCGCCCCCCCCCCCCTCCCCCCCCCCGGCACTCTTCGTGCCCCAACAGATTCTCTTCCTCTCTTTCATCCTTACTATCTGATTCAAAATCTTGTCAGGGTACTTAAGGCATGTAGTAGCTTCAAGGCATGAAGCAAGAGATCAGCTTTTCCCAGACAAGATTCCACACTTGTTCTGTGAATTAAGGGTTTTTACAAAGGTTAGCGAGAACTATAACAGCACCTTTTTTCTCCCTGAAAAGTAAACTTGACACATCTGTCACGTCTGAGGACTGGAAAATTCTGGCTTCATAGAGGAAAATGTGTCACTGTGGTGTATGTCATCTGACCTAACTATCCTAGAGATTTTTGTTCCATTTATCTCCTACACGCTTTATATAATGAAGGAAGTCTCCCTAGGCATGATCAACCACAGAGAGTGAGTAAAACACAATGGTTTCAATTAAGGTTTCTGCTAACCCAAGTTAGTTGTTACTCTTCAGTCAAAGGTGCTACCTTTCACCTTGGCAACCAGTGATAATTATTCTCTTCAAAGACATTGTGTAGATTTTCACTAGGCACTGCTGGCAACCTTTTGCTTAAATTTGTAAGATGCTTTCTCTATTTTGAGTCCTAATGTTTTATTCCTTTCAGGAAAAACAACTTCCCTGTGACCTGAATTTCTGGAGTTCTGTGATTATCTCCAATGTGAATATCTTGATAGGAAATGCTACAAATTTTTTTATATCAGCCAGACTGTATTCCCAGCATGCGTGCAACACAATTCCAGCAAACTTGGGTAACTGCTTTCCTTGTAGAAATCTGTCCATAGCACAAAAGAGCTACTAAAAGAATTGGAGCAGAAAACCATAAAACTCATATGTTAACCAGTTTATTATTACTAAATTATGTTCAAGTGCCCTCATTTCCAGGCAGAATACAGGAATTTGAACCCAGCTAAGATGTTTCAAGAAGGGGTGAGGAAGGCACTGAAGAGCATTTGTGATATTTTTGAAAATTCAGTTCAGTTTCTCTGAGCACCCAACCTTTACACCAAGACTGTTTTCCAGAGGGCCTGGAGTAGTCAAAGCTGTTGCAGAGTTAAGAATCCTGGAAGCCCTGGCTTCTCCCAGCAGGTTGCAGCTGCCACAGAGCAGCAGCAATGCTGTTAGCGATGGAGTGGAGGAAGAGAGGAAGGTGGTTGGGTTTCCTCCCATCTCCCTTGGGCAGCTCCCCAGCAGACTGTGCAGGGGCAGCTCTGGATGGCTCCTTCCAAAGCTCTGGGACCCAGGAGTGCAGAAATGCTGGTCTGCCCTAGAGCTGCAGACTGTAAGGTCAGACTTTTGTCGGAGGAGGTCAGGTGATCTGCTAAGGCACAGTGGAGGCCTTTCTTACCTGATGTTAGATTGATATCAGACAGGATTTTTCACTACGAAGTGTTCAATCTCCTACAAAAACTTTGTCAGAATTTTTCCTTCCAGTTCTGCGGGAGGGCTGCACGCTCTGTTTTCTTCATAGGAGCTGCCAAAGCAAACAGCAACTCCACCCTAAAAACTGAACATTTAAAGCATCTGCATAAAAAAGAGAGATGTAGCAAAGCTTTCTTTGGCACTGCATAATGTTATGGAGTGGTTTTGCTTCCTAAACATTCATTGCAGGCATTTTTGATTTTGTAAACAGGGTTCATGTGGTCAACAAATGCTGCTGAAAGAAATTACCTCGGTGGTTTTAGTTGGGTTGTTACTACAGACATAAAAAAGACACGCATTGTGTCTCATCTGAGCAGGTATGAATAGTAAAGTGGGTTTTTTTCCGTCCTAATTCTGGTAGTAGTTTTCTGACTTCTGGTAGTAGTTATCGGGATGGTCCAGGAGCAGAATATCAGGGGTGAAGAGAACTGTATTTTAACTTGGGACTTCTTTTTCACACTGTATCTACCTTTCTCAGACTGGAACATCTTTACAGAAAATTGATGCATATTCACATTTAGGTGTATTTTTTTTAGCTAAGCATAAAATTGGAGACCCATTACCTGTGTGGGGAGAGTGAGTGAGGGGGTATGCTTTATATGCTATATGATTGTCACTCTCACACTACTTGTAAAGAGGATTCAGGCAGGTTTGCAGCGTTAGTCTGGTCAAAGACATTTTGTAAACAAAACCTGTGTATCTGTCATAGCATTGCAAGCTACTTTTGTATGTGCAAGTGGCATTGAACTTGTAAAAGATCTTCCTTTTTATTTGAATTCTCTTACTTTCGTTTTCTCCTTCTGTGATGAAAAAGACTTATTAAGTAAACACCACCTGGGTTAAATATTGTCCTATGGAAAATCTTACGTGTTAGAGTCAAGAGCTACTGACAAGAAGAGAGTAAATAAGGAAAGGTAAAAATGTGCATTCATAAGCCTGTAACAGCAAGGCCTAAAATGTGAGATTTGCAAATAGAATTATGAAAATGTCAACAAATATGAAGATGTTTTATAATATGGCTCTTACTGGATGACCTTGTACCCCACCTGACTTTTTAGAGATGAACTGTAAATTCTTCCATTCTTTCTCATGCTTGGGTTGCTCCATCTCACACATGCAGGTGTTACAGTATTACTTTGAGACTAGCTTTAGAGATGACCCTGGTTCATCTCCTTGGGACTGTGAAAGCCCAAATAAACAGAATGGGACTGTGTTAGAAGAATTCATAATCATTCTGAGACACCTCAGTCTGGAAATGAAGAATATGTCAAAGGTATGGAAAGCTTAATTGACGGCCTTAAAAAAACCCAGCAACGAGTAACCAGATAAATGGCACAGACTGTTAATTAGATGTCTAAATTTACCAATTGTGTCAGGAAAATTAGGACACTGGGAACAATATGTCCCTAAGCTGCTCACTAAACAACTGCTGTACTACTTATTTATATTTATCTGATGAAAAAGTACGTGCTGAAAGGAGCACAGGCGGAAATCTCTCCTCTCTCACCAGCCTGAAGCTCCCAGACCTCTCTTCTCACAAGGCTTCTGTGTCCTGATATTCCCTTGTCTGAACTGATCATTGTAATATGTGGCCTCTGGAAATATTAAGCTGTTAGAGAATTTTGATAGTGTATGTGCAGGAGTGAGCCTTGGGGACTTCTGAGACCTAATCCGATGTTCAGTGAAGAGGATTTACAAATTCCAGTTTGTTTCATAAGGAACTGAACTGGGCCCACTTTGATGAGAGAAAGGGGGAAGTTAGACACCTACTTAGGTTTCTATGATTTAAGTGTGTACATATTTAAATAAGTGTGTACTGCAAAATGTGGAGTATTTACATATGGGTATGATTATGTGCATATTTAAATACATTTACAGCTAAGTAGGCAAACATTTACATGCATACCAGCACAGAGGACTCTGTTTCCACGTGGCTCATTGCCCTGTGCCTCGGTCAGGGAGATGCTTCCTGCAGTGTCTCCAGCCAGCAAGCAGCTTCCAGCCATGAAGAAAATAACAGCTCGCTTCTCATTCCTCCTGACTTACGGTGTTCTGCATCTGTGAGGGTCAGGGGAGATTATAACTTCAGTGATCACTAATTGTCTCTTAATTAGACAGGGAGAAGTAGCTCTTTAAATTGCTAAGTCAGTCTTTAGCGTCCTTCCCTGTGTACCTGATACTAGGCAGGGCTAACAACCTGAGAGATAATAATGGTGTTTTGAAAAATAGATGTTTTGTTCATTTCTGACGCTTTTAAGTGGTAACTTTCTAGTTGTATTCTCCCCAGAGCCTGCTTTGGGCTAGTTGGTTTGTTTTTGCTTCAGAAGGGAGCTGTGCTACGTGTGCGCTGCTTGGTTCAGGGTGCTGTGCATGCCCTGCTGTTGGGTGGCCGACGGTGCTGGTCACTGGCTGTAGCCCACAGTGTGCTTGGCTGGCAGCCCTGCTCTCAGGTGCCTGCTGATGCAAGTGCTGCTGTACCAGCCCTGATTTTTGGAGTGCTGAGCCATGTATTGGCTGGAGCTGTGCTAAGTGGCTTGAGAGATGTGTCAGGCAGGTGATCATTTGAATCCTTTGAAGGGAAGGTCAAGTACTTAATGCAAGCTTCAATAATAATAAGAGAAACTCACCAGTGTTACTGGCTGCAGAGTCAAGATGTAAAAGGGGAGATACTGGGGTTATAGGGATGGGAAAGATCTGGATGGGGGTTTTTTTGCAGTTGTGTCAGTGACAAAGTACAATCATATCTCAGGCAACTTGGATTAATATTGATATGTTCCTAGCACAGCACTGGGAGAGAGGTCCCAAGCAGTGGCTAGTGCTGATCCCCTCTATCCAACTGCAGCTGATTCTCTGCAGCTCTTGAGAATTCTATGCCATCAATGAGTCAGTAAGTAACAGGAGAAAATATTTGCTAGGCTAGAGTTATGAAATATGGTCAAGTCTGCCTGCTCTGCATCATTATCAAACAGAGCATTATGGACTTCTAGATTTGTATGAGTCCATTTTTGGCATTGAATAAAAGCGGAGTGAGACATTTCCACTATGAACACATTCTGCTAGGAGAGGGATGTTGAAAAAGAAAATTGGACAGCAGCCTTGCAACATCCTTTTTCAGTGTGGTGTTGAACAAGACATGGTCTTGAATGTGTGTGTGGGGGGGGGCGGGGGGGGTTAAGAGTTCAGATGAAAAGTTGTAAGGATTTCTTGAGGTAAAAGTAGGTGGGACCAAAAAAGTTCTGACTTTTAATTTTCTTCAGCTTTGCTGTGCACAATTTGTTCATTGCAGAAAACAAGTTCTACTATACAGTTCATGTCAGATCAAAACATTCTGATTTTAGTTCCACTTGTGCCAATACTGACTTTTGTTGATAGCAGGGCAGGGAGATGTGGACAACAGTGTATCAGTATTCAGGTAGCATAGCTGAAAACTGGTTAATCTCGTAGTAGCTAATACAGCTTGTTACCTCAACGTTGGCTTTACCTCAAGAACCTCCAGCCTTTGCCCAGAGGAACAATTTCTGTGGGAAGGATTCTGTTTGCAGCCTACTGCTTCCTTGGCAGCCCCTTTGCTGCCACGTTCCAGCTGGAGTGCTAGGCTTTGTCTCGCCCCTAAGCCTGTGGCCTGTCACATTCTCCAGGTGATCAGGAGCCTTGCTGAATGTCCTTGTGCACAGCAACAGTGTTTCCTTTTTTTGCTTTTAATTTTTTCTGGATGAGGGTGACAGGCAGAAACGGAAGAAACTCGGAGTTGTAAGGATCCAGGCAGCTAAAGAAGTTTCCAACATCCATTCTTGGGTTTTTTTTCTGTTTTGCTGATGAGGTTTCCTTCCAAGTACGAAGGAATCTGTTGCTATAGGGTCCTATCCATTTCAGTTCAGAAGTGCTACTCTTGCTGAAATAATCACTTCTCTAAGACACTTCAGGAAAAAAACTATTTTTGCTTTGGTGGAAAACCTTAAAAAGCACATGGGACAGCAGGATAAAACTGACAGGTTCTTTAGCTTTGGGGGGGCAGACTTTGTGCTTTTGGAAATCGTGCTATATAAGCAAAATTAAGAAAGGGTGGGGAGAGGGGCATGTTTCACACCAGTGGCAAAAGCCTGTTGAAAGTGTCAGGGATTTTTTAGTTTTGCAGGCTTTAATGAGCTTCAGAGAGTTGTAGAAATTGATACATTAACTTATTCATATGGATTAAACTTTTGCTTTGTTGATAGAGTGGAGAGATCACATGGTTTACATGATGGCAAATTCATGAAAGAAACCAGATTAGTTCTTATTTAGCAATGAGCTATCCCACTGAGTTCATCCTTCTTTTCTGTCTTAGTGTTTGATGACTTTCCAGGAAATAAGAGGATAGCTTGTGCTTTTCAAATTAGTGCTGTTTTAAAGCACTTACCTTGTTATGTAACTCATCTTGTAAAATTTTGGAAAGCTTTGAACCCCTTCATAGTCATTATTATATGCTTTCTGACGGTAGTATCAATCTGCATCAGCTCCCTTTTCTCCCCCACTCTGTCCTTTATCACATACGAAAAATGTAAATACAAATTTTAAAGAATATTCTTCTCTGAGCATCACTTCAACATCAACTTCTGACTGCAGTCTGAATTCTGGCCCTGACAGTTCTCCAAGTTCACTATGTTTCACAGATGTTGGCTCTCAAGTAAGAAATCGTTCCAGTCAGTCTCCAAGTGGAGGATCCCCGCTGGTCTTAGCATGATGAGCAAGTGTCAAGTGGAAAACATTCCAGTGGACAGCCATGCTCCCAGCCTGAAACAATTGCCAGTAGCCTGAAGGGCACAGGCAAGAATAGGAATGAGGAATGAACTCACTTGCATGCCAGCTGACTTCTATAGGTGCTGTGTGAGGACAAAGATATGTTGCAGTGACGTGGCTTAGACATGGCAAAGGTGAGCCAATTTCCAATTTTGGTAATAGATTGCAATTTGGATCTGAAAGGAGAACTCAAGGAATGGAGCTTCTTGCTGGTTATCGAAGGGCCCAGGGGCTGATGGTGAAGAGCAGTAATAAAAAGAATTTAAGTAGGACTGATGATTCTTCATCTTGTGAATACAAATTTCAGAGTTATTTTTGGGTCTTGATTTGGGGTTAGGTATCAGGCTCAGAAAAAGAAGAATGCACTAGTTTTTTGGATTGGGTTATGATTCAGGGGAGAAGGGATCTAAGAGTATGCTTTATTTCTGGAACATCAGAGGATATGATGCAGGTCGGTTCAAAAAAAAATAGGTTATCAATGGCACAAGTGATCTGACTAAGTTTTATCCTGTACTCAAGTTACTCAATACTGTTTAGTGATGATAAGGGAGACCTTTCTTGATTTATCTTAATGGATTTCCTTTCAGAAGAACTTTTCTATGTCTTGATAAAGTTGCAGGTTTTTCATATTTTTCAACCATTTTGCTCTGTGTGTTTGATGTTTGGGAAAATAGTTCATCTGAGAAATACCTTCTTTTTTTGATAGGAGACGGGGAGTTTCTCTGGTGTGAGAATACCACAGGACAAACACGGTGTTTGCATTTGTTCTGAGCAGCTGTTCTATAAAATGATAAACACTGCATCTACTGGGGGAATTACAAAGATGGGCTAAAATGAAATAGGCCTTTCTCCTTTGGCCCTGCCTCAGGAAAATGAACATTTCTTAGCATGTCCTGTGACTGGAACCATGAGGACAAGCAAAGCTTCTCTTGAGTTTGTCTCCTAGACCATGCTTAAATTCAGGGAGTAACTACTGGAAAGCAGAGAAGGAATTTCCCAGGCAGGGTGTTGTTCCTGCCTCTTTCAATATTTGTTTTTGAGTAGGCGTGCTAATAAGACAAATTGGAATGTGGTGTCAACTAAATATGTTTTTTTTTAAATGTAGTTAAAGTCAACTTGCAGGTCAAGGTATTTAGTGCAGAGACATTAGTGATATTGGGTGTATATCTCAATACTAGTGTTCTCTTTTGCCAACATTCTTTCTCTGCAACAGAAGTCACACAGATTTTTGATGTTTGTTCATGCAACGTGTATGTTTTCCTTGTCTTTTTTGGTTAAGCCTAAATACCACATCTGAGTTCCTTTATACTCAAATCAACAAAAATCAAATATTTTGCACCTCAGTGCAGTTAAACCTATTATTTAGTTTCCTTGTCCAGGCATTTTGTTTCTCGGAGTCTTCATTCCACCTTCTGGATATTTCTTGAGCAAGATGAGAACCTTTAGGTGTCTTCGTGTCTTTACTTTTCCTTTTTCCTTTGTTTCGAACAGTACTAGACCATTATTTAAGATGAAATTCTCACTATCCTCTGTATAACAAGGAAGTACCCTATTTGGAACCAAATTTCAACCAATCTCTTAAATACTAGTGATTTTGGTTAAAGATTTCCAATAGCAGTACTGAGGCATTAGCTGGCTTTTACAACTCTGCTTATTTAGAGAATATGCCAGCTAATTGCTAGAGGAAGTGTGTCTAATAGTACAAAAGATGTAGTTGTTAATTCCCGCTATTGTGAGTGGACTTGGAGGAAGGTTTTTTTCAGGTGTACAGCTTTCCATTTATTGAAATTCAGGACCTTGGATTTGGCCATGATTTCTGCTTTATATTCCTGTATCCTGTGATTATTTTTTTCAAGGATCTCTGGACTATATTTATATATTTGTGATACTTGTCTGTTCAGCAGCAGCTGGAAAAGACAGTGGTACAAGTGAACAGCCATGTACAAGTGAGACAGAAAATGGCAGAAAAGTGATGGACTGGAGGGAAAGGGGTAAAGGGATTTCATTTTGCCCACATGAGAAGAAAAACAAAATTGAGGCCAGGCAACTGGGCTGTTTAGTTGCCATAAGACCATGGCAAAATACATCATCATGGCACTATAAATTAATAATGCAACTTCATCTAAAACTCTGTACATCTTTGGTACAGTTGTCTAGATACACAACAATAGTATGAGACTACAAAGGCAACTCGATTATCATGACAAAAAAAATCTGTTTTAAATGTTGTATCTAATAAATCAAAACAAGTAGTGGTATAGAATGATCAAATGATGAGTGGTACATATAGTTGATAAATTAAGCACTCTTTTCACTCTTTCCTATAATAGGAGACCAAGGATGCAGCCAGAGAAAGGGAAATGCAGATGCTTAAGTTGTTTCACAGTCAGGTCTCTGGTTTGTTTTACAGATTAAATACTTTCAGCTAAATGTAATTCATCAACTGTGAGCGCTTGTGCAGTGAAATTTGTGTTCATATGGTTGTGGGGTTTTTTTATACAGTAAATTTTTGGAACCATTGCCAAAACATGTTTTCCAAGAAGTGCAGGGTGGCTTCTCCTCCCCTCTCCTTGTGAAGGTAATTTTTAAACAATGACTTATGAAGATCAGAAACAGAAACAGTACATATGATCAGTTGCAGTTAATGATGAATAAGCAGAATGTTCATTGTAATGAATACTGATTGTGTTCAGTAATTCATGGGTAACATGTAAGCTAGAGTTTTTCTCTACAAATTATTTGATGGACGATGGCTAATCTCTCATACATTCAAGAAAAAATGTGATTGTATCAAGCACAGTTTGGAGACAAAAGAGAATTAATTAAGTTCATTGACTGACTACACACCCTGGAGTAGTTTTTTATCAACACTATTTAGTTTTTATTCATGCAGCGATACTGGCAGCTCTGGTGACAAAACTTTTAATGAAATGAATGATAGACTTCATCTGGATTCTTCAGCTTTCTGTGCTGCTGTGGGCTTTGAATTTAACATTTGTTTTATCACCCTCGTAATGAAGCTCTGTTTTGGACTAACTTCTTTAGGCTAAGACTGATAACATTCAAAATCTTTAAGGTACCTGTGCTCATTTTGGTCACTAGGTAAAATTAGCACCAGTAGTTTGGTATTGCAGATAGTTGAATGAGTGAATATAAGCTTAGGACATGGAGCTGTGGGGGCAATAAGAAAAGACAAAGCCTTTTGTGTGGTGAACAAAGCTTTGCTGTATCTGAACAAGAAAGCATGGATTTTTCTCTTCGTTGTCACACAAAAATTAACTGATAACACAAACACCAAGAGCAACTAATTATTTTAAAAATAGGGTATGAACATCTGTGGTAGGGAGTCAATATGTCAAAGGCAAGAAATATGCAAGAAGAAAAAAGTTTGGGGAATCTGGGCTGTTTGTGGTGTTTGTACAACTTCAAGCTACGTGGTTGTAATAGCCAGAGAAGTAAAAGTATTTTGTGGTTTTAAACACTATTCTAATGATTTTCTCTGACTTTGTCCAGTAAAATATATTTCTTTATCTGATTGCACCAGAATTACTTCTTTTAAGATTCAAGAAACAGGAGTGATTGCCAGGTTTTCACTGAAACCTGACAAAGACATTTTCTGGCTCACAGTTTATAAGCAATGCTTTTGCAAACAGAGATGACAGAGCTGTGTAGTTCATGTAATTGACCAAAACTTTCAGTCACTTAGTTCTGATATTTATTCTTTATTTATAAAGTGGCACTGAGGAAAAATTTTAATACCTTCAGTTTAGTTTCTCAGCTTGATGGGTCTGTTGTTTAATAACTAGATGAAACCTTCCCCATCTGTCCTTCAGCTTCCAGAGCCATGTTTTGTGAATGTGGTTGAGCCCTTTGCTTTTTCCTGTATTGGTTAGTCGCTCTTGGCATGAAAATAGCAATCCTGGATGGTTAGCAGTCTTGATGACTGGTTTTTATATGTGCCATCTAGGATTACTCCTGCTGAAAATAACCAGTAACCAAAAGCCACAAAGAGCTGAAGATACTTTCTTAAATCTTTCTTAGAAGCTTAAACTCAGCTATAACTAATCAATTTGATTTCTAATAACTATTTTCAAAATCCACAAAAACCTAATGGCAGAAGAGCTTGGCAAGTGTAGGCTGAAGTTTGTCTTCCCTGAACATCACCATTTCCTAGCTCCTGCTCCTGACATTTTGCTTTGTGTCAGGTTTGCTGTACCGAGGAGAACTGGGAACAGTTTTCTCTTGAGAGTTGTGGCAGAGGTTTTTGCTTAATTAACTGGCAGAGAGGATGCCTGAGAGTGACAGACAGTGCCTCCTTCAGTCCCCAAGTGAGGGGTGTTAATTTCCTGTGAAATACAGGGGAACATATTCCCATCAGTGTGTCCATACAACTCTTAGTGATGCTAATGAGAGCTGGGTGCTTGTATCAAAGGGGAAATTGCTATCTGTGTGCCAAGACCACATCCCAAATCAGTGAACAGTGCAATTGCATCGTCTGACTGGTTCTTTTTTATGGATAGTGTCTTTCAGCAACATCATTGTTTTTTCTTTTATCGCTGTAGCTATCCTAAGCAAAGTTTTCCTAAGAAAACCACAGAATAATCTAGTATCAATTTTCTCAGTATGCCACATAAAGTGCTGAAAAGCTGGGATTTCTGGGAAAATAGCAGAGGGGAATTTTGACAGGTCAAACGGGTTCTGCTAGACTTGCTCAAAAATAGTGGTGAATTTGTTTCATGCAGATAGCTGTTTGTTTGAAAGCTTCCTTTATTTCAGTATGAAAGTGATTCATCCCCCTAATCCATCACTGGAATTCTCTGCTACCATCCAAGACACTTAAAGGAATCACATTTACAGTTCTAATTGATAGCCACTGTTTTGACAGGCAAACAGATTTCTCCTCCCAGTGGCTTCATGCAGTTGGCCTCCAACAGACCTTACCATTAGCACAATTCTACTGAAAAGAATATACAACCTAATAATAAATCTGTAGGGAGGGATGTTAACCACAAACTACTATGTTTAATTAGTAATGTACAATAGCCAAGGCCAGGGAGGGAAGGTATTATTTATCAGAAGAACTGATTTTGACAGTTTAAAAATGCAAAAACATCTATTATTTGTTATGCCAAAACACATCTTTCAAAATACGGTATATATGTAAATCCTCACTTACTTTGGCATTGTTTTGAACGTTACTGCTTTGTAAAAATGCCAGCTATGGGACAGGCACAGAGGTGGAATTTGTGATGCTTTAACTTTAGAAATCCATTGTGAAACCTAAAAACAAGTCATCATAGGTCTTTTCTTTGCCTTTACAATCTCCCTTTCCTATTTAAGAGCCATCCCTCTCCCTCTTACAAGTCCCCCTTTGAAGCAAGGCATCTCTTCACTATGAACTGACTCTAGTTCAGAGTTTCTCAAGTACTCTGAGCTTGAGCTCAAACACAGGCTAACGCATCCAACTGAGAAAGAGTCGAGGCCATTTTGGTAGCTCAGCTACTGTAGAGATCTCTGCATGTCTTTACTGCACATTGCTCCTCAGAGGCAGGAGTGCTGATGCCCAAGACATTCCTTTTGTGCAGTCTCCAGCAGAAATCCAGAGGTATTTCTGTAGCAGTGCAGCAGTAGGGCATAAGAAAGGAGTGTGGAGCAAGGAGGAGGAGAGCAAATGTGTTAGGGGAGAAGAAGGAAATTAATGAGAACTTTGGGGAGATGTGGGGGACATAGTCAAGGGGAAAAGGCAATAGCAATCTGGTTGGAAAATGAGGCAGGTAGATATGCAGTGATAATGTAATCATAACTCTGATGTGATCAGTAGACAAAGACAATAGGATCTTTTAAATTGGGCAAATAATTTTTACTCTTCATGGCTCAGTTTCTTCATTTCAGAATGGATATGATGATATATGGTCCACATTAACTGCTCGTTAGAGCCACTACATTCCATAGAGAATGGAGCCTTCATGAAGTCTGGGGTGTTGTCTCAATCAAAACATAGGGAGAGGAGTCCTCTCTGTTCCTGCTATTTTTCAAGGGTCATGTTTTTCCTTGGAGATCTCGTTGGAACCTGCAACGTGCAGTTCCACTTCATGAAAGTCGGATAAGCCGCAACGAATCCCCACTGTGGCATGTAAGGGGAGGAAGGCACGTGATTTGGTTCAGAAGGTGAGCACTGCAGCGGTGAGATGATTAGCAAGTCTGACACCTCGAAATATCATGGCTCTGAGTGCAAATGTAGCAGGTTTTCAGTTTTGTTTTGCAAATGTCGTATATTTAATTCGCCTCATGAGTTTTGTATCCGCAGTTCTGATAATGTCACAGTTGTATGTTGTTTTCCCATAGCCGAGAGGGCTGAGCAAGAAGTTTTGTAGCGCAAGTGGAGACTCATCAGTAGCTGAAATACTAAGAAGCAGCACCAAATACCATGAGAGTTATGAGAAAAATGAAAAGTCCTTTCCCCGATAAACATGCATAATACATACATATACTACACATATATATATAGTTGATACTTCAGTGAATTCTGGATTCATGTGGCTGGTAATAGGGGAAAGAGACACACAGCATAGGAGAAAACATGAAACAGAAAACAAGAAACTCAGCAGCCTGTTTTTGTCGTGTTTGGAACTCAGAGTTACCTGTTAGCTCCTTTCAGTTGGTCTTTTCCCAGAAAAGACCACCTTCAAGTGGTTCTCAGTCAGAAACTGCATTTTTTTTTTTCCTGCCTGACAGAGAGTAACAAATTTCCAGAAAAATTAGTAGCTGGCCTAGCTGCCTACTTCTCTCTTTCTTTTATTCTCTTTTTGTGGAGAGATGAGAAAATGGGTTACTGCAAAATGGAAACTAAGAAAGCAGTCAAGGGCTTAGTAATCTGGTCCTTTTCCTTTGCTTTGAGTATGGAGTTCCCATGCCCAAGACATGGGTGTGATTGTCATGTTCCTCTGGACTTGGCAGGTTGGCACTTGCAAACTCCATACAGAATAGGTATAGCAATATTTCCCTGCACTGTCTGGAACAGAATTAGTATTCACTTCAGAAAAAATTACTTGCCTGTAAGGTGGAAGCAAGAGAGGAAAATGACTGATGCTGTATGAAAGTAGGGACAAATAAGAATATATGGGAATAATTTCTTACTTGGTTGGAGGGTAATTCCACAGTCTGGTGGACAAACAGGCAGGGCTTGTTGCATTGGACAGACCATAAATCGACTTTTTTCCTCCTCCTGATCAAGCTGTAAATCACAGCTGTCCTCATTTACTGCAGATTTTTCCTTTGTTGTGTATGTGATGTGGGATGCAGAATTCTTGTCCTGGTGACCAAAAAAACTAGCAACATGGTCATTGGATGATTAAAACACCATTTCATGGAAATAGATGCACAGCTGCTATTCAACATCACGGTTTTCCTGGTCAGATAATAATAGACAATAATTCATAAATGCTTCAACACTCAGACTACCTCAGCATGTTGTCTAAAAATAAGTTCCTTGAAGTATAAAGGATGACTCTTGACATCTGCCTTCTATTGACTATATTTGCGTAGTAGCTGATGAGAGTTATTCCATTCCATTTGTTCAGTAGATGGACTTTGTGGTTTTGCAACAACGACTTCTAACTCAGGTGCGCCAAGTCTTAGGGTACCATCAGGTTCCTTGGGTTTTGTCTTTGGTCATTTTATATACTGCAGAAGTAAGATTTGATATATGGTACAGGTGAATGGGACTGCCCCACTGGTAAGAATTTCCTAGTACCTAATTACCAGAATGAGTTATAGTATATATATAGTATATATATACTTCTATTTAAATTAAGAGCAAGTTCTGCATTTAAAAAATAAGGTTATGGGGCTCAAAGGCTTTGGGAAGATGGGTGAGAAGATTTTGGGGTAATTATTTAGACTGCCTCTGTTCTGTGAAAATTTCTAGGCAGAAGATTGACCTATTGTATTTCACATGGCAAACAGCCTCCAGTCTTTTATCTGATACGAAAACAGAGATAATATCCAAGGCAATGATACCAGGAATGAAGATTTTCCTTTATTGCTGTCCACATGGTTGATCCTCTCAGAGTAAACTTCTCTATGTAATTCAGGGCTTCTGTTTGACATTTCATTTCTATGTGTGACCCTCTCCACTGAAGATTATAGATTATTTACCTGTGAGGTGTTACAGCAAGCAGCTTCTCAAAGTCAGTGCTGGGAATTCTTTCATTAGCCCTTAAAACTGTGAACAATGTGATGATCCAAGCATTAATACAAATGTGGTTAACTCTCTTTTCTCAGCTTTGTTTGCTTTGTTCTACTGATGACTATGAGTTACATAATGAGTAGCATGTACAGGGTCTGCATTAAAGGCAGTTCCGCATTGTAGCAGACTTCATGGCAAATTTATTTTCCTTTTAGCAAAACTTCAGTGGGGAAAAAAATTGCACCGTTGATTTATTTTGAATGAACTCATGGAAGGCTTACTAAGTATGCCATGTGGAAAGCTCCTTGAAGTGCTGAGGGTTAATACTCTCTGCTCTTAATTTCAAATTCCAGATAAATATGGTTTCAGCTTTGATCTTATCTGGACTAATTCTTTGTCACTGTACTAATTAATTCAGCATGCTGCAGAAAAGATGCTAATTTGGGCATCAAAGAAATAAACGGGTGGGGGGAGGTTTTGTTTAATCAGAGTTTTAGAAAGATAAGTTTTACTCCCATTAGACTGGTTCTGGCAGCTCAGTCATTTTATTCTAGCTCCAGCAGTCTGATAGAGTAAATAAAAAAATAAATTAAAAGAAATTAAGAAATGGCACTTGTTTATTTTGACATAAGAGGAGCATAATAAGGTGGATTTCTTTATATTTGCAATTTCTGCATAACCTTCTATTTTCCTGCTGATCATAATAGTTTTACTCTGATTCGCAGCATTAGGATAATGTGGATTGTCTCCTGAAATAATTTGAAGATGACTAAATATGAGGATACTCACATTCATGAGGTTTAGCTACATTTGTGAAACACAAATAATAATTGTAGAACAGCACACTTGAACAAGCTGTTGTACACCTCCACTAATGTAATAAATCAGAGGTTTGGTCATTTTTCCCTTTTCAGGTGAGCTGGTTTTGGTTGCCTAAAGCTTCCCTGTTGTTCACTGAGAGCAGCTGTTCCTTTTGCTGCCCACCCCCCCCCCCCCCTTGGTGCTGCCCTGGGAATAAACCCCAGCAGTGGGAAAACAGGGAGGCGCCAACCTGGCCAGGAAACTCTTTCCTGCGAGCAAACCTCACCAAATGTAGTTAAAAGGGGATTTTTTTTATTCACTTTTCCAAATCTCTTTCCAGCTTACCCAACAGTATTGTGTACAAAGCACTGCCCAGCCCAGTGGTGGTAGTGGTGGTGTTCCCATTTTAGCCCTTCCTCTCCCTTTCCCCAGAGCTGGAGGTACTACCCACCCAGAAGCAGGGAGCAGAAGGGGCTGAAGTGGCTCTCTCCTGTGTCCATCATCTTAGCAGGGCTTTGCTCTCATCCTGCCAAAGCAGGGAGATTGGGTCAAAACCTGCTCCTGGACAAGGCTTTGTCATGGGGAGGTCTTGCTGCAATAGGTCTTGTACACTGTGGGGGGAGCATCTTGATGTTTCTGGGGCTAGATCCTCCACAGAGGGAGTGGGATCCACTCACTGGAAGCATGGGCCTGGCAGAAGAGCAACGATAAGAGATGCTTACCCCTCCTGGCTGTCCTTTTACCGTAAGTTTAACTCAAGTCACAGAGGTATTTTCATCTTCTGGGATGTTGGTGAAGATTTGAAGAATGTTGCCCAGCCCTTGCTGTGTGTGCTCCGTTCTCAAATTGTCAAACCTGTTTAACTAAAACGTTCTTTTCTTTCTGTAGCTTTTTCAGCCGTTGCAAAGCTCTTGGTCCCACTGGTGTAATACTCAGTGGCATACTTCTGTCCAATAAGTAAACATTTAGTAACAAACCTTTTAGGTATTTAGAGAGACACTAAAATGTGAAAGATGTATTTCATTAATGCTGCTATTAACGTAAATGTAAAATGAGCCTGGCCTGTAATCACCAACGAGTCTGACTCACTAAGGATCTTTAGGGCAATGTTTAATACTCTGTAAAAGTGTATGTATGAAAGTGATTAATCAAAGCACAGTGCTGCTTCTAGAGTATTTCTTCTGCCATAAAAGCTGAGTGATAAAATAACTTAAAACACACGGTAGTAGTGGCAGTTAATAAGCTTTTTATAGTCCCTGTGTGGACCTGAAAATCATACCTTATTAGTATCTTTATCTTGCTTTCTCACTCATTCATTCTTATTCACATTTAAATTTAATTTTAAGGGTTATTTCTAGTCTTTCATAAAGGACATGCTTTAATAATCTCAGCATTTTCCCCCATTTTGCTGTGAAATGACTAAGAGTCAGAGCTTTTCTTATATGTACTTTACAAATCACTCTGGTTTTTTACAGATAATTTCTGGAGATGTAAAGATTTTATGACAGCATTAGGCTTGGCATCTTGCTGGACTGTGTCATAGGCTCTCTTCAATTATTTTCCCAGAGATGTTTGTACTTTCATTATGTACCCTGTTAGCTGCAGTGACACCTCCTGATCTGGGGTAACTGATTTAGCTAAGAAATCCAAATGGCTGAATTTAGTCAGCAAGCTGCTTAGGGGTTCCACCCTCCAGATGTTTCTCCTACTTAGAAGTCTGGTACTTTACAGACAGACCTGCCTGCTTTTTAATCCTTGAAGCAAATATCAACACATTTGAGATCTGGAAGCCCCCCGGCTCCACACAGAAATGAAGTGTTGCCATGACCACAGTTTTAGGTCTTGCATGCAAGACATTTATCCCAAGTATAACAGAGCAGGTCTGTAGTAGGTTTGCTTTCATTTTTATCTCTTAGAATCCTTGGAAAGAAACATGCATATGCTTTAATGCTGTAGCCAATAGAATGGCTATAAATACTGCAAGACAACATATATTTGGTATTCAGATACTTTATTCCCTTAATGTTTCTAAGGGGAAAAATTTTAATTGTTTGCAGGGGACACCCTTTGAAATTAATAGAAATGGGGATAATTCCTCACTTTTGCACAGCATGTTTTCAGCAGTCACATATGGGCTTTTCCCATAAGGATGAAGTGCTCAAAGGTCTGATCACATAAAGAAAATCCCTTTATGCTTTTATTTACAGGAGGGCTATGCTCTGAGTAGGTGGAATATTACCTTTTCCGACTGAAAATTATACTAAGGTTAATAGGGCTGTAACATCTTTAACAGCACTTCCCAGGCATTTGCAGTGGATAATCAGAGAACTGGGGCAGTCACTCAACCTGGGAAGACATGGATTTATTTCCTTACTGTCATTACGATTACCAGTGGTTTCATTTGACATAAACTGATTATAGATGGATATAGAATGAGAGGATGCAGGTGATCATTTGTTTTTATGTCTTCTAGTTATATTTCTTCATTTGCTATATAAGGTTTTCAGAGTAGTAAATCCATGAGAGATTAAGTTTGGGAGAATTTGACTGCACAGTATAGCAAAACAGACATTTTAAAAATTTGTGTATCATACGTTTTTTCATTTATGTTTTTATTCTGCTTACAATAGTATTAATACGGAAGGCAGATTTTACCACAGTTCAGTTATTTGTTGCCTGGAGAACTGGAAATTTCAAATCCTAAAGTCATTCACTTTTCATAGACTTTTCATATGGATTTGATTCATTCCACAGTATAATTTCAACAATAGATTTTATCCTGTCCTTGTTGAAATCAGTGTAGGGCCTCACTCTAATATCAATGACAACATGATCAAACCTAGTTGGGCAGCAAGTACTCTTACAACCTTTCTTTTTGTTGTTGTTCCTGTAAGCAGTAGAGAACCATTAAGCCTGTAGTGCTCGAACCTATGCAACTTTACAAGGGTGGAAGTTAATTTTATCATTGGAAGTCCATGGTAATTAGAATGCATCAGTGAGCAGACTATAAATTTTAGGGCAGGGCGTATAAATTCAGGCAGAGATGATGCTGGATTCTTCGTGGTTTCATGTTGTCTATATTATATCACTTTTCTTAACAGTGTTAAACTTTCTGCTGCTTTTATTTTCTAATGTTGATGCAAGATTTTGTTGAACTGAAAAACATAATAAGAGAATGAAATGAAAACCAATAATAATAATCTATGGTATAGCAGTGTGCAAAAAGAGGCCAAAACCACCCATATCTGAATATTTCCCTAGCCTTGAGCAATATGCTGCGTACTTAGTATAACAGGTCAAACCTTGTAAGCCTGCTCAAATCCTAACTGAAGCCAAAATTAGCAAAAAAACCAGTCATAGAATCATGTAATGGTTTGGGTTGGAAGGGACCTTAAAGATCATCCAGTTCCAATTCCCCTGATGTGGGCAGGGACACTTTACACTTGTCCAGGTTGCTCAGAGCCCCATCCACTCTGGTTTTGAACACTACCACCAGTGTCTTACCACCCTCACAATGAGGAATTTCTTCCTCATATCTAGTCTAAACCTACCCTCTTTCACTTTAAAGGCATTTCTCCTTATCCTATCACTCCTTGCCCTTGTGAAAAGTCTCTCCCTAGCTCTCTTGTAGGCCCCCTGGAAGGTAGGTACTGGAAGGTGCTTTAAAGTCTGCCCTGGAGCCTTCTCTTCTCTAGGCTGAACAGTCCCAGCTCTCTGTCTCTCTTGGTAGTGGTGCTCCAGCCCTCTGATCATCTTTGTGTTCTGACCCTGGACTCCCTCCAACAGGTCCATGTCCTTCATATGTTGGAGGACCCCAGAGCTGGATGCAGTACTCAAGATGGGGTCCCACAAGTGCTGAGGGGCAAAATCACCTCCCTCAACCTGCTGCCCACGCTGCTTTTGATGCAGCACAACAACAAAAGTTTTTTTTGTCAAGACCAACTCACTGTTCCCAGTTTATAATTACACTGGAACGTGCCAATTTTATGACAAGAGCAGCTCTGCCAGCAAACAGCACTGTTTTTGCTGGAAGTTGTCATGCTGGCAGTTATTGCAGTCAAAATTGTCACTTTATTTTGTTTAAAATGTATTTCCTTAGTAAGCAAGAAATAATATCAAGACTTGAAAAGAGTGTACGTTAAAGATTTTTTGGGTTTTTTTTTACATTTCTCTCGAGTATGCAACATATCCAACTTCAACTCCCTGCAGCAATACAAAATGCCCAAGAATAATGTTTTCAAAATCAATACATGCTACAGTCGAATATGAGATTCCACAAACCCATAATTGAAACTCTGGGAGAAAACCAGGCAGCCTGAATATAAACAAAGTACCAGAGTTGGACTATGACCAAGTGCTAATACAGCCTCTTGAGAATACTGCCATGAGACGTTCCCTGCCGGTGCAAGAGTTAGAAAGCAGGGGTGTTTCAGGAGCAGGCTGCTGGTGCTCATCCCCAGGTAGCTTATTGTTTGGCTGCCTGGCCTCTCCATAGAGAGCAATGCATGCAGTTTTATCTAGCTTTTCTTTTTCACCTGGGTCATTTCATAGCTATGAACCACTCTCACTGTGTATATACAACCTCTCTCTCTTGTACCTCCTGTCTGCTGCCTTCACTGCTGCCACCACCTTCGGATGGGGTTTGTGACTCCACAGTCTCTTGGAACCACTAGAACTCAGAAAGTAGCAGTGAAATTGGTGTGCTGCTCTACACTCAGGAACAACAAAAGTGTGGAAAGTATGTGCTGTATTTCTGGAAGCACTGAAAGGAGTGGGGACCATAAAAAAAGAACTGAAGATTGTTTGTAGATGAGATGTATGTATGTTTTGGGCAAAGGATCCCTCAAAGAATACAAGACACCATCTATCTCCTCTAGTATTTGCCCTTTTTATTAGCACCACATGCTACCACATCTGTCTCTCACAGCCATCATTCCCTTTCTAACCAACTTCTTATTGTCTGGGAGACCTGCTGCAGAGTTTCCGATAACTTTGTTTGACCACAAGCTCAGAACTATTAATTAAATTCACAAAACAGTGGGATCATTAGCTTATGAGCCTGACTTGGTATTTGCAAAATTTCTGCTTTCATCAGCAGAGAAACCTGAAGTTGATGACTTACAGCTTAAGTATATGCACAGTAGTTCAGCTATTCCACTTGAGGCAGTTTGGGCTGACAGGAAAAATAAAAAAAATCACCAAGGCAATGCTGCAGAGTTTCACAGAAGAGGTTGCAGTTTTGAGTCAGAGTAATTAGTTTGCAATATAGTATTTTTAATTAAAAAATAATTACTTCTCTTTCTTTACATTATTGTAATGCATGCAAGGATACGTTAATTTGCAGGGGAAGACACAGACTGATCATTTACTTACTTGTGGAACTGAGAATTTCAAACTGGGGCAGAGGAGGGAAGCTTTATATACCTTTTGGTCTGTGCTTAATGAGCATATTTGACCCCAGTATTCTGTCTAGCTTCATCAGAAATTAAATGCAGCTCCCCAGTTCAGCCACCCCTTATAGGCTGTGTAATGCAGACTTGTTATGCATATTTGTACAGTGTATAAAACAACAGTAGAAGCCCTGAGCCCACTGAGGCCTCTGGAGGACTTTCACAGCATAAATATTACATGATAGTATATTACTAGGCAGAAAGAAAACCCTAGAAGTTTAAAAAAGAGCTCTTATGAACTGTCTAGTTTTGTACTCTTGGAGCATAGATTTTATTCTTTCTGAATGTATCCTTATTTAAGCAAAGAACAAATCCAAAAATTAGGGCCAATCATGAATGAGAGGCAGTAGTTACTGTTAAGAGCAGAACATGTGGTCCAGTTTGGGTGCTGACACCACAGCCACTGCAGATTACTTTCAGAGAGCTGTCCTGTGGCAAAAAGAACCTTCAGCCACTTTAATATGTGCTGTATCAATATTCCAGCCCTGTAATGCCTTGCATTTCAGGTTTAATGGGAATTTGAAACTTTGTTTCAAGCAATTGCTTTCAAAAGTACAAGGTCCAAATCAATTGGTAATCAGTCCTTTCTCTTGCATATGGCCCAGGTAATACTGATAACTTATTTTGCAATGTGGGAAATTTATTAGTGACTAAGATAAAAAAACAGTGTTTTGATTTCTTAAAATTTCTGTGGTGTAGGGTAGAAGAGTACTGTTTTTATTTCTAGTAATTATTTCCTCATGACTCCTTCCTTGATATCTTTAACAGATTTGGAAAGAAAAAAGAAGATAGAAGTGGGAAAGCAGATCAGAAGGGGAATCCAAAGCAAGGCATGCTTAAAGAGGAGGAGCTGGAGAAAATGAAAGATGAACATGAAAGGTGAGTAAATGGCAGCAGCATCTTTGTTCATTGAGTGAAAAACTTCAGAGCAAGTGACTGCATGAAGTAACAGCCAGCCAGCGTGGCTGGAGATGTTCCAGAGCATACCTGCTGGCAGTCAGGTCCAGGCAGCCCAGAGCGTTAGGCTCAGTGCAACAGGAGCTTGTTCTCCTGCAGTTTCTTTGCATTTCACTGTAGCATTCAGATCCCAGCTTCTGCTAACCTGGTGAAGATCAGTTTCTTCAACACCTGTTTCCCCTCTACCCGTTCCCAAGGCCATCTGACTTAGCAATTTTCTCCTCTACTTCTCTGCAGCAAGAACCTCCTGCCTTCTCTCCTGACAGCCTCTGCCGTGTTTTCCAGCACTTCAGACCTCTTTGGCTTCAGCTGGCTGTGCCATCAAATGGTAGTTTTTGTACTTAGGTTTGTTCTTTTCTGCACAGCATTTTGTTGGGAAGCCAATGTTGCAGAAATATCAATGCAGCAAGTGCTGAGTATGGCAAGGGACACCTGAAAGAAAGCGGATCCAAATGGTTGAGTCTGAAGAGGCAGGAGTCTGCTGACAGTGGTGTGGGCGAGATGGGCAAGGCGAGAAGCTGGATATGTGCCAGCTATGTTTTGCTGTATTTCTGAAGTAAGGCCCTGGGAGTATGTCTTGTTCATAAAATACACTTTTTTTTATGCCCAGTCTTAGCAACTTCTTTATCTTTCCGGTCAAAGAGAATTTCATTTTCTGTTTTTCCCCATGTCTACCTTTCAGAAACTGGGAACGGTTTGTTAGTGACGGCAAGGTTCAGAAAACTCCTCTCTTCCTTTCTCCAACTCATCCAGAAGTACTTCATGATATGCTGAAAAAGGTCTTTGTTTCCATTTGGTGGCTGCTTTTAGAAAAGTTAAAGAGCCCATACTCACTGGCTCTCCAGAGGAGTCTACAGTTGCTGTAGAACTTTCCAAGTTATAGTAATATGCATTGTCAGGGCAAGGGGAAAACTTTAAGAGGTCTCTTTCCTTCACTGGCAGAGAAAATGGAGGCAGATGTGGTTCCTTTTGGGCAGACAGAGTGTTTCCACATGGGGCAACCTTTGTGCTACTGGTCAGTGCCCAGGGAAGAGACACCCTACTCTCATTTGAGTCATGCAGTGCATGGTCAGCATGGTGTAAAGTCAGTGTTAAGTGGGAACTAAAGGGTTTGATGGGGGAAAGAAGTAAATCCAGACTCTTGAAGTCTGCTGCTAATTTTTACTACTTTTCTATTTTAAAAACTAGTAAGGTACCTAGTTGCTATAGTGCTGCTACTGGATGTGCTTAGCCAGTGTTTTAAGTATTTAGTTCATCTAAGTTAAGTAGTGTCAGGAAAAACTTTGTACCATTTGTTTTAAAATTTCTGTGCCGTGTCCTTGATTTTGCCAGATTGATGAGTGCCTTTATTTTAAACTGCTGACTCCCAGTTTGGATACTGGCAATTTGAGAGGTATGTGTCCTTCATTTTAAAGAAGCCAGTGTCTTTTATTAGGATCCTGGCAAGCTAAGAAGCATGTATCCCATCTGTTAAAGGGCCAGTGTCATTTACTAAAATGTTGGCAGGCTGCAAGGAATGAACCCTTCTGTCTAGGGGTCTAACGTTCCAATTGGACACAAGATAATTGTTCTTAATATTTCTTTAGCATTGCATACTTTTTTTTTAATTACAGTCACTGATTGACAGTAACTTGGTACGGCTGCATTAGAAACTGGCAGCTCAATGTCTTCATCATTCTGGTTTCTCTAGTAATGATTTCAGTTTTGACCTGGAAGAGTTTGTGACTGAAATGGAGAACAGCAGGTGTGTTGAGAAGTGGATGAACCAAGATGATATTTTTAACTCACTTATTTGATTCTTCTTCTGTAAGGCACAAGAATAGATATATCACCCTTTTTTATCAGGTAATACATCTTATATGTTTGGAGGATTCAAATTTAAATATTAAAGTAAAAAAAACAAACAAAAACCAAACAAACAAAAACAAAATAACAGAAGAAGAGTGAAAAAATTTTCCCTGTTATCCTCAAAGCAATGCAACATATGCTGTAAAAACAAGCAATTTGCTTCAACTTTCTAATGAAGTAGGAGCATGGCTCTGTATGTTTGCTCACATAAGACCACCTACAGGCTGACTAGTGAACCCTTCCTGAGTTGATCATAAAACAGAAGAGGCTTTATTTTCTCAGAGCAAAATTATATAAAGAAGCTACTTCTCATATGTGGGTAAGAACTGTTTGTAAAATTGATTAAAATCACTAAGGAAACATTACCTGACTTGAAGGTAATTCAGTCCTTTTGCTTAGTTGTTGACTGTTCGCCTAGTGATGATGCTCAGTAAGACAAGTTTTATAGCTCTGTCCCAAGATTTACTAATTCTATAATTTAGTAATTCTATAATTCAAGTCCAGAATTTTAATGCACGTATTGGCAAAGAAAATCCCGTGGCACATCCACAGCATAGATCATCTGTTGCTATGACTTCACTAGCTGCAGTCCTGCATAGTTGGTCTCATATTTATGAAGCTAAGCTTCACTGAAGCTTAGTAGAACACAGTCATATTTTCAAATCTGTTCTCGTTGAGAGTGAAATGAGCATACGTTAAAACTACTAGAGGTGTAATAGTAGAACAGACTACAGAAATGTAGAAAGTTTTGTCCCCTGATACCTCTGATCAAATCCTGTATTTAACAACTTGAACAAAATAGAAATTGCTTTTCTAGCATTTAACCTTTCTAGAATTAACACACACCTGATTTTACTTTTCCAAGATTAGCTGTATAAGTTCTCGTTCAGATCCTCAATCCAAATATTATAGTCCTGAAGTCAGGCTTTTTGCCCAAATAGTTTTCTTCAATGCTGACTGCCTAAATATTTCAGGATCTGTCATACTAAATGATACTATGATTTTTCATCTCACCACTTTTATTTTTTTTCACAGGCTGTGTTGTCCATTTTGGACACTAGTGGAAGAGTTTGCAGTAGTTGATTTTTGGGCTGGGTGTGACAGGATTAATGATCAAGTGCTTTTCAGCATCTTAGCAGCTGTGGAACTCACATGGTTTTGGATGTTGGTTTTGCATGCAATATATGCTTGGCAGCTCTCCAGAAAAAACAGAAAACTGTTCCAAGATCTCAGCTGAGAAATATTTTTCAGTAGGAAGTGCATATTCAGTTTACAGGAGTGGGCCATCTCTCATAGTTTTGCAGAGTTTTTTGATTGGTATTGGATAGGCACAATAATACTTCACAAAATTTCAGAGATAGGCTTTCTGTAAAGGCTGCAGCCTTCTTCCAGAAATCTTAACAAGCTTTAGACATGCAGAAATGTCAAATGTGTTCACCGCACAGTTATGAGCCGGCTGTGCAGTACAAACTTGGGGGCTCTGGCTCTGACAGGAAACATCAGATCTTACGTAGGTGTGCTGCATGAGTGTAAGTCCATCATGCTTGGAACAGGTTGGATTTCCTGCTTGCATAGAGAAGGAATTGAACAGTGCATGTGCAACAAGTCTGGCACATCCAGAATGTGTTAGAGCTAGTAGGCGTATGCAGACAGAGTATACAGTGCTCACTCTGTAGTGCAGATGATTCCCAAAAGGATTGGACTTGCTTGCACATTGGTCCTCAGCATAAAAGTGCCTGGGAACTCCTTTTATGGACAGCCACATTTCAGATTTTAATATCAAGAAGTGAAAATAAATTTAGTATTTTGCTAGCCTCGTAATTTCTATTTCCATTCCACATTGTCCTAATCTCAGTTTTCAGTACAACTCTCTGTGCTGTCTTGTAGCTGCAGTTCTCTGAAGCAGCTCCACATCCTGCACTGAAATGCTGACATCATTTTTTTTTTTTACTGCTTATATTCCCTAGCAATCCCCACCAAGATCAAGGTCTCATTGTGTTCACTGCTGTTAGGGAAGCTTGGGCCTGACCCTGAGCACTTACAGTTGAGGTGGAACAGAGAAAATGTGGCAGGAAAAAAAAAGTGCCCTGTGAGTGGGAATCAGGCATGCAGGCAGTGCAGCTGCTTGTCCAGGTTCCTGACAAGTCCCTGTCAGGCTAAGAATTCATTCCAGATCTCAGCCCCGAGGCTTCTTTTCAATGCAGTACTTTATTAAAGGACTGCTACTTCTGCAAGCTTCAAGTAGTGAAGAGGAAATTAGGATGTTAGGCATTCCTTCTTTAGTAATAGCCTTATCTGTGTCCAATTGAATATGAATTCAGCACCTCCTCTAGATTATTTTCTTCTTCTCCCTCTACCTCCCTTAGTTTTCATTGTGCCACAGCAATGCAATGTCACTGAAACTTGACTGGAAAAAGATGGAAGTTCATGATGGTTCAGGAGTATTGACTTAACTGGTTATACAGCTCTCTGAGGCTGTTTTGTCCGTCCTGACACAAGTCACGTGCTTCATTGGACTGAGGCCCTATTTTAAATAAACTCATCATTTTGTTCATGCTTCAAAGAGTTTGGCTGTAATAAAGCATGTGCTCCAAACGTTGAGATTCTGCCCATAAAAGGAAAGAGCAAATGCTATATCTGAGGGTTATTTTGATCAAGCTGACTCAAATCTGTATTTTTAGTGTGTTCTGTGTAAATTACTAGGAATTTATCATTTTAACAACAAGATGTTTGTTACATTATTCAGTACTGGAGGAGGTCTTGTTTCTTTCTTCCCTCAAAAAGATTTCTCTTCATCCCTCCTTCCATCTTTTTCCCACTCATTTGGGGTTGTAGTTTGATTTTCTAACATTTGAAAATCATTGTACAACAAACTGGATAAATATATTAGACGCTTGAGTTTTACACATAATAATTTGGTTGCGTATCAAATGCAAGTAAAGTATCTATCAATTGAAAGAAAACTATTTTCCCCTATTTGTTTAGTATTATTTTATTGGAATATTCCTACTAAGATCCTAAGTCTCTCTTCCTGTAGAATTGAACCCTTACTTGACATTAGAATAAAATTTACAAAATTAAGTGCCTTGTTGAAAATTATATGATTTTTAAAAGTAGCATGAGAGTTGGTTAATAAGGAGACAGCCTATGTAAAAAATAATCCTGTGCACCTTTTTGTGGGAGTAGTATGTTTTTTGGTTAAAACACTCTTGGTTTTGTAGTCCTCATTGGAATTAATTGAGGATTTTTTTTTTTTATTAGTATTAAGCTTTCAGTACAGTGTTAGGGAAACAGAAGGAACTTTTGGCCCTCCTTTCTGAATGTCTGAGCTGAATGCTAAAGTTACAGGGTATCTCAAATTTGTGTAAAATTAGATGGTTTCAGTTTTTATACTGAAGACTGAATTTCCTTTAGTTTTCAGAAACCTTCCAGCAATTGAAGAGTATTTCTCTCTTGTCTTATCAGCTCTGATGCTTGTTGCCTGTTCTCATAGTTAAAAAATCAATACATATGTTTTTGATATTTGGCAAACAGAGGTTTAATTTTGCAGCTGCAAGATCCATGCACGAAGGGAATGCATCTTACAGAAATAAAACATTTAGAGTCCACTTATATAGTAGAGAGTACTTGGGAGTGAAACTTCATTCCCTTTCTGCCAGCATTTGTTTCGATATATTTAATTACAAACAATTCGTATGTTACTGGAAATCAAAATGAAAACAATAGCTGCATGCATGGCAGTATGGTAGAAAAGCCAAATTGATTTGAATCAAAAGTTGAAATTCAGACTGTTGCAAAAAACAAAGTATGATTTTTTTTAAATGCATAGTATGTCTTGGAGCACACTCATACATGCACACACTGTTGCCAACACCATGTAGCTTTTATTCCTGTGTATTCCACTTGCCAAGTCTGAAAGCATTATTATGGCTGTTTATAGTTCATATTGATCTCTGATAAATGCTGGTAATTGCTATTCTCACCATTAAGCTGTGTGCTAAACCACATGTTTTTGGAACTCCTGAGCTTGTGCATCATTATTTATTAAGGGTTAATCCAACATGGTATATCTGTTCATTGAGTATTCCTGACTTTGCAGCACAGCTAGGTCCTGTGGTTTAGACAAAATAAAGTGTTGGATGTCATCCCAGTTTTAATACTCCCAATTTATTATAACCATTGAACCCTGATCAGATCACAGATTGGATTGGATCCCAGTTTTTTAAATGTCCCAATTTATTGCTGGCTTGCAACTCTGATAAGAATACATATTTGATTAAGGCTTCAGTTTTCAAAAATTCCAGTTAATTACTTTTAGATTCTTATTAGATCATAGCTGTGTAGTATGTTATGTTGAAGTTATGAAAAAATTACTGGATGCTGTTGCACAGGTCAAGGTCATAGTTTCATTTTGTGCTGACAGTATGAAGTTATCAGATTTCTGTTTATTACTGTGGCAGTGCTTGCACTGGACAGGAGGACAGATTAATCCCAACCCACTGATTCTGAATGATTCTCATTTTAGATCTGCTGCTGTTCTGCATACCAGAACATGTAATAAAAGCCTACCATGGAGCACTGGGAGATTGATGTTTGGTTATAAGTAGCTGAGGTAGATGGGTCTCAGCAACTTTTTACAGGTCTCATTGTAGCATTTAGACCCATATAGCAATTTTTTATCTGCTTTTCTACTGCTGGAGGGCATTTTTGGACACTATTAGGTCTATAGTCATTCCCAGGTTGTCCCAGGTTAAGAACATTAAGAACTGATAGGAGAATGGTACATGGAATTGGCCTTTTTTTTTAACTATCATAGTACCATTCCAGGTGTCGCAAACTGATGGAAATAGCACTTTCTAGGTGTCGTTGCTGTGCCCTCAGATGTAAGCACACGAGTTCTCATTCAAGCCATTTAGTGTCCTTGGTTTGCCCTTCATTAAGGCACTGGTTTGCTCTGGAGCCTGTTTTCACAAGCTGTGCCACCTGCCCACCTAAAAAGTCAGAGCAGCTCAGGAGCAATGTCCTGGCTCTTGCTTGCTTAAATGGGCCAACGTGTGGTTCCTTTCTGTATATAACAGAGTTTTATTACTTGATAGTTTTTTTGTTTCTTGAACCAGAAATGCTGCTGTTAGAAACTTGTACTGGCCAGGCTAATAAAGAGAAACTGGCCAGGGTACTGGCCAACCAGAGTAATAGAGTGCTTTCTAGGAGACAGATTATTCCGGCCTAGGGATTTCTTTGATGCAGTACTGAATGTAGGTCAGCTCTTGCCCACTCCTAAATCAATAAGGGCATAAGAATTACTTGGAAGCCGCATTTCATTCCTTGCTCTTCCATTTGAGATTTATGACAGTCTATCATAAATCTTTGGCATGCACTTTGAAGTAGTGCCACAGCACAGAATTCCTGTTCTCAGACTCCCTTAGTTACTACAGGATAAAAATGAGAAGGCGACTCATGGGGATAGACAGGCAGGAAATCTGTTTGCATGTGTAAATCTCCATAGTGATCTTAAACCAAAATACCTGAAAGTCTTAGAGCTTTGACTGCTCAGTCAAAGCTGAATTTTGCTTTCTAATCAAGGACTGTTAATTAGAAACCTGTGAATCCCAGACTAACAGATGGAGACTGTTCCTGTTCTTGTAAGAAAGATTCTGTTCAATAGGTTCCAGGTTCAATGTTATAAGTGTAGAATAAAGAAATGTGCATGGAATCATATCATATGAAGCTAGGCTTGTTCCTTCTGCTACTAGGATTTCATTCAAATGGAGACATAATGTTTATGCAGTTGCAGGGATGGTTATGCAGATACAGATGAGTTTGCGGATGCAATCTCATGAGGCCTCACTAGCAAGTGGAGCTATGAGTATCTATATAGGAAGTGTTCCAAGAATACTGACTTACTAAAGGAGGCAGCCCCAGGGACTCAGTAGCTGCCAGTCTTCCTGGGTCTGTCCTGAGCTATGTTACTGCATATGGTTGTCAATGTTGGGTTTCCATGAGCTGCCAAATCAGTGTCGTGCCTTCCCATGGTCATTACAGCATCTCTGGTATTTTTCTCAGGACAGTGTTAACAGTGCTCAGTGGTTTTGGCTGATACCTACTACAGCAATTGCTGGAATTGAGCTAGTCACTGGCAGTGAATAAGTTCAGAGATGGATGTCTCTGTCTCCCCAGTTTTTCTACAGGTATACTGTGGTTACTTTATACTTGCTCACTGTTGATCTGATGAACTTCTCTGAAATAGTTTGTTTGATGTCTCGGCTGGAGAGGTTGGAGAGGTGAATATGTGGCTTTAACTGCAATTGTTATTGTGTGCATTTCTGACATTAAATTCCCAATTACGAAAATATAAGCGAAGTTAGGTCTTACTTTCCAAGAGTATTCTGTTAATTTGATTCTTTTTTCATGATCATTTGTTCCAGAATAAGCTAATGTTCACAAAAAGGACTCAGATATGATATGCACAACACCTTATTTATCTTTTTAATGGAAAAGTACAAATGGCAGCAGCCTGAGAATTCCTTTAAATCAGCACTAAGAATTGGGCCTGCAATTTACCTGTGGGCTGCAAAGGTCCTGCAGACTCAAGGCCATTTTGCAGGAGGAGCTCTTAAAGGCGTCAGAACATCTCAGGTGAAAGATGTCAGAATAATTTTGACAAACCTGGAATGTTTCCACTCTCTAACCCACATTGTCACAAAACAATGAACATCATGTTGACAGAAGACTGAGCAACCTGATCTGTGCACTCAGCCTTGCGTTCAGCAGGAGGTTGAGCAGGATGACCTTCAGAGGGTTCCTTACAACCTAAATTTTACTGATACTATCACTTGAAAATAATAACTCTAGGGTAGTTGTGAGTAAAGAAAATTACATAATGCAGTAGAATACAGGCTATAATATACTTGTCTTTTCTGATAGTTGGCTTTCTATAATCTGCTGCATTTCACCCACTGTACAACTAATGTGGACAAAAGAGAGGCAGAAAAACTTTTTCTGATTTAACAGCAAAGGTAAAATCCTGTTCTTGTTGAAGTTCACAGGGTAGGGGAAAACACACTGACCTCATTAGAGCCAGGATTTTCTTTAGAGGGCAGGATCCTGTGTAAGTTGGTAATCACTCCTTGTCACCTCTGAAATAAATGGAAGAATATCCAAAGCTCACACTCCTCACTTTGTGGTATGAAAGGGCTGTGTTTCATCTTCGGTTTGTCATAATCTTAAATTTTAAGGTCAGCGTAGCTCTATCTCCTTTTTAAGCTTTTTGTCCTCCCTTTTTTTACTTAAAACCCTCCGAAGGCAGCTTCTCTGGTCAGTTCAGTATTTACAGGTGAGGGGTAGTTATCTAGAACAGGCAATATTTTATGTCCTGGTGGTTTTTTTATTGTTGGGCCAGTTAATGCTGTTACAAGATCTGTCTTGTTACCCTGACTTAAAATCTCTTACTCACTTGATTTTGTGGCTTGCCTTTTTTTATTTCTGAGACTGTTTCTGTTCTTGTTTACAATTACAGATACTAATTATGGGGGAGATGTTCAAATCCAGCACAATAGAATGAGCTGGAATGAGGAAACACTTGCATAGCTTATGGGGAAGATGTTTCTGACAACTGTGCCTCCAGTTGGATACCCTGAATGATAATACTGAATTAGATATTGTTTGATTCTTGATAAGTCCATATCAGATGTCTCCAGTTACTGGCAAGAGGTGGATTTTTTTAATTTATTTTTTTTTTTAGCTATGAGACTTCCCTGCTGCTAGAGTTTTGTTAGGTGATGATGCTTAAAAAAAAAAAAAAAAAAAAGAGTCTTTTCCTGATAAAAGATGCAGGTTTGAATAGGATTGTAAATGTCATTATGGACCATGTCTGTCTGAAAAACTATTATAAAATTAAAAAAAAAAATTAAAAGCACTGTACTGAAATTATCTCCTAAGATATTCAACTGAAATTTGCCCATTCCCATCAGTGATTATGGCTTATGAATATCTGAAGGCAAAATGTATTCAGTCCACTATTATGTAAATGAATGAAAAAAAACCCCAAGATTTTAGTTACCAAAATATATTTTGCTAGCAGCTAAAAAGGAATTAAAACATTAAACCCAATGGAAATCTAAGTGACCTCTTACAGAAATAAGCTGCTATCCTCTAGACAACCAGTTACTCAATATGTGTGTGAATTAGGTAAATGAGACACAAAAGCAGATAGTAAATCAGATGTAAATTGAGTAATCATTGTGGTATGTAGATCTCAGGGAGAGTCACATTAGTGGGGAAAAAAGCAATGAAGCAGCTTTTATTCTGCAGTCCTCAAGGAACAACCAACTCAGTGGAAGAATGTTTAGTATCTCAGTCATCTCAAAAGACTTAAAGAATCAGGTCCTCTCTCAAGTTTAGGTATACCTGAAACTGTTTGTATGCACTCTCGCTTACCTGCTTTTATTCTGCTACTCTTCTTGCAAACGAAACAGAAATTATCCTAAAAGACCTATGACCCTGTTTGTGTTACACATTTTGTCTTTGCTTGTTATTCATACTTTTCTCTCAGGAATATCTTTCACTGACTTAGCCAGCATCTTGCTCATTCATGTACCTGTTTGTGCCTGCACGAAGTCTGTTACTTTTAAATCCACCACACCAGAAATGTTGTTGTATTCATCTGAAGTATAAACAAGGTCCCTTTGTGAAATACAGTGTTTTGGTTAGCAACTGCATTTTCCTGTGTTTGACTACTTAGATAGACACCGTGGGGCTCAAAGCATGTCATTCTTTGTGCTCTGCTCAGTACTAAGCACACGGTCAGTGCATGGTAAATTAAAAAAAAAAAAAAAAAAAAAAAAGTTGCATCACTTTTACTGTGTCCCTGGCAAGTCAGAAGAAACAGAATAATCTAGAGTTTATGGGGAGTGCAAGAGAAGAATTCAAACACCTCAGGAAAGATGTTGCTTTTTGTTGTGGGCCAGTTTTGGTTGGTTGTCCCTATACTAAACTGTCCCGATATGAAGTGCAGCCTTGCAGCTCTGTGAGTAAGACAGCCCATGGTCTCTCCTGGGCCAGGCTTGCCACGTGCAGGTTTTGCACTGTGGTCAGATCTCATAGCTGTTGGTGCCACTGAATTGCTTCTCTTGTCTCCTGTGGGGCGGCAGGCACCCTGTTCCCTGCTTGGGGGTGCTATAGCCAGGAGGACATGCATCTTCAAGTTTTGTCCTGATCCAAAGTGAGGGCTTGTTAGCCTGTGACTCACTGTGCAAAGCTCCTTTTGAGCTAGGGCTGGTTGGGCCCCCAGAACTGCAGGTTGGGCTGCAGCCAGTGTCTTGCTGTTTGTTTTCCCATTGAAGGCCATCTTTGGGTTCTGCAGCTTTTAATGACCCTGGCCTTCTTTGAGCTGGTAACATTAAGTACTGTGTTTCAATTTTTAAAGAGTTTTAGAAGTTTCAGTGTTTTCTTGTTACCCACTAGCAACCCACCCACCCACCTGGCTTCCAACTGCTGGGCTAAGAGATGAGAAGTATCTCTTACAGCTTTTCCTAGCCCTCTCATTCCATTCGCAAAAGCATTTCTGGATCTTCTCCAAAAGTCACTTCTGCTCAGCTCTTCTGGAGTTTTCTTGAGGTAATCCACATCCCTTCCTACAGCTGCTTCATTCTGTGTATGCTGCAGTCTTCTAATCCAGCTTTTGCCTGTCAGTGTCTCTGTCACTGATGTCAGACTAAAGCGTTTTACATTGTGTTTGTCACAGGCGGTGAATACATATGTGGTCATTGACAGTAGCTCTGCAGAAACACAATAACTTGTTAAGCCACAGTAACTCAATCCTGTGTGTCTGAGCTGCAGCTGGAAGGAGCGGGTTGGGCTGTTAACCCTTCCATGGCTGCTGCACTCTAAGTTTCTGCATCTTTTCATATACATGAAGAAGTCACCATGTATGATTTGTGTAGATATGATGTCAGATGGGAAGATTGTTTGAAGGATAAATGAGAGCATTCCTTGATTTATAGCTCTGGGGGTGTCCTACTGAATAGTACGTGACCTGTAAAGAAGTGTTTGCAAAATACCATGTCCCACTTCCAGAAGTGCACAAGGTATATAGATCCTGTCTTCATTTGACTTCTACAAATGCAACATGTTTTTAAAATGTTGCCTGTAGTTCTACTGAGGTTGTATATTTTATCAAACTATATTTTTTTAACGAAATTATTTGTTGTAGAGAAACGTTAGGATAAGTTATGTGTTTGGATGCTCTTGAGAATAAGGTGGATCACAAGGAAAAAAAAAAAAAAGGCCTTTTTTGGTACAGCACTTCTGTTGCCTGTCCTCTGGCTGCTTCTGTGCCAAGGCTCTGTTTTTACAGAAATACAGCTAAGGGAAGCTGGTGCAGTTGTGCAGTGAGTTAACTGGAGAGCACAGTGTTCAGGTGGCGGAAAAGAGCTAGCAGGATTGATATGGGATACTCAAAAGGAAATATATCTAACTTCCCTTTATTCTGTTTGTTTTTTCTTTTCCCTTTCCCTCGTCAGGAAGTTTGTAGAACATTAGTGCCACGCTAAATTGTTCAGATGGTGAACTGTACCCCTCCTCATCTCTGGTTTCACTGCCAGCATCGTGGTGCTGAGTGACATCGTATCTTTAGTCACAAATTTGCACCAGTTGTTTAACCAGACCTATCCTGTGCTGTGAGTTTGGAGCTCTCTTATGGCAGTTGTTCAATGAACTGCTTGCAATTATAGCTATGTTCATTTGGAAGATTTTTTTTTAATTTTTTTTTTGTGATGGGGAGTAAAGATTCTGCTGTTTCAGATAAGGAGAGCTGCAGAAGGAGGTGCAGAACTGGTGAATGACTAGAGTGGGATATAGCAGAAGTACCCTGCTTAGTAGAGTTGGCATAGCATTATAGGAGTGATGGAAGGAACAGCACTTTCTTCTTTTTTTTTTTCTTTTTTTCTCAGTAAAGAATTCCTGGGCACTTACTGGGATGTGCTATGGAAAAGATTGATTTAAAACTATGTGAAAACAGGACGCTGAAATACAGTGAGGAAATTTAAAACTTCACATAATGTGAAGAAATTTCAAAGGCAAAAAACATACAAGGAGGCACGGAAGGGCAGGTAAATAGAAAGAAAGAGAAAGCAGCCATCTGACAGTTTGTTTCCCTATGTTTGAACATTTGGTTTGAACTGAAAAAGAGGTCATCAAGCAAATTGTACACATTTGTAGGGAAGAGTAAAAGGAAAACAAGAAATATTAATGCAATTGCAATAGATGTATTGAAAAGATGAAACATTGATCATGAAGAATTTCACATAACCTGATATTGACTGGTCTATAGAATGGACATAATTGTTCTTGAGAAGATTTGACTTATAATATTGACAGCAATTGAAGATTGCATTCAGAAGGAGAAGGTGAAGAAGCTAGACTTATTCACAGGAACAAAGGAAAATTGTGGTGACCTAATTCCAGCTTTTGTTGAGTAGAATATACCAGTATTGATAGCAGGACAAATTACTCTTACTGTCAGACATGAAAGCAAGATTCATGTGATGCTGCTGTGCTGCACTACTCTTGCTTTCAAAGGGGTCTTAATATCTAGGCTGATGCACAGGTCCAAAGAACATTAGGGCTTATCATTTTCTGAGAAACTGCTGTGACTTGTCTCAGGACTGTATGCCATGCTTTCTGCACTGACATGTGATGAAACCATTGCTTGAAATGCAGTATCCTCCCATTTTTCTGCCTGTGTAGCACATGTATATGTACCACAGTGCGCCCTAAAACTTGTACCTCCACTGAATTCTGTGTTTAGGTTTTTTTTGTCACTAACTGAGGGTGAAGCACTCCACAGTTTCCCAGGGTTTTAAGAATATTTCATCCTTTTTCAGAGTTAATCTGGAAGACAGCAACAATCTCAAAGTGCTTCACACATTTTAGTAGAAGAGCAGCAGAGTAACTGGGGGCAAGGACAACTACCAAGCTGACAGTTTGGGTTGTACTGGGCTCTGGGTGCAGGAGCCAACAGTTCTTCCTCATTTGTTCTAAACAAAGATGGTGCCTTTGTTTTTACATTTCTGACATAATCCCATGTGTGATATGTAAAATATTAATCCTTCTGCAAGAGGTTTTCTCTTGAATTACCTGTATATATAAAAGATGGAAAACATCAATGTAGACATCACTATGTGCTTCACTGATGTCTAAGGCTTTTTTTGCATGGAAATCCAGCTTTGTTCTTGTAGTACGAGAGGATAGTGCCTTCCCAACCTGAGCCACAATTCAGTGCAAAATAGGGAGTGTGTGTGGCATGAAAACCTGAAGCAAAAGAGAAGTGGAGTGAAGATTACAGGAGGAGGAGGTGATTGTACAGGGAAGAGAAGCTCCAGAAAGAATAAAGAAGAAATTCTTTGGAAGCTTCATTGTAGGTGTTAAGGATATAGACGGATTGTAGCATATTTCTTCTTATTATCCTTTCATCTCTAAGACCACTGTAGTAAATTACACTAGGGCTTTGTATTTTTAATGTTGTCTTAATGAAACAAAAGTAACTAACTGGCCTGGAATGATGTGTTAGGAAGATATTATTCTCTCACATGGTTCTTATGGTACAATTTTTGCTGTCATGGAGTCATGGAATATCTCAAAGAGTCATGGAATATCTCAAGTTGGAAGGGACCAATAAGGATCATTGAGTCCAACTTTCTGCTCCTCACAGGAAACAAAACAAAACCTAAAACAAAACCATATGACATGACTGAAGAACATCATCCAGACACTTCTTGAATTGCAACAGGCATGCTGCTGTGACCACTCCCCTGGGGACCGTGTTCCAGTGACCAACCACCCTCTCAGTGAGAATCTTTTCCTGATGTCCAGTCTTAACCACTCCTCATGCAGCTTCATGCCATTTCCCCGTGTCCTATTGCCTGTCTCCAGAGAGAAGAGATCAGTATGTCTTCCTCTGTTGCCACCATCCATGAGCAAGTTGTACATTGTGGTGAGGTCACTCCTCAGCCTTCTCTTCTCCAAGCTGAACAAACCAAGTGACCTCAGCTAGCCCTTCCTAGCTCTTGCCCTCGAGGCCTTTCATCATCTTGCTTTCTCTCATCTGGACACACTCTAATGTTTGATGTCCTTTTTACACTGAGGCGCCCAAAGCTGCGCGCAGTACTCAAGGTGGGGCATGCGGTATTTGAGTGCTAGAGAGGAGAAGGGTCATCTGAAGGAAGGCAGACTGGATAGTGAGCACCCCCCTGACTGTCAAGGACTGTGTTATATATGCAGGCTCACCCTCTGTAACGTATGATTACATTTTAAGTGTTAAAAACTAGCATCACCTCTAGATAAATCCTAGTCCAGTTAATGGAGATGTGTAACTGGAAAGCATGTGTGATACACATTGATTTACTCAAATATATGTGTAGAACAACATGTTGTTCTCATTAGAATTATTTGTGAACCTTTTTATCTACAAATGATTTGAAAAGTATTAGCATTTATTTTGATGATACGATTCTATTGAAACAAAATAAGCAAAATAAATCACATTCTGTACTTAATAGCTCCTGTGTGTGAGACAGAGGCTCCCAGTGTGCTCATCGGTTTCTTTAGGGAACCTCTTTCTCCATGCCTTTTAAAGACTTTTTCCAGAACATCTTCATTTTTCAGTATGCAGAGTCCTGCAGCCATTAAGCTTTACTGGGGTGACCAAGTCCGCTAGACCCTTTTCACTTAGACTCCTGTGGTACAAATTACACTGTTCTTTCTGTGCTGCTATTGTACTTCTAGATACAGTCAAAAGCAAACGTTGACATCTGTCAGGCATTGCATGTCTGTGTGTTTCTTCTGTTCTTTGTGTCTTCCTCCGTGCTCTGTTGTTCTCTGTAAATCTATTTATTGCATATTGTGGTCAGCATTCTGCCAGATCCGTCTCAGAGCACTTAATTACACTGTGTTGAAGAGTAGCAGAGTAGTTAACAGAAAAGCTCACAGAGCCTTGCTGTACATTTTTTTTTCTCCAGCATGAATGTTGAATCATTGAATATCATTTTGAGTTGAAATTTACCTGAATATGTTTTACTATTCCAAAGAGATTGCACAATGGCCCTGATTAGTAGCAGCATTTTGTAATACCACTTAAGGCTTTATCACAGTGGAATAGTGCCAGTAACAGTCTTTAATTCACTTATATGTACCAATTCATTTCTGTCAAGTTTCTATTAATTTCTTTTCTGGTTTACTTTGTCCCTATCCCCTATATAAGAAGACATGATTTCCACATTTATGTAGCCAAAATAATATTTTTGAAAAATTAAATTTTCAGCAAATTAATTGTGGTCCTTTGATTTGAGACAACTGTGCCATCTCTCCATTTACGTTCACATTTAATCTACTTTTCACAAGTTAATGTATTTAGGAGACTCTAGGTGGGTCAAGTAACCAAGGGGCACTAACAATTTTACTGGCTAATTTAGATAAAAAGTTTCAGGACTGGGTTGGGTACACTCAACTGCAAAGTGAAAGGTAGGTGCAGAATTAAACCTGTCTGTGTTCATGCACGCACACTTGTGAAAAGCCACACTATATTCAGCATTAATTTTTTTCCATCAGAATGATGACCAACCTTGGTCACAAAGGTGATTGCCAGAGATAAAGAACAAAATTGCTGTGTGCAGCATTCTATCTGGCATCAGTTTCATGGTGTACTGAAAGCTCTAAACGGTTGGGTTCAGAGTTGGTTTTTCAAATTTGTGTCATGGTTGCTGTTGAAGCAGATCCAACTATATATTTGTTCTTTGTTTTTCATTGTTAGGATTGGTGCAAAGCATCAGGAGCTACGGCAAAAGCAGCTGAGAGGCTTGAGTGATTATTCTACTGGTTCTGGAGGACCTGACATTGATGATGATGAGGTGGATCCAAATTATGCCAGAGTAAACCACTTCCGAGAGGCTTATCCATCAGCAAGCATCTACAGGCCATCATCACCAGCAGTAGCAGAAACCTTTGTATATCCACGTGATTCTCCTTCAGCACCAATGGAGAGGGAGCATTTGGAAGGACTGTATGCAAAAATAAACAAGCAGCACTACCCCCAGATTTCTGGTGACAGGTAATATTGCCACCTGGCCTTACATAAAATGATAGCTTAATGGGGAGGGAGCCTGGGCCTAGGCAGGGGCGTCAGACATGGGACTGTTCAGATGCCCCAAACCCCTGTATTTACTGACTAGAAAACCATGGATTTTCCCTTAACCAAAATGATGATTTGCTGCAGCAGTAACCCCAGAGCATCTGAGCAAGGCAGCAGTCAAACAAAAATCATTAAAGAAAAGTCCATATTTTACAAGCAGAATGAGTGAACTGACTCCAGTCCAATTCCTGCACTGCTGAGAGAGTGTTTTTTCCTCTTTCAATTGGGAAAAGTTCTTACCCTGCAGCAAAAATAATCTCAGTTTTCAAGATCCCCGTCGATCCTGCTGATCATCAACTGTCTATTAGTAACAGGTGTTGTATGAGAGTATTATATATTGCATATGTTTATGGCTTAGTTTTCCCCAGCTGTGTGATATTACACACTTTCAATTAGTTTGGGGAGAGGACTGGGAATCATGGCATTTTTATGCAGGCTGTGAAGTGTGGCTTCACAAGACTGATTGCCTTTCATGGCCTTTCCAATAACTAAGTGGGAAAGAAAGAACAATTTTTAATCCTTACTGTCAAGCTTCCAGCATTAAAGAAAGATGGTCAAGTTTTTTCCTGGGTTAAAAGGAAAACAGAAAATCTTTTGGGTTGATGATGTACCCACCATTATGATGATTTTAAAATTGGTTGCTTCTGGAATTTGGGGCTAAAAGAACATGAGACTTCATTACTATTATGGCATTAATATATCAGTGTTGGCTTTTTCAAACCAACCTATGAGTGTGTGGGCAAGATATACAAGTCCATGTGAAAAGAAGAGCTGACAGAGGACAGACGTGGGGACCTTAAGGAATTGTGCATGCTTTGAGTTTGTATTACAGTCTGTAGTGTCTCCCCGTAGCCTCAATCTGTGCTACGTAATACCACACTCGTTAATTTTGGAGAAATATGTCAGCACAGATATAGGAGTGTTTCCAGTTTGTGGCGTCACAGTACTTTGAAAATGTCTACTGAGTCATTGTTATAAACAGTAATAAAACACTTCTGACATAAATCTAAGTTTGTAGTAGGGAATGGGCCAAGTATCTCTCTCTTTTTCACCTAAATCCAGTATGGTAGAGTTCTTTCCAAACATAATGACAGTGCTTTTTTCTTTCTTCCATGTTATTAACTCTTCCCCTTCTGCATAAAATAAGAGGTAGTGGTCCTGGCTTTTTGCCAGCTAGTAGGTTTCTCTTCCTAGAAAAGTCTTGAGGTGATTATCACTGCAGTCACACAAAAGTTGTAGTAAATGGATCAGAAACTGAGTTTGTACTAACTCAATAAACCAAGATCTGAGAATTTCCAGTGACTGGGAGTCCAAATTCAGATTTGTGTATCTTTCAAATGTAAATACATACCATAGTAACTGCTTGAGTAAGACATTGTTATAAAAGTTGTTCCATAATTTCAGTTTCTGGCCTCTTTTATTGGATCAATTGTATTGTGGTTTTGATTACACTGAATGAACTCTTGACTTGCTATGGGGACAAGATTGAGGTCCCAAACAAGTTTGGATTCAGTGTTTGGATCCTGGATTTCAGTGTGGATTTAGCTGTAATTGCATGATAACACGATAACTCAGTGAAAAACTAAAATGAAAACATCTTACAGGCAAGAAAAGTTACCTCATAGCTGAGCCCATGATCAGAATCACACTGAGAGCCTGTTCCATCTGTGTTGATTCTGTACTGAAAGACCAACAGTCCCCAACAACTTTGCTTTGTTGAATTTCTCAGGCTTGTAGAGGCTGTTTAACCAGATTAGGAAAAAAAAATAGGAAATGTGGAATTCTTATTAGGCTACCTTTGTTCTTTTTTAAAATCTTTACTTTCTTTGTCTGAGAGATGAAATAGTGTTGTTATTCACCAGCAGAAATGTGCCAAACATGAATAATTCTATGTGAATTTATGCAGTGGGTCGTGAGGTCTCAGCCAACAGTTGTTGAATAAAGTGGCAACTTCAGGCAAGGAAATCTTTCTGTGCTAGAGAGAGAGTATTGAAAGGAAAAAGAGATGTGGGGGAAAAAATCCCTGGATAACATGTTAATTAAAAAAACCAACCTGCTTCCAAGGGTCAGTTATGAAAACTACCTTGTCTGCCTCAAAATAATGGGAAAGGGCTATAATGGATGCTTATAAGCCAAACCATAGTTATTTTGTGTTTGTAGGGCTGAACATTTATCAACATATTTGTCATGTAAACGCTTATGCTTTGGTCTTGCTAATGCATGCATGCCTTCTCTCCAAGTTTTGCTATTAATTTTACTTTAGATGGATGGCTTTTTCTTCCACCCATGACTCTCAAGTTGTAATAGAGTGTGTGGAGACTTGATCAGTGACTAAATTAAATGGGGCTAGGGGTAGAAGGAGGATTTGAACACAGAATAGATTACTTCATTTTGGGCTGAGAATTCCAGTTATGTGCCATTACAATAGAGAATTAAAACTCATCATTTGAAACAAGAAGTTAATTTTTATTTTATATTATTTTTGCAGACTAATGTATTAGCACAATTAACGCCTTTAGAAGTTAGAGGCTATTTGTAAAGTGCGAAGCTCGGTGGTCAGATAGGAGCTGTTCACAGTTTGCATGCACTTACTTCCCCTTTTCTCATCACCAGAATCCATCAAGTGTTCCTGGTTCATTCATCACAGTAAATTCACAGTTTAAAGTGAGAATGTCCCTCCCTATATAGAAAAGCAATAGGCTGCACATGCATGAAGTCTGTTGCTGTAATCATTATAAAGAACGTGTTACTGCCTCCAGCTCTGCTCCTCGGGGCACACAGAGACCTGCTTCACATTGCTGTTCATGTACTAAGGTCCCATTTACTTCCACTTACATCTGGCATCTCAAGGGCTTTTTGCTTTGGGTTTTTTGGGGGGGTTGCTTTATGTCTTATTTGTAACTGTTGTGTAATGTTCTTCTGCACTGCTTCACAATTGTTGATTTTCATTCCAACGATGACTATATTCAGTGAAATAGAAGTAATTTTTTGTGTATATTTTGCTGAAAGCTTTGGAATTCTTAACTAAGAGAGGTGCTATATAAATGTAAATTGTCCTTATTAATGAATATAGCAAAAGCATTAACATGATCAGTGTATTCTCTGAATGTTAAGTTGGAGTGGAAAAAAAATTAGCTGGCAAAATCACACATTTCTTTGTAAATCAAGCATTTTTCTGTTTATTTCTAATTAGCCACAATTTTCTGTAATGCAAATGGCATCCCTGAGGATGGTGCAGCCTGCACAGCCACCTTGTGCAGCTGAGGAACTCATAGGGACTTGCCTGAGACACTGTACATTTCCCAGCCTGTGGCAGAGGCTGTGTGATCTGTGGCCCATATGTTCCTGAAGCGGGTGGCAAGTCACATCTCTGAGTTTAGTCATCAAGGCTGTGCCATGACAGTGCTAAGTTGCACCATGGCAGAGCCTAGGTGTCAGACCAAAGCCAAAAGAGCAGATGCACAGTACTATTATCACTTAAATGTCAGGCATGTCACACGGTGCAACCCTTCCTCACATTTCGAATAAACAATTTCCTCTTTTTTTCTCCTGTGAAGATGGTGCTGTCAAGGATATCCAAACACTCTGATACATCTCTGGAAAGGTTCTAGAGACTTTGCTCAACTTATTTTCTCAGCCCAGAACTATGAAACACTGAAAGTCTGATGCCAAACTCATTGCCAAGTATGATTCTTCATTTATTTATGTGTCTTATCTTGGGGAATTTCAAAGTGCTGGTCTAACAAAAATGAATACAGTTTTTCTTTGTTTAGCAAGAATAGAATCAGAGCTATATCTTGACGCAGTTTAAAAAAATACTAATTAAAAAAATCACTGTTTTATTACACAGGATGAAAGCCCACAGCCTCAGTCTGATCCAGCTTTTTTTTTTTTGTTTTTGAAGATGCTGTGTTGGGTCCCACTGTGCAAGATCATAATTTCTACAATGCTAATTAATTAATTAATTAATTGAAAAATGGATCTTCCTTCCTGGGTGAAAGCTTCCTTATGGCAGCTTGCACTCTTTCAGAATGCTCAATTTAGCAGCATACAAAGTTGAAAATGGGAAAATGAAACCCATATCTCTATGCAACCCTAACTATATCCATCACATCCTGCCTTCAGAGCTGGCCAGAGTCATGAGAGAGAGGGGCAAGACCAAGCAGTCTGCGTCTCCTTCAAAAGGGTAACATTGCTATGCGTGTCCTGAGGAATCAAATGGCAAATCTAAGCTACCTGTAAGCCTCAGAAGAGAGTAAAAAGGGTCTGGAGTTTTGAAATTTAGCAAAGGGAGCCTTTTTTACTGAAATACTAAATGCTTTTCTTTTAGGCAGGTGTAGGCCACTCCCATCCTGCTCAATCCAAGGCTATAGGAATCCAGAGCCACACAGGAAAGGATGTGTTCAAAAGGGGCAAACTAGAGTTACCCAGACTTAGCACAGACTTAGCTCTGTGCATCTCAGAAGCCAGAAACTGAAGTTTTCTTGTTCTGTGTTCAGAGTACCATGGGTTGTGCGTCCCTTTACAACACCTTTTGTCACTGACTAGCGTAAAAGCTAGTAGGAGTGGATGGTCCTTTACTCAGGAGTGATTATTCTTTAAGATGGATATCATGGAGGCAAGGTGGAAATTGAATGAGTCTGTGTAATGTCTATGTGCCCCTTGCCACTATGCCTTGCATTACTGTGGAAAGAGAATTATGGCCATGCATTGGAATATTTTGATTTACAAAGTGTGACAAGTACAAGCAAGGTGTGTTCTCTCTCTTACCGTATAGCCTCTTCCACTTGATGTCCTAAAATCATCTATACTGTTTCCCTGTTCTATACTACTCTACATCCCTGAAACTCTCCTCTGATTCCTCTGGAATTTATTCTTTCTGAAACATACCACAGGGCCTTCTGAACCTTTGGCTGCATTCTGGTCACTGTTCCCCATAATGTTAAAACCAGAAACTTAATGTTTGTCAACTTACTGCCCATCCTGGCTGATAGATTTCTCACAACAGCTAAATTCAGACTGGCATTGGCAGGTATGGGAGAGGTTCGGTGGTCTCTGGGTACTCTCAGTAGAGCTGTCCTGCTCACGGAAGCAGGGCAGTCAGAAACACCTTTGGCCACCAGTTCCACGGGAATGTAGGTTCTGCTGTTTGGAGCTACACTTGTAGTATGGTTTTTTATCCTAATTCTACCAGCAATTTTCTGCCTCAGAAAGGATAAATGGGTGCTGCATACTCCCTGTGCTCACTGGGGGTAACACTGAGTAACTGGACTGCCTAGGACATGTTTAAACAAGCCTTGGGTTTATTTCCCACCTATACTGGGGGGGAGGGATGGAATTTCCTGATAGCATTCAAGCAAAACTACTTTACAGTTAGAGTTCACTGTGCTACTTCCCAGGAATGCCCCATCCAGACCTTCCAACTTTGGGACCTGAGCCCTATCCTTCCACTTCTCATGGAAACCCCAAATTTCATGGGACTCAGGTGACCCTGAGCGCTTTAGAGCATGTCTGAGCAGAAGGAAGTTGTCAAACTGCTGCTGCTGCCATGTAACGTGTGCATGCTTGTGCGAGGCCATGCATTGTTCAGCAGAAATAAATTCTGTCAGGAATAGTCACAAATCTGCCTGTGTGCATCCTGCCTGCTAGGGTTTGCATTTGGATCACCTCACTTATTGACAGATGTGTAAAATTTTATATACTGCACTCCCACAACTCCCTTGTGACTGTCCTGCTGCAGATGCTGGTGAGCCTGAGTTTTGGCAGCTGTGTTAAGCATTCAGGTTTGTCTTGGTTTTTTTCCCCTCCAGCCCTGTCTTTTCTTATGTGATATATTACTGTATGGAATTATTTTACATTAATTCTACATATTTATTGGTAATGTCCTATTCTTTCAGCCGTTTGGATGCAAATGCAAAAGATAGGTCCCTGGAGAGAAAGCCAGGTCTGTTACTGGAAGATGAGACCATACCAGAGAATACAGAGGGAGATGCAGATGCTGTTGTCAGCCTCTTAAATGTACAAATAAAGACAAAATGAGATGGCCATGCAGCTGGAATGAAATCATATGGCCTTGCATGTGTTTCTGCCATAGAGTGTTTCCTAGTGTGAGCAAGAAATGCTAAATTCCATCTTCTGCAGGATGTTGTTTGGCCAAAACCTCATATTTGCTTTTTTAACCAGCAGCAGAATGTGTATTAACTTTTCTCTGCAGAATGATTTTTTTTAACAAAACACCATTTAATTTTAAATGCTAATATGTGTGTGTGGTTAATTAAGAAGCCAGAATTGACTATAAGGCTGGTAAGCTCCAAGAAAGAGAGAGAAAGATCGTTACACTTCTGCTCATAGATAGCTATTTGTGAACCAGCTGATAATGTGCAAAATTAAGATTTTGTAAGTGACATTTTAAGTGAATGGTTAATGGCTGAAGATTAATTAAACTGAGTTGTTCAAAAGAGAAGCTGTTATAATCTTGTTTATAGGCCACTCACTTCCATACTAAAAGTGCAAATCCTAATGGCATTTGGTATTTCCATTTAGTAGGCAAGCAATGTAACTAGATGTTTTCCTTGAGCAGAGAGGTCTACCTTAGTGGATACGCAGTATGGATGGATGGATGTATCATTGTGCACTGTGTTTTTTTCTTCCTAGTTAGCAGTTGTCTGGTAGCAGTACAGACAGAGAAATGCATTTCCTCTGAGAATTGGGTAATCTTAAATAAAATTGCTAAATCTTATTTTAATTAAAGTGTAAAGGATGTGATTAAATCTGATGCGGTTCTGTTTTCCCACTACTCTCCAGTAGTCTGTTCTACTGCATGCACTTTAGGATTTTCAAAATACTCAGCTTTTCATTGCTCCAGGTTGTCTTCTGTCAGAACGAGTCTCTTTGGCCCCATCATTAGCCTTGCAGAGTTGCTCTAGCTAAGAAAAAAAAAAGTAATGTTTCAGTCAAGTTTATTCTGTACTGCAGTTCTGGTTAAATGATGAATGTGAACCTAATCCCATTTCCCTGACTGAAGAGAAACAAGCAGAAGGTCATTATGCTGCTCACAGTTGTGAGGCTTGTCCTTCCAGCAAGTCCTTTGCCAAGAAACTGTTTGTTTTTCTTTTGTTTTCCCTTTTACTCATCCCAGTTCCCAATCTTTTTATTAACCATCTCCTGTTTTCTCCCCCAGCTTCTTGACATAGTCATTTTGCCATATGATCTCCTAGCTTCTGGATATGTAAGGCGTTCAGAGAAAACCCTGGTGACTTGGCCTTGTGCAAACTTTGCTGTGCAGCCCACTGTAAGTCGAATCTAGGTTGCTGACCCCAGGGAGCTCACACTCTTTCCAAATGACTTTTCAAAAAAATCCTCTCCTAAGGTTTTTTCTAGCTGCTGCTAATTAAATGGGAAAAAAGGGATTCTTTCATTGTAGAGATAATCTTCATTTAGTACAACTGACACGAATATGAGGGTGTGGGGTTTTGTTGTGCTAGACTTTTAAGTCTGTGAATATTATGAATCTGTTTTTTGGAGGAGGAAGATTTGGGCTTGAGGAGCACAGTCCAGTTCATGTGTATTAGCATCAGTATGTTCAGACTTCAGGTGATGGGCATAAGCTCACGGCAAGTTCTGTTTTGACTTTTCACTTTGTTTAGTAAATTAGTTATCAAACTATTCTTAAAAAAGTCAACGTTTAGTGGGACACAAAGAATCATTTCCCCTGAGTCTGAAACCTTACAGTGGAAACAGTCATCTCTACATATCCATAAGATGTAGGGAATTCTTACTATACACTGATTTTTCTGCAGTCCCAGTTTACCTGGAGCTTACACTGGCAGATCTTTAAGATTGTACTCCTAATCCCAGCATAATAAGATATTAAAGGTCTAAGAGGGCCACAGATCTGACTTCAAAATGAGTCAGTGGGAACCTTCTCATGGAAGTTTCAAGCATCTAGTAGCAGGATAAAACAACTGCTCCTAAAAATTATTCACAACCTTGTTCCCTGCCTGTGTCAAGAAGCCAGGGGCAAAAAGTTACCCAAGCACTTACTAGGCAGCATTGTTGACGGAAAGTATAGGCAAAACCATGAATCGGATCTTTAGGGTAGCAGAAAACTGTAAAAACTGATGCTGTTTGAAAAGCTGAAAATCACTCAATATTGTGCTAGCAAAAATATTGGGAGGACTGATGAGATGTGATGGAAATGGCTTAATAGGCAACAGGATGCTGAATAAAAAGAGAATAATTGTGATTATTGTCTGACAGCTGTGCAGAGCATAGAGTCGATGACAAACTCTAAAGCGTGCTATTTTCCAGTCCATGATCACAAGTCCACTGGCACAGCCAGTAATCCAAGGGGTCACAGTAAGCCAAGAAATAGTTTATTGTTTCATCAGCTCAAGTCTTCTGATGTAGTTAAGTTGGTATATATTCTGAACCTCTGTGACTGTCCTTACGTTCCCATGAGGAGACCTGGCACCATCTGGAGTCCACATGTACTGTGGCTAAGGAGCAGTTTCTCTGGCAGGTCATGCCGCAGCAGAGCATTTGTTGACATTGATCAAGGTATCAGTATTGATCTTGGGATGGTCTAAGAGAATTGTGACTGTTTTGTGGAGAGTGGTGTTAGACTCTTATAGAAAATGAAAGAAACAGCTTGTCTTAAACTACATTGTGGTCTGCATCTTAGGAAAAGTGAGGTCTTTCATTAGGACAGAGGGACATGAGAAAATGATGTTGCTTCAAATAGCCATGCTAGTTATCTCCTTTTATCACTAACTTGTCCTTGATGTCTGGAGACCATTTTTAGAAAGCAATGGAGAGTGATTGCATGATAGATTTTATTCTCCTCAGTTGCCTGCAAAACAGATAGCTGCCTTTTTTTTTTCCCCAAACTGAAGTGGAGAAAACCAAAGAAACAGCTCGTGATAAAAAATATGCAAGAGGATTGAGTGTGAGATACCTCTAGAAAGTGCTAAAATTGAAATAAATATAACAGTCTTGTAGAGAAATAAATGTTCTCTTAATTTACTTTTCCCCTTATTGTTTCTCTCCAGTTTCCTACTTGTGTACCAGTAGGTGTGTGTCAGTTTTGCAGTGTCATAGCCCTCTGCTGAACGTGCACTCTGGGGGGTTATTAGCCCCTTCCCTCCAATGACTTGGAAGCAGTAAGGAGAAACAAGAAAGGGACAGCTAATGTTTTAAGATTTCAAACAACATCTTATCATTCAGTCTTTGACCTATATTTATGGTTTAATTCCTTCAATCACTTAATTTTAATCTTAAATAAAATTGTTCAGCATAATAGTATCTTAGGGGCATTTCTTCTCAAACCAGTATTAACTAGAACATGTCCTTCTGCTGTAGAGTTTATCTAGCTGCTGTAGAGTTTATCTGTTACGAACACTTCTGCCCTTAGGCTTGGTCCTGGATATGGTTATTACCCTGTAAATGGGAATAAACCGTAAATGATCATTACGGTATTTACATAAAACAATTATTTTGAGACTGGCATGTAAGTTTAAGTGTGGAACATGTTTCTAATGCAAGTGTTGTATGTGGCCTGACAATCGAAAAGTAAGCAGCAGCAGTGCACCTTCAGAGGAATGGAAGTATGTTCAAAATGCGGTCAGTCTTGTGGCAAGATGGGGAGAGGGCAGCTATTTTCTATGCCTGAGTCACCATAATGCTCAATAATTGTCTGAAAGGATTGCTTTAATTGAGCACTTGCGTGCTGTAAGTGTGCTGCAAACCAGGGGACCTGGACTGCTTCTGCTCTGCTCTCGGATAATGACAGAGGAGGCATTCTGTGGCTGCAGTGCCTGCTCTACATCTCAGCAGATATTCCATAACACGGCAAGAGAGTGTGAGGTTGCGGAGGAGGATTGGGGAACAGCTTCAGAGTAATAAACCTGTTTCTAATTGTTATTGATTGGTAGTACACAAATGACAAGCAGTCTGTAGTCCTTAACTTGAAGAAGGTATTTTTCCTTTAACATCTTCTGCTGTCCCTGATTTGAGAAAAAAACAACCAACCAAACAAACCAAGAGGCAATTATTTTGTGCCTCTGTATACAATGGCAATGTTTAAGCAGCTGCTGCTTCAGAGAGGGGGAGAGTAAAGGGGACTGGGGGGGGGAAGGCATTGATCTTTTCCTCCTTTTCTCTGTAAATACCACTGTCTGCATCAGTGGTGATGCTTTGACCTCCTTACTACAGAGCTTGAAAAGTCTCTTGCACTTAGTGACATGTTCGGGCTCAAAACTGAATAGGCAGAAGTCTCATTCTTTTTCTTTGAATGCTGCTACAAACAGATCATCAATCTAAAACATGATAAGTGCTTGAGAATTCCTCCCAAAATTTAGACTTATTAGTCTGAGTACTGGTATTTTTTACATGTCTGCGTGGCTTCTGGAATAACAGAATAATTTCATACCTTTTTGCGTTTATTCTGCACTCTGCCTGCTATCTCATTACTATTAGCTGTGGCAAATATACCAGATGTCTGAACATCTTCATTGTTCTGTTGTTTTTCTTTTCAAGACCCTAGTGCAAAGATAGATGTTTAATTTCTCTTTCGTGTTAAAACTTCCCTCTAAGGAATAAGATTACCAGTGTTCAGTCTTTGGCCAGTAAGATATTGAGGTCTCATATCTTCTGAACTATTTGTCTCAGTGTTTATACTAGCTCAGTACATTTATAGATGTAGTCTGTTCTTCTGTAATGCCCATGGAACCTTAAATTAATGTCCATTGACTTTAGCAAAAGAATTTTAACATGTTTTTAAAATGTTTTCTTTATTCCCAGGATGAAGCAATGATACACAAAGACACCTGCTCTTCCAAGTGGGTGGAAATTGAAAATCGTGCCAAGAAAAATGCTGTTTCTCAGAAAAGATCAAAATATGCATTGTTTAAAGTGTGGCATAAACAAAACAGATTATGTAAGGTTTGTGGGCCCTTGTTTGGGATGAGATCACTCACACATGAGTCTATACCTTTTCTACTATCAGTACTTTTTACTTACATTTAAAAAGCTATGCATGAACTACCGGTTTCCACACCGACTTTGAAAAAGATTGTTAGAAAGCTACGGGCACTGTATCAGCACAACTCCCATTGGAGCCACTGCTGTGCTTGAGTAACACAGCAGTGGTTCCAGACCAGTTCTTTAAAATGGGTCAGGAAACAACTGATTGATTTACAGGTAACAAGCATGAACAACTAGGATCCGACTTTTTTTTTAAAGTACCATTTGTATAGTTACATAAGCTAGAAATTGTAAATTTATGTTGCACAGTGTGAAAAGCACTGTCTGCTGCTCGGAAAGATGACTGATATGCAAGTCCTGTTTCCACCAAAGTAATTGGCAAAACCTCTGTTGATTGAGATGGGAAATCGGAATTGATTTGCCTGCCTGGTTCTCCCTGAAAGAATGAAGTGATATTTTCTTTTCTGTTTTATACTTACTAGTTTCACAGCCAGGTTACTGTAACTTGATCTTTTCTGTCATACTTCTGCATGACTGTTTTTGTTAACCACTTTTATTACCTTTTGGTCTGTTCTTTGCATCATGCTATTGACAAAATGAGTTTTACATTTTTTTTTTTACCCTGAAGTTTAGAGCACAGAATATGGAAAAGTCTGAAACATTACTTGGACTAGACTGCAGCATTTAAAGTAACCTATTCTATCGTCCATTTACCTCCCACATGAAATGAAAACTCTATTTTGATCTGAACTGTCACAGATAATTTCTGCACATAAAACACATCCAGAGACAGCTTTCAAATGGAGTTGTCACTTCTTATTTAGCAGGCTGGGGACTCTCTATTGTTGTCAAACCCTCTTTGCAAAAGCATCACTAACACACCGATTTGCGCAGTTGTATGTAAGAGGAGGAATGGTTGTACAGCTTCCATGAAACAAAAATTGTTTGTAGCTGATGGAATCCTCAGCAGCTGAACTTCCCCACTGCTTAAGAGAAAATTCCCTTCTTTTATATATACTGTTTTTGACCAGATCTTCATACTGTATGTTGGTGTGGGAAGGGGTTGTTTTTAGTGTAATGCGGTTTTAGTGGGAATAATGATGATTAACATTTAAAAGCTAGTAACCAATATTCTGTTATTTTCCTTGACCTCTACTGGACCAAACGTTTGGCTTTAATCTCCTCACAAATTTCAAGAATTCTTAAGCAAGTGCACTGGGAATATCTCTGAGCTGTGAGTACAGAACTGCTGCCTCAGAGTACATTCCAGCCAAGATGCTGAGGCAGGGCTGTTGGGCACTTGTTTCCAGACTGCTATTCTGATGGTGGCCAAAGTGGCCATCTGGTGAGGCCGGCTGGAAGACCCAGCTATGGCATCACAGAAGAAGACAGCTTAAAAGTGGAGAACTAATTTTCTTCAGACTTTATAACATTCAATATGCCTTCAAACATGATATATTTTCATAAAATGAACTTGCCTTCTGGCCTTGCTTGTATTCTCATAATTTTATGCTATTGGAATGTGCAGTTAAATAGTAGTAATGTGTGATTTTTATTTCATTTTCCTCACAAGGTTGGAAAATTGACCGGGATTAGGGGGTGAAGAATTTCGTTAGTGTGATAAGTTGTCTTTTATTGCTGTCTCCACAAGTACTTATGTAGGATTAAACAGCAAAACACAAGCTGGCAGAATGCTCTTCTGACCTAATTCTGCACCACAGCACAGATAGGAGACTATCTGCTGATCTATCTGATAAACATGACTTTGTCAAATCCAGATGTATGTTCAGGAGTGAAAGGAGTGAAACACAGATGAGGCCCAAGAACTGGGGTCTTACATTTTCTCCAGCTGCCTGAATTCTTTAAGTGTCTTCACTGCTGCTGCAGCTGGGGCTGGGGGCCAGGACTGGGAGGAGGGAGGAAATCTGCCTGATGCAGTGTGAAATCTACAGAAAAGCAAAACTAAAAGCTAAAGCCTTAAATGTTACTGGTCAAAGTGAATTGCCTGTTTTAAGGACCATATAGTCTGTAATGAAGCAAGAGATAAAGACTGGAAATCACATTCTGATTTCTAAGCTGTATGCCAGAAGATTTGAGAGTTCTTTGTTCAGTGTGTCTCAAACTCCTTCCTGGAGAGTGACATGATGGGGAGGGGGCTTCTATGTTCCCACTTTTGCCTGTAAATGTAGTATATTCATGAATCAATTTTAATGGCTATCCCATGGGGAGTAGTGAATTAGATCGGGAGGAGGAGGGGGGGAAGGGTAATTTTGTGCATTAATAGAGGATATACTTGAATGCCGAAAAATGAGTGAAGGAAAAATCTTATGGTCAGTGTGCTTAAGTTAGTGATAGAGCACATCCATGGGGTTTTAAACTTTGACATTTGCAGAAAATATATAGCAGACAGAAGCAATCTTTCCTTCTCCCACTCTTGGTGGGCTGGTTTGCTTTCCTCTCTTGGTGGGACAAGTGTACAGGGCTGGACTGGATACAGCGTACCCATCTATCTGCTGCTTCAGGAATGGAGGCTGTGATCCACATTTGTGCTTGGTTGGCAAGCTTATTAAGCTGAGGACTGGAGAAGTGAAGGGTGTTTATCCCACACTGTAATATCCTACAATAGTAATTTTGTAGGCTGCATTCTCACAGGTATTTTGTGCATACTTTTTACAGTTACCTGACACCAAAAAAGCTTGGTCCTGTTTGTCCAGTAGCTCTATCACATAGTTAGTTCTTCTAAATTAAAAAAAAAAATGTATTCTGTCTGTAGTGACATTAAACAGCGTTGAGGCTTACAAACTCTGAAATTGTCTTTGCAGCCTGTGTAGGCATGTTACATTTGCCTCCTTCCAAGTGTCACTGTCAGGCATCCTGCGGACCAGTATTGTTTCCATATTATCTTGTGCTCCCCCACCTGCTTTTAGTGTTTCCATTGCTCTGCTGTGTATGGAAACAGGACTGTCTTTTCATTACACATCTCTGCAGAGCCTTTTGCAAAGAGTTGTACCTCTAGTGGAGATGTTGCAGTGGTGTTTTGTCTGCGGGTGTTCCTGAGGCGTGGGTAGAGTCCTTCCCAAATTTTCATTCGCGAAGCTTAGCCATGATGATGATGTTTCTGAGGCGATCTTAAAGATTCAAAGGCCATCTCAAAATTATGGAGAGGCAAGGAAAATCCCTGTCAGAAGCTGAAGTGAGGCCATCCCAGACTACATTGTTTAGTCTGACCTTCACTACAGAATTTGAAAAAATCTGTACCCTTATGCATTTTTCTGACCTTTCAGAGGCAGCATATGCCAGTTCTTGCCCTGTGGTCCAAACTCGCTAGCAAGTGACCTGCTCCAATCCGAAGGTGATGTGTTTAGGTTAATATTGGTGTGTCCTTCTGAGAGCACAGTACCATCCATAAAAACCCAAAATTTCAAAGCTTGTTTTTCTGCAGATCTGCCTTCCAAACATGAAGCAAACGTGTCCCGCAGCAATACCAGTTACTGACTCTTGAGAATATCCCTTAGCAGTGGTCACACCCTCATTTCAAAGGCAATATGTGGGGCCATTATCTGAGCAAATACAATGCATGTCAGTGAAAATCCACTGATGATGATGAATCCTAGTTACTGATGACTGCAGCCAGATACAGAATGGTGAGTAGAGGGTAAAACATTAGCCCTTAAGCTCTGTGAGTTGTTATCTGTAAACAGGTCAGGGTTTCATAAGAGCTCAAGGAAAATACAAAAAAAAAAAAAAAAAGAAAGAAAAAGGGGAGTCTCAGGGAAGAAGTGAGGAAATAGGGAGACAAGGAAAGAAGGAATAACAACACTAAACAAAGCATCCTTGGGGAGAGGGGAAAAGCAGATTAAAAGATTTTAAAAGGAAAAAATTAAGGATTTGAACAGTGACAGGAGCTTCTCTTTGCAGACTGGCAGAAAGATGTTTGTGCGTAGAAGAGTTAATTCAGGTTTGAAGAAGTCCAAGAGTTACAGAGAAAGTTGAATTACTTGGTTACTTAGAAACCTTCAAGGAGAAACATACAGGGAAATTATGGAAAAAACATGCTGCTAGAAATATTCTTGATCTGCTGTTGGATGAGTGCATTTGTTTTGAAAATGCTACCATGTTGGTATCAGTTTAGTGTCCTGAATGTCATTGTTAAATGGGGTTAACTTGTATGAATCTGAAAGAGTTCAAGGTTCTCTTTTATTAAGTAACTTCTGCTCATGTGACACTTTTATATGCTGCCTTTCAGTAAAAAACATAGAATTCCAAAGATATGCCAAGGTTTGATAAAGTTACCCTTCACTAATACTAATACCTTTTTTCTGAAATACAGGCAGTTTCAGCTGCCCTCATTTTCATCAATTGGTGTAAGCACTATGTATTTTGTATTTTAAAGTGGAATCTTAGCGCTAGAAGCAGAACACATCTTGATTTGCAAAATAGGGGTGGGTGATACTTCCCCTACCTGCTTCCCTGCTGGGTAATACCAAATGAGCGATTATCCCTTGCTGGTGCCATCGCTGACCACGGTGAGTGTAGCCAGCTCCCCTCCACAGTGAGCAGAACCGCTGCAGGGGGGTCCTGTGCTACCCCTGCTGCAGTGCCTCCATCCGCTGTCCCCAGCAGGGCTAGTGACAGGAACTTTGGCAAACATCCTCCCAACAGGGGATTTCAGGAGTGATCTGAAGCCGCAGTATACATGTGCCTTAAGCATCGATGGTGGGTTCTTTTATTCTATTCTAATATTCTATTATTATCTTGTTCATGCTATCAAATAGAGGCAACAGAAGAAGGTATTTGTTTTCTTGGTCTTGACTCAGAATACCTTTGCCATTAACCACTCCCTCCGCCCAGTCTTTTCTGTAGCACTCGCTTGTCAACTTTGACCATGTTCCCCAGGGTGAGATTTCTCATTTTATAATGAGGAACAGGACATTCAGGTTTTTCTATGTGTTGCCACCAAAACCAATATTACAGCCAGACTCAGCAGCAACGATGGCAACACGCAATAATAACCATCTCACATGTGATTTAGATTAACTGCTCTTCTGTTTAGTTCATATAATGCTTCAACAAATGATCTGATTTGCTGTTTTCACATAATCCATCATTAATTCTTTAAGTTACAAAATTACATTTTTTAGTAGCAGATGGAGAGAGAGGGGTCTCCTACATTCAGAATGGAACTTCACTGTCTCTGACTGCAGCTATGTCACTTTTTTTATCTGGGTTTTATTTAAAATGTAGTTTCCTTTTATAAGTACGAGGATTTTGGGGAGCAGTAATGCTCCTATTAGAAATGTTATCTTTAAGGCTGTTTTTAAGCATAGGGGGAACTGAGTAGTAGTCACTGGCTGCAGACCTCTGGCTCTGGTGGTGAAGAGGGAGAGGAGTGGGTGTTTTGGCAGCATGCACAGACTACTTCCTCCTCCATCTGAGGAAGCTGCTGTTGTGGCTGCCAGAGGAAGCTTTGGGGCTCTTAGAGGACAGCCGTGGCACCCACGTGGCTCCCATCATTGGTGGCAGCAACAGGAATAGGAGCCGTGATCTCAGCACTCTTCTACTACGGGCAGTGCAGGAGAGCAAGTAGGAGCTTTGGGAAGTCAGAATTGTTTCCGGGGTTTGTGGAAAGCGAGTAGAGGTAGGGAGTTGCAAGAAGACAGGGGAGACTATCTCCTTTCCTTCCTTTCCATGCATGAGAGGTGCAGAAGCTCTGCACTCCCTCTTCCCCAGTCTATCAATCCTTTGCTAATTGTCTTCCCCCACCTAAAACCTTTTGGTCCTTGCCTGCCCTCCTCTCTTTTTCTCCCCACAGCCTATTGAAATCTTCCCTGCCCCCCTCTGAACCTTGCTCTGCCATTGTTGAATTGCATTTTGCCATCCCACGAATGAGAACAAATTAAACTACTTTATCTCGATCATTTGGGCAGCAAAATGCAATTTGCTTGTGTTGCTGCAGATCTTTGAGCCAACTCTGGTCTGGACGCTTTTATCACTTTGCAATCTAATCTGCTGAATATCTCAGATCTCTTGCATTGGAAGAAAATGGAGGTTTTAGACAAAATTTTTTAAAAGCCTGCTGTGCATGCACAAACCCACAGTGATATACATGTCCTCATATATCTCTATATGTATGTATGTACATGTATAATAAATAAAAAATACATATAACACTTTGAAAGTCCACACCTAACTTGCTAATGTCAGCTACAGTTGATGGACAGCCAAGTCAGACTCTTTTTATAGTCCATTTCTAAAATGAAACTATAAATTTTAAACCCAGGCTTCATCATTACAGAGAAAAAAGCTTTTCCAGCCTATTGATGAAATATAACATTTGATAGGATTCATGAGGCCCAGATTCAGGAGGATAATTTGCAGAGCACTTAAAGCTCCTTTTTCCTGCCCTTTGCCTTCCCTCCTCTCAAATACACATACCAAAAAAAGCCATTAGTAATGAAAAATTATTAAGGAAGATTTTTCTTGATTCCATACAAATGTCAATTTAAGAGAGAGAAAGAGGACGAAAACAGTTGCAGGAGCTCTTACAGTAAAGGGGTCTAAGTAGAGCCAGACTGATTATATGAGAGGAATACTGGCTTTTACTGATAAATACATGGTGTGATTATTTGCTGTAATACGGTCATTTGTAATGTGTCTCTGTGTGTATGTGATTTTTAATAGTACCGGATAGAATTTATTTTTTTATCACATTGAGATATTCACAAACCAGCCACATGAAGTTAAAAATAAAACTGATACCCAGCTTCTTGGTATCTTGATAAAGTTTCCTGCTGGCTTGTATTACCAAAGTGATAATTTCAGAGGAAAAACATCTTCTGTAACTTGTGATCACAGTATCTGTCAAATGGTAGGAAATGAAGAAAACTGCCAGACAGTGTCAGATTTATTAACAGCTCTAAGAAAACTAAAATTAATGCATTTTCTCTTCTTTGATGGGTTGAAATGTCCATGTGCTGTACTTATCTTAATGGACAAGTGAAGGAAGTAGCACTCATCAATTAAGTTTCTAATTAAGCTGACTACAGCTTAATCTGGAGCACATGCAGGAGTAGTCTGTGCTTACCAGGCTGTACCCTCAAAGGTGTTGTGGTGGTTGTTAAGGAGTGCTCGTCCTGCAGATGCCAGGAGCAAGCCAGCTGTATGCTATCTTCAGGAACATGCAGCCAGTCACTGGACCATGGAGCATGCAGTCCTATAGGACAGGGAGGAGGACAGCCACAGAAACCCAGGCTATCTATGCCTGTTGTGTGAGGGAAGTCACTGGCTTAATTTCCATTGGAAAACTGCATTTCTACCTGTTAATAGACAATCTTCAACCATTTGGGTTAAAAATGCCTATTTGGAGGAGTGCTGAAGCTGAATTTTTGTGAAACATGATGACAGCTGTTCTGAGGGGGCCTGGAAGGAGAAAACAAGGCGTTTTGTCTGTGCAAAAAGTAAAAAGAAGCAGCATATATTCTTTTAACAAGAATCTGTAGTCTTTCCATACACTGGAATGAGGTCTTTATATTTTGGAAGGGAACACAGCCAGTCTTACTCCAGACTGTGCCTTTTGCCACCCTTTGAACGGTGACAATTTGACTAAGTTATAAGATTTAGAGTACTTCCCACACACATGATAGAAACTTGGCTGCTAACTTCAACAAAAGTGCTTGTCCTGAACTGCCAGAGCCTATAGATGTTTTTCCAGCAATAGGTTCTCCAGGCTACAGGAACCAAAGAGACTCCTGTTGCAGGAATGAAGGATGAGGTGTCATGTTCAATGTTCCCATATCCTTACGCTCTTCCCTCCACGGAGGAAAATGGTGAGCTGATTCAAATGCAAAACACTAAAAAATGCCGTGGGGGGAAAAGACAAAAATAGGAACAGAGGAGAGGCTGGAGCAGCTAGAGAATAAAGGGGGTTGCTAGGACAGGCCATAGTTGGGGACGTTATTGTGAGTGCCTCAGAGTAGAGAGAAGTTTACTAGTACTGCAAGTTTGATGTCTGTTAATGTGCTGGACATGGGCACGCTCATTTGAACCAGGGCAGAGTGGAAGAAGTGCTGCTGGGTGTCCCATGCCACCTGAAGCCACATCCTCACTGGCAGGCTGCTTTGGGAAGTGCTTCTGGGAGATGGGACTCAAGGACTGCTGAAAGAAGAGCTGCCTGCGGGACAGAGACTTAGTTGTATGGAAAGCCAATAATGGGTGGAGGAAATCAGCATCCTTGGCTGAAAGGTATGAAAGGAAAAGCTTATGTCAGGATGAGAACTGGGAATTGAGGCAGCAAGACAAAAACAGATGTGAAAGGACTTGTAAAAGGTGTGTCTCCAAACATGGCAGTTGAAACCATATGAGAATCATTGTGTAGAGACAGAGATGGGCCTGAACCAGAACACTTGCTTTAGCATTTCTGGTACTTCCCAGCCAAACGCCCAGAGACAGGCTTGCTCTTCTTTTCCCAGGCAACATATGCCAAGAAATGGTTCTTTGTAGTTTGAAGATTCCATTGCTTCATTTTTTCCATTTTAATTTAACTTTTTTTTTTTTTTTTTTTACTAATAGAGAGTAGGGCTTACCCTCAATCTTAAACACCTGAAATTCAGCCCTGTCTTCTGCAAGTGGAAAAGTGGGAGTAATTTCCCATCAGAGATGCAATGGAGCTGCAGCTATAAGAAGAAGGAGCTAGGAAAACAGTGCATGTTTGGAAGTCCAGGAGCCTCCATTGCCCACATAATACAAAGTAATAAAGTTATACTGCTTACTTTAGGCCCCTGAGTTCAGAAATACTTCCCCAAAATGCAGTTTGGTTATAAAGTGTTTAATTCTGTCGATGGGGAGCTTGTGATGAAAGCTAGTTGAAGAAATGTGCACTCCCCAGTCTTCGCAAGTATGAACAAAACAACTGTGCTTTGAGGAGCCCAGCTGCACCAGGCAGAGGTGCCCAAGGAGGGAGGGAGCTGGAAGGGAAGACAGGGTTGGCCTTGAAGGCAGCAGAACTTCGCAAAAATCCATCTACCACTTCAGCATCTGGCAGGGTTTTTGCTGAGCAGTAACCACAAGCTAAATTTGCCATATATAATTCCTGAGAGAAGCTAGTAGTAACTAATGTTTTGATTTTTGAGTCTGTTTGTATGAAACTGCTCAAATCTCAGTTGGAGTTTGGAAATAGTGCCCTGTCAGAGAACCAAAATGAGTTTACCTTCAGGGTTGTCCCCTTGGTAAGACTGTCATAAAATTTTTAGCCCCTTGCACTATTGCAGTGCAGAAAATATGATTAAGCCCGTTTCTCTTGAACATCTGTTGAATGTTTCTTGTGTCATTTTAGTGTGTATTCTCCATAAGTGAGCTTTACATTAGGATATTCTGAAGAGTGCGTATGGATTATACCCATCTGTGAGAAGCCCCGTGTGTTATAAGTCGTTCGAGCTCGCTCAACGGTGCCTCCATTTTGCTGTGCCTTGCTTTCTCTGCTAGTAAAGTGTGTTAGAAATAATTTCATTTGTTGTCTTTGCTTTTCTTTAGCTTGTAGTTGGATCATTAAATGCTTTCCGTATAAGGCTTACACACTTCACCTTGCATGTGCCAGTGGCTTAATAAGAACATCTGCTGTCTTTCTGTAGCAAATCTGATAATTTTTCTCTGCACGTAAATTTAGTTGTACATATAAATAGAATCCAGGCACTGTTAGATGCGTATGGAAGCGTACATCAGATTGAAATGGTAACATATGAGGTTTTCTGCAGTTCCATTTATGAAGTATCAAGTTAAAAACAAAGCTGTGAAGTAGCCAGAAAACTTTTTATTTCTGCAGCCAAAGGCATATGCTTGTACAGACTAACCTAATGAGGTCTCTGATATGTTCTTAGAATGGTCGGTATTTCATGTGTAGCATCATTGTCTGCGGCTTGTTTTTTCATTATAGTTGGGCTTTTACGCAGCAGAAAGTAGGAGAGCATTGCTCCAGATGTCTGGCTCCTTTCACCGATTTTGTTGCTGTCTACAGCAAAATTTGAGGTTTAACTCTACAGTGCAAATTCCCTTTGAATCTTTGGATACCCTTAAACAGTATAGTACTGGAATATGTGTAGATGTCTACAAAGTACAGTGATTGGAATGGCTGGTTTAAGAGGAGCTATAAAATGGTTCCAGCTGGAGTGCATTCTTGAGGTAAGCTCAAAATGCACTCCAAATTGTCAGCACACTGCTCAGGAAAAACACAAGAAACAAATCATCTTTAGTGTGCTTTGCTTCCCTTAATGCACATAAGGATAGTGTAAATGGAAGCTGGTCAATTTTCAACAGTTTGTGTAAAATTGCCCCTAGGTTTTGCTTCTGTACTTCAGCCTTTGTGCATAAATGCATCACACTGGGTTGTAAGTATACCTGTGTGTATTTCTGTGGTCATAATGCCATCTATATTTCAATAAGTATTGTGTATCAGTCCATTAATATTTATATGGAACTGAGAGCTTTGGTTCTTGCAATTTTTAATAAACATTGATGGTGTTACTAGTTTATACAGAGCATTCAATATGCTCCATCAAAATGGCAGGTCTAATTAGGTTCCTTGAATTAGCTAATGGATTTTGAGAAAGATAGCTTACAAAGCTCTTACAGCTGTCCAAGATATTCCTGCAATGGCAGAAAGACAAAAGGCCTCTGGAAGCTACAGACTTTAAAGCTTTGGAAATGCAGCTGACAGTTAAAAAAGATAAATTACATTTGTATTTTTTTCCCGTAAAAGTCCTGTTGCTGGATTAATGTTATCCTCGTAGTGACCATTCATTAAAAACACCCAAAAAAAGCCAACTTCATCGTTGGATGTGTTTTGGCTCAGAGATCTGTGCTTTTCTCTGATGCTTTGCATATGGTGTGAATCTTTTTTTTTTTTACATGTAAGCTATATCTGTCACAAAATTATAGACACAGAGACATTTTTTTTCTTTTTTTAGTTGAGGTTGAATTTTCTACCTAGGCCAGGTATTAAAAAAACAATCCACACAGAGGATTAGTTGCCTCCACTTCAACGATGGCATAGATTGGCATGTGTGAACAAAGAGCAGGATGATATAGTCTCTAGTATGAAACTTGGAGAGGCAATTTCTGGGAAAAAAACGGATACTTGCTCTGGGCTTTGTAGTTTTCAACAAAATCTGTTTTAGAACATGGGCAGAAGCGGCTACTGTGAGCAAATTCTTAGACCCTTGATTTTTCTCTCACAAGGGTGTGCAGAAATTAAGACTGAACAGAATTGTCACCCTCTCTCCCTCTTGCTTTTGCTTTGTGTGTGGTAAAGAGAATTCCTGAGGGACTGTTGAATGGCTAATTCATTGACAGTCTGTATTATTAGTACTTGTAATAAAGTCCTTATTGTTTCAGCTTTAGCGATAAGTTGAATAAACTTATTGCAGAAAGAAATAGCCTGTAAGTGAAAAAACCTAGCTGCCAGTTGCAGGGAGGTGCGATAGCCACTAAGAAATAGAGTTACATTTCTACACAAGAATTTACCATTCAGCTCTTGCTTTGTTAGATTGTTAAAGCTGCTGCAAATGGGGTTTGGAGGGTTGAAAATCTGCTCTGTGTTGATGTGACCTATCTATAGTAAATATGCCAGCTGCTTCACATCAGTAAAGTAAAATAACCCCTCCCAAGCTGTGTTGTAATACAAAGTGCCAAAAAAGGCAATTTAAGTACTTTGCCGTGTAAATCCAGATGAAATTACCTTGGAGAGAAGGCCTTCAATTATGCCTCACACGTGACTTCTGCATGATGGATAAAAGGCATAATTGATATCATCTTTAGTGAAGAAACCAGAAACTGTTGCATTGTCTAGAGGCTACTGAAAATACCAGGAAAATCTGTTTTTCATTATTTTCATTGTGTATTGTTTATAGAGAGTTTGGTTGTTGTCAGCAGCTGAGTCCCTAATCTCCCTGCTTTCCTAGCCCATCAGAGACAAGTGCACATCTCAGATCAACAAGACAGCAGTAAACTGGTCCCATGCCAGAAACAGACATGGCCATTAACCAGCCTGAACTGTACAGGCATCTTTTTTTTTTTTTGTTAGTTAAAATCTGGTGATTGCCTTCTTTGATGACGCACACAATACATTCAGAAGAAAAAAGGAAAAAAAAATCTCTTCTTTACAAGAAAGATGACTATCTGGCTACAAACAAGAAAATGTCTGCCTTTCTTTCTTTCCTTTCTACATGATTGCAAATAACCTGTTTCTGTTAAGAGTAGCACATACCATGTCTGCTTACAGTGAAGTCAAGCCTCAGTGTGGCAGTTTTGTTTCCATAAAACAACAAATTAGGGTATACCTTCTGTTATTTCTGGCCAGCTGTAGTCAACTGTAAGTTACAAAGGAGAGTAATGGAGATGAGAAGTGGCCTGGTTTGAAAAGATGATGCTCATTTGAATGTCTAGGCCATCTGCCATGACAAACAGGAAAAGGTGGTGTGTGTCATGTGAAGGGAGGGAAACATAAAAGGATGCTTTGTGTCAAGCCACTGGGAGATATTTTATAAACAATTTGGAAAAACTGAAAGTGATACAAATCTGTTAGTCTTCAAATGGTTCTTTTGAGGCTACTGTAAACATATTATGGGCTATTTGAGGAAAGAAAAGGTTAATGACACTGCTAATTCATATCATGCAAGGTTCTCTTTCCTTCTTTCCTCCTAATGAGTCTGTAGGAACCTGAGAATATCATCTTCTCTCTTTCCACTAAGCTCCTAATGTCAAGAGGTCAGTAGTGATGCTACAGGGTCAAAAGGGCTCAATTTACATCCAGACAAATGGTGGTCATGTGCTGCCCTAGGAGGCTTTGACCTTTTGGACAGAAGTGGTTGTCCTGCTTTTATGTTAGCCTAAAGAATTGAAAGGTGACAGCTTATGTACCACTGAAACACATTTATGTTTTTTTAAAATATTGTAAAGCAGATTAAGATTCAGAGATTTGAATATACAGGTTCAAATAAACTCAAATAAGCATAGATAGCTTCTTCAGTGTCATTTGTTTTTCTGCAGTTTATTTATGATTCTTTATATGTATTTTATGTACATAGAGAGAAACACATCTGTCTAATGCCTCTCATGTCAGCCCATCTATACAGACCTTCTCAGACAGTCCTGTCTAAATGGAACAGGGCTCAAAGTCATCCTACCAGTCACTTTGCACAGGTGTCCAAATCGAGTGTAGCCAAAACTCAGGCTGGCTTCGACTGAATATCAAAGAGTGAATCTGGAACCTGCAAGGCAATATCAGTGATGTCAGCAAGGTATTTCTGATATTACAATACCATTCCTTTACTCAAGTGCATATGAAAACAACAAATGTTCATTTCTCTCTAAAGTCTCTTTCTCTTGGTGGTGACAAAGGTGAAAGATGAAATATTGTAGAATTATGTTCTTATAATTGATTTTCTTTTTATCACTTCCCACCTTTCTTTTTATTCCACTATTGAGGTTTGCAGAAATATCCTCATGAGCAATGTAATACATCAGGGTAGAAAGACAAAGGCTGGAACTGAAAGAGTAACTTACTCGAATATTTCTTTGTTATAACTTCAAAATGAAAGTTTTAACCTAAGTGAAAGATATTCTTACATTCTCTGTTGGACTCCCTGATACTGTACATCTTTGCAGACCACTGTGTTCCTTTCAGTATTTAAAATTAGTTTTATTTTATACTAGATTGTGAATGAAAGATTTTTCATTTTCTAGAGTCTGTGAATCACGTTTTGTCTTGGATTTGTTTGTTACGGGAAAATTCTCTAAAAGAAGAATTTTTCTTTTCTTTCGTTTTGGTTTTTGTTTTTTGCTTGTTTTGTTTTGTTTTAACTTGGAAGCACTAGATGTTTGCTTAGGGGCTGACAGCTCAGTGATAGAAGTGGCTGGCAAAAAAGCAATATTAATGTGTTTAGAAAAACCACTGGAAACAAAATGTCTATTGCCTCCTCAAATGTATATATATATACAGCTTTAAGTGGTTCATCTTACTGTGTATGTACAACACTTGTTTTTAGTTTTGTGTTATCCAGAAAGCTGCAGCAAAAAGTCACTAATTTAAAATCGTCATTTTAACCTGAATGATGGAAATCCTGATTAGCAACTCAGAGAAAGAACAGAGGGGAGATTTTATTGTGCAAAACCTGAGCCATACATATTAAACACTGATTAGGGTGGTTTGATTCTTCAGAAAAATAACTTGTCTCCTTACATGTAGCACAACTTTAGGAAATCATTCTGAAATCAATTGCAGAATGCAGAGTGGATGGTTCTCTTACAGTCTTGTCATGACACAGAGAAGTCCATGGATAGATTAAATGTTAGATCCTGGGAACAGGTGATGGTGGAGGGGATCATGTATATGTGGTTGCAAGGTTCTCTGAAGAATGTATAGCGCAGCTGTGGAGCCATGTCATGGAAGTGAGTGTGCACAGAATTGTAGATATGATGAGAACTGTAATATTTATATCTCCTCAAGGAGGGAGCACTGCATTAAATGTAAAGCTACTGTAAAAGAAACCTGTCTTCTGTGTTTACTAGGCTTGCTGAAAAGCTTTGGTAAGTGTCCTTAATATAAACTGACTTTGATTGGAGTATTGTTTTTATATTTCCTCTGTAAGTTCAGGTTCCTTTTCAGTATAAATAGTCATGCATCTGAAACATTTGAACTGGTATTCATCTGCTGTTTCCCTGTCTGAGAACTGCTATCTGATCAAACCAATATTTTTAATTATGTATTTATAGGCAGATGGGAGAATAGTTTACAGTCAATGTATGATCTTCTCTGCAAATCTTGGAATATTGTGTGGGGGTTTTTTTAATATTGCCTTATCAGTTTCTTTTTTTTATTACTGATGACTTCATTCTGTTTGAATTCAATGCTTCAGTTTCTCTGGGGTAAACTAATAGATTATGTATGCGATATTTGCACAGTGCTGATTGAATTCATCTGGTGAGTTTGAATGTGGTTCATATATTCACATAATTGTCAGGAGCCAACTTGAAATTCAGAACTGTTTCATGAGCATTGCACAGGGCATCATATTTATCTCACTTTACCCAGGAGTGGGTAAAATTTTCATGGTAAGCTAGAATGTAGCTCTTTCAAAAGCCAATGTCTTTCACATAAACTGTGGTGGAGAAAAGAAAAAAATAAAAAACCTGTGGAGCTTTAACTGTATCCCGAAAAAGTGAAGCTGATGTACTGACCGACCCTCTTCCAACCTGTTCACCCCACCTTTCTAACAAATTCTGAACCTGCCAGCTGTCTTTGACCGGACTTGACTGGTGGCTTGATGCTCAAGAGGTACTGGCACACTAAGTTTTATGACAATAAGCAGCCTGCCAGAGAGGCCCAGATGGATGCTCTTGCTGGGGTGAAGCGCTGCAGTGTGAACCATTATCGGACACCAGAGAACCCACAGGAGAGAAGCACAGGAAATCAAACTTCACGGAGCTGCTAGTTTCCACAGAGATTATGCTTGTGTTTTCACACTAATCCAGATGGATAACTTTGCATGTGCTGCTATCTTTCATTCAAACGCTCCTGCTCATTCTCATGGTTAGGGTTTGTACTTTAATATAATGTGGCAAAGGTTTGCCAAAGCACAATATGTCAGGCCCTGTTTTGTAATATATATCATCAACTTAAACTCTGCAGCACCACTTCTACTTGCTGGCTCAATGAGTTTGAGCAGAAAGAATTTCACCTACAGCAGATCTGCAGTCAGTGGAGCACAGGCTGCTGTTACTGTCTCTGACAATATATTAATCTCAGATTTCATATTAAAAGGAGGGAGTAAAACCAACCTGTATGGTATTTTCAGATTGCCTCTTTAACAAGATACCTGGAGGTAGAAAGTGGGTATGTGACCATTAGGGCACTGGTGGCAGGTGCTAATACAGTTTGCAGAGAGCTGCAGGGAGTCAGATGGGCTGGAATCAAACTAGACCTGTTGCCTGTATCTCAGCGTTTCCCTGTTAGCTAGTGCTGCTTTGGGCAATGATGTTGGCAAAGCAACTGGGACAATACTTTGGGCCTTATCTGTATCTTAGCAGCCCTAATTAAATGCTTGATCTGTACTCACAAGTAAAGTCAGGGGATTTTGCCGGTATTGTACTGCTCATGAGCTGTGGACCAAGCTTCACTGTTCTAAGTGATAGTCCCCATTAGCTACACCTCAGTGTTCTGCAAACTGGAAATGGTTCTCCGCTGTTTGACAAGAATTCATGCAAGGAGCAGAGGCATTTATCTGTGGAAGGAATAAAGGGGAAAAGGGAATACACTTTTTTTTTTCCCTCAGTAGTCCACAGAGTTTGTGCAAGCTTTCTGCACTGTCTTGGCAGACCATGAGAAAAATTTCATCTGCTCTGGAAGACTTGGGTAAGTCAGCCAGAGAAGCTTGAAACCTCTGGGACTTCATAGAGTAGAGTGGATGGATAACTTAGGATCTAGGAAAGTAATTTGATTTTTCATGGAAACATACTGATGCTGCAAGTAAATATTTCCAATCCTGACTGCATATTCAGTTGCATTTGCAGCCTACATGGAATTTCCCTCCATTGGCAATTAATTTGCAACTGATCTAGATTGCTGATAGATACTAGAAACTAATTACTACTGAACTGATAGGTTTATGTCCAATATTTTGTATGTGCTGTCCAAATACAGTTTGCTATGCAAATCCTATAAAAAGGTTCCCTAAATTCTGGCATACTCATAGGGGAGTACAGTGTATCAAGATGCTCCACTGAGTCTGTGCTTATGTGAATAAATCTCCATCTCTCTAGTCCACTGTTGGTGAGACAGAGTTAGGGTTGTAGATTAAGAGAATATATGATGATGTGCTGCAATTAAAATGGTTTGAGTTTAGGAGCAACCACAAATTATTGTATGATAATTCCTCATGAATGCCAGTAAATGCTACTGAGCCATACAGTCAGTGTTTCCCCCAGTGCTGACTAGAGCAGGGCTGGAAATAGCTGCAGAAAACTTAATTTATTAATTTTAAATATGATTAATTTTTTTTTTAATTCTTAGCCATTTTCAGGATTTCATTTAGTATTTCCAGGTTATAGCTTGAAATTCCACAGTTGTACAAATCCAGCTGTAAGGCTTTAGAAGGCTCACCAGGGTCAAAATCCAGAAAAAGACATGTGTTTAACTTGGTAAACTAAGGAACTCCACCAGTTTTACCATGGCAGTTTGCAGTGTATGCAGTTCAGCATACAAGTGAGTCTTTGTGGATTACTAAGTGGATTACTGTTTAATTACCACTTTAAAAAGGTGATGTCAGGATTTAATAGTGCGCTTTCCCATCTCTCTTGCCTCCTCTGTATTTTCATGGCTGATGTTTGAATTCTTTATATAATTGGGAGGGAGTTTGGTTTTTTATAACATAAAACTTCTTTCTGTGCTGCTCTGTGAATAATAGTTTATTCTTTACCTTGAACAAATGTAATTTTAGGGAAATTTCACATTTAGTGTGGGAGCAAAAGGAAACTTTTTTTTTGTCAGCTTATCATCATCATCATTATTATTATTAAAATATGATAGCCATTTATAGCTGCCCGTAGGAATGTTAAAAGTTTTCTTGTGCTCCCCCATCTGTCTCCATCCATCTGTTGTCTCTTGTCTTGTACTGGAATTGTTAAGTTCTTTGGACAGGGACAGACTTTTTTAAAAACAGGGATCAAGTTCACAATTAGCAGCTTTATTAATACAAGAAAGCAAAAATAAGGGTGATACAGTGGACACCATGCAAGTCAGGTGAATCAAACAAAATCCATTTGTCTCAGGTCTGGCAATTCTGTGTCTTTACCTGGTATTAGATACGTGTGTTCGTAGGAGCTTTATTTAATTTGCTGTTTGTTCTTCTTTCTCAGTGGCTGTACAGGTAGTGGGAATGCTGATCGTATCCAGAGGTTACGGAAGGAGTACCACCAGGCCAGGCAAGAAGGTTTACCTTTCTATGAGGACGACGAAGGAAGAACGCAGCTGTCTGACTACGACCAGCGTTGGGTAGGTCCACAATGTGATGCAAAGCGCTTTTGCAACATTCAGGGCTAGCAAAAGGCGCTGGTTTGTTTTTGCTTTCCAGAAATCCTATAGCTGCTTAACTTGAATTTGGGAAGTCCATAGAAATGGAGAAATCCTTCATGCCAGCCCACCAAAGAAAATGTTTATAACAAGAACTTGGCTGAAATTAACCTGTCTGATCACTCTGATTTAGGACCAGGTTTCCTCTCTTTAGGCCCAAGAGACACTGCCAAACTGTGTCACAAGTGGTAGCATCAGGGCTTTTCAGCAAGATTTATGATACTCTTGCAGTTCATCCAGTGATTCTCTGGGTTAACAAGAGTGTTAGAAGAGCAGGCTCTCCCTGTGCTTAGTTCCAAAGTGAGAGGGAGGAAACAGAGGCATTTCTACTCCTGCCCTTCCTTCTGCTTGCAGGACAGTAGCAATCTGGCCATGATACAGCCTCTGTAACTTTTAAATGTAATAATTTGCTCCTCTCCCGTCAAAAGATCTTAAAATATTCTACCAATGCTATAGAACTGTTACAGACATGCTGTATTCCCTGTTTTGCATCTGGGACTCACACTACACAGCGACATATTATCTGCCCCTCTGCTGAAGAATAACCTATAACCCACGGTAGAATCAGAGATTAAATCAACAGTGCCACATTTTTGAATGTATTAAATAAATGCAACAGCTATAGTCTATGGGTACTCAAGAGCTCTGCCTGAGCAGGTTTCAGAGTTGGACTCTACCTCTTTAGAAGTAATTATAATCAACCAGCATTCAAAAATGTAACTTTGATAAAATGCAGTTTATACTAAATTTGAAATTTTAGTTCAAAAAGACACAGAATTACATTGAAATCTCAAGAATCTATATACATGTGAAGTTTGAACTAACATCGTTGGGTTTAATGTCTCCAAGCTATCAGTGTGAATGCTGAAGTGAAATCTGCAATGATTGAGGTTGTAGTCCAAAAAGTCCTAAGCAAGACTAGACTTTACTGCAATCACAGAGAGATATAGAGTTGAAAGCGATGTTTTTACATAGATTATCATATATATTTGTTCATTAACTCCAAAACTGTTGTTGTATGTATTACTCTGATTCAATTACCAAAACTGTCATCTTCAGCAAAATAATTCTTTCCTTGGAGCAGTTAACTGTAGTCTACTGCCTTAAATTTTGTGAACCAAATTTGGGAGCCAATGTAGCTGCTATTCTTTTTCTGAATTGCTTTTATAAACTAAAATCAGAATATGCATCAAATGTGTCTTTCTGTTGAAATTCTATGTTGTGATAAGGGTCCTGACAGCCCTCAGACTGGGTCAGTGGTACCTCTTCAGCAACCTGAGGATTTCTACTTCTTATCTGAAACTGATAAAGCTTTATTGATCCTCAGAGGAGGTTGAGATTTATGGTCCAGTGTAGTTTCACAAGATTCACAAAGGTTTTTTCTAGGTAATCCTTTCTAAGCCTTTCCTATTAGGTATAATGCCCAGAGATTACTGATTTCCAAAGCTTTGCTTTTCCTGTGAGGCACGTTGTCCTTAATCAGAGCACCTGAAAGGGCGCTTTAAGTATCTTAGTCTTGAAATGATTAATAATAGTGGCACCAGGATTGTTGTGTTTTGACCTTCCAATGCAGAATATTTTTAGATGGTTTTGTTGTGACGAATGGCTCAAATGGCTCAAAAAATCAGAGTTTACCTTGAGGGCTTTAATACTCTGAAGTTTGTCGCTGCAACAGTTCTCCTTGTGGAAGTGGTTTATAAATTTCCAAGACTTCTGGTCTCTTCTCTGCAACAATACCACCCATTGATCCATCCAGCCTTGTTTTCATAGGCACTGTCTTTTAGTCTGGAAAATATTGCAGCCACAGCTTGCTCTCTTTTGACTTATGGCTGAAATTTGTTAAAATACCTATGTTGCATCAATCTATTCAGACAGAAAAGAAGGAACAAATATAGAATCACAATACTAAAAAGAAAACAAATGTCTCAAAATATCTTACCACGAGAGTCCTCCAGATATTTTTTAAGCAAAGCCATCATTCCCACCTCAGGCTGCTGACCCTCAGCAGTACTGTGGTAACACAGACTGAACAACAGCTGATTTTTTTCTACTTTTACTCATCAGTGAAGATGACTAATTGCATAATTGTGAATAAATAAAAACTTACTCTAATCTTCAGGATGTCAGGTCTTTCTTTAAAGAGTCAACAGACAGCTGAGGAGGAGGAAAACCTTCTGGTATAAGTTTTCTTCCTTCCCATGGGAGGTTATGGCACCAGGGAAACTGCAGCTGGAAAAGAGATACTGGGTCTCTCTATGTATTTTTCAGACTCGATTAGTTCTTTCCTTGCTTTTCTCAGTCAACTGTTTTACCTAAGCCAACTTTCCTACAAGATGTCTCTCTAATGTACAGCAGCTGCTGTAATCACTTCCCACCATCTCATGAAACATGTAGATAAGTTGGGAAAAGCAGAGGATAATTTGAGAAGACACTATCCCATCGCAAATCAGCAGCCTCAAAAATGGACCCTGGGTCTTGTTCTCCAAAATAGTATCTGAGAACTCATGAGGCAAATTTCTATCTGATAAAGCTGACATTGACAAGTGGCCTTTAGCTGACACTGTAATGGGACAGAATTTCTAATAGAAGGGGTATTTCTAACAATCTACTTTTTTTAAGCGGGATAAATCAAGTTAAAGTGCAGAGCCGGCTGAAAAGCTAACATTGTGGGGGAAATGATCTCATGACAGGCAATTGGGATCCATACATGTTTTAAAAATAAGGTCAAAAATTCATTTTAAATAGGCCTGCTATTCTCTCATCCATTCCTCCCCCCTGCATCCATTTTCCAATTCTTCTCTGTTCTTCTCATCTGTTGCTGGATGAAGTTTTGCTCTCTTGCGCCTTCATTCTGCTCTCTCTTCCCCACAGTCTGTTCTTTTTCTTTTTGTAAGGAACTGAATAATTCAGTTTAGTGTGTCTCCATAAACAGACACATATATATAGCACTGTCTGTGCTATAAAGCCAGATCCTTTGAAATTCTTTTCCAGTTCCATTGTGCTTCCACTTGTTGTTGAGTTTTGCATCCTTTGGATTTGCCCCCCGCCCCCCTTCTCCCACCCTTTCTTTTTTTGTTTACAACTAGGATAAATGATAAACCAAATTCTGTAGGGTGGATCACAAGGCTTAAAGTAAACCTCAGCTAGTTAACCAAAGGACAGGCTGATGATAAGTATACATATTGTCTAGGAAAATAAATGCCTATTGTTGTCAGTGTAATGTGAGATTAGCCTAAAATTTTCTGACAGCTAGAGTATATTGTGATGTATCAGCTCAAAAAAGAGTTTAGGCTTGTGCACACATGCTCATGTCTTAGTGGGACATCAGATATTCGAAGTACTCATGAACCTATCCCATACAAACCTAATCTGGGTCTACTGAATGAGGCAGAGGATGTTTATGTACTACTATCATAGCTGCAGTATCAGTCAGACCCTGAGAGAACTATGTAAGTAATAAGCTTCAGGAATTTAGTCTCTCTAGGAATTGAGAGGCTTTTTCACAGATGCTCTTTTTCAGGGCTTTAGAGTCACAGTCTAATAGCAGATCATAAGAAATAGCTAAGGAGCTGTCAAGACAAAGCTGTGCAGTTAGCATCTGCACTTGTATTTAAGGGCATTTAAATAATGAGGAATTAATCATCTATTTGAGGATTTACTTGGATTGTCTTACAGACTTTGTACAAATCCAGTTACTTAAAACATCAATTCTTTCCTTCAGGGTGGCAGTAAATCCTTGAAACTTTATCTAATGTACATTCAAGGATTGTATGTAATACCGGCCACATTGCAAATAGTTCTTCACCTGTTAGTGACCACATCTGCTTCACTGCACCAAACCTTCTGTTAACTGGTTCTAAAAGCCATTTCCTTATTTGCAGGTCAGATTTGCAAGCTTGTAAATAACCTAAAGATACAAGAAAACCTGTCTCTGGATACTAGCTGTGAACATTTCCATTGAAACAAATCCGTAATGTACTGAGTTTTGTCAGTTCCATGTCGAGAGTATGAAAGAAGAATCATGCCTGTCTGTGTTAAAGGCCAAGTACTTTATTGTGTGCCTGGCGGGGTTCCAAGCCTAAAAATCAACCAGAACAAAGAAAGGAGCATTAATAACTGCATTATTTTTCCATAATGTGTCAAAAGGTTCTGTGCTTGCTTCAGGATGAATAAGGAGCTGTTTGTACTTTTCATGATCAATTAATTCCAGGTTCAGGATGTTGCATTTCAAATAGGTTAGGTTCCCAAAACACACAAACGTTTGTGTTGGACCATGGTTAGAAACCAGAATTCCAACTTCTAGAATAGTAACATTCCTGTCTTCTAGCGCAATGGGAGAAGCTGACAATTTTATGTGCTATGTGAAACCATATAGCAGAAACTAATGCAAATTCCAGGCTTTGAGTCCATAGACTATTAGTAGAAAACATTAAATTAAAAAAAAAAAAAAAAAGGGACAATAGCTTATTTAAAGTATAGCTGCTTTCAAAAACATGGATCAGAAGTTGTTGTTGTTAAAATATTAATTAAGAGAGTACGCAAAACACTTTATTAGGATGTAAGATTAACTTACCAGTCAAGAACTTTTTATGGTCACTACTTATCTCTGCATAATGAAGATTTCAGATTGGGGTGTATTCTACAGAGCTGTCCAAACTAAGCAGAGTGATTTTCAAAATGTACAGGCCAGCTTCTGGGGGTAGTTTTGGGGGGAAATTATTTGGGAAAAATCCCTGCCAAACCTCATGTGAAAAATAAACTATTCCAAATGGCACATGCAATGAGAGCCAAATTCACTTCCATTAATACTAGTAATAAAGAGTGACTCCTATAACTTGTAAGTCTTTCCTACTTACACAAAGGTTGGATTTGGCACAGATTATCTGAACCAGAGGGGAGCCTGAAATGCTTGTGTCTTCATGGATACACCATGTACATGCTCTTATTCACCAGGGGAAACAGTTCTGGTGCCATATGTCATCTTAGCAAACCCCACTGGTACTGTTTATACCCTACAATATTATGTGAGTTCCAGAAATATATCATGCCATCTATTCCACAAGGTGCCCGATCAAACAGCTGCTTTTTGTTGTTTTCCAGTTCCGGGAGGTGATTCTGAGGAGGACCAACATTAGGCATTTCTCTTGTTTCATACAAGTAGTTGAAGGAAATCAGAGAAAAACATGCAGTGCTGCCAAGCTGTGGCCATCCTTGCAGGCTCACAACACTAAGAGATTCCAAATTAACGCATGTGACTGCAAGCATATCTCTTGCAGTAAGGATAGGTTCTTCTGATGTTGCCCAAACAGAGAACTTGAGTGGGGCATCACGGAGATCATGACAGCTGCCACGGATCATCTTGATATGATATGAAGGGCTTTAGTGGCTTTCCATTGCATGTGTTTTGCCTAGTTTGCCAATATCTTAAGGGAAGCAAGACACAAATCTCCAACTGGTAATTATATTGATGAGGGGAATTCATGAACAGGTAACCCATGCTGAATATGGGTTTTTCAACCCATGTTGAATATGAATACTGGTATGCTGAACACTTACTGCATTTGTGCATGTAGTCAGCCCTCAGCTCTGCAGCCTTCATGCTATGGGGCACAGCGGAATGGGCACAGAAACAGCCTCTTTGGAGCTAGGCTGCAGTCTGGCTTGACTGCAGTTCTGAGTAGCACAGTAGCTGGCTCTTTGTAATATGCTTTGGTTTTGGCAAGCTTCCGCCAGTATTGGCTTTAACAGGTTTCTGCCTACTTGTTGATCACTGTAGACAGGGACTGTGTGGCCACTTGCCCTGAGCATGTGTGCACACTGTCAAATCTCAGGCCAGCATCATGTGGAGAAACTAGAAGAGAACTGAGTTTTTAACACCGAGGCCTCGCTCTTGGGGTTGCTAAAGCCAGTATTTGCTCTCTGAGCCTTCCCGTACTTAGGCTCAGTGATACGTACTTCTCCGTGACAGCTTGATCCCGACCCCTAGCAACTCAGTGCCCCACATACCATAGAATCAAATACAGCTGCTCATGGGTCCAACTACAAGGGAGGGGGGAAAGTAGATTTCCTTTTAAAATTGACCTCCTCTTCCTCAGGCCATTACTAAGAGGCCTGCTTCAACTTCTGGAAAGGGACCCCAGTTACTACAACACTCATTTTTTTTAATCATAAGACAAGTCTGTAATGCCATTGAAATTCATGTCTGAAACTAAGCATTCACTTAGGTATTTATTGGATCGGGTCTCAAACCTTACCCTTTCTTAGGCACAAGTTTTGGCCTTTACTACCAGGTATCTGGTGTATTTACCAAATAGATGCCGACACAGTTGACTTCTCTTTTCAGTTCTTACAGTTTAATCTCCGTGGGTCGTGTTCATGTTCAGTGTGTTGCTGATTAAAAAGAAATCTCTTCCCTAAAAAATACCAATGATCCAAAGAGTTTTCAGGCTGCTGTTGTCCCAGTCAGCACCCGCTTTCCTAAAGATGCTGGTCTCTGTCCAGCTCTGCCTGCTAGGGATAACATCCCAGTAAAATAGAGAGTGGTTTGGACAAAGGACTGCAAAATTTGTCCATTTAACATCAGGGAAAGCAGAATGACCTCAGTGAGGCAAACAGCAACGATTGCCCAGTGTGTGCAGAACAGGGTCAAGGTTGAAAGAAGCTGGGTCAAGTAATACAACTGTGTCATTGAGGCTGTTACAGAGCACAGATCTTGTATTTGTTATAGTTAAGTATGTGGCAGAAGCCAACTGACATAATGGACTTTTGATTACTTTTGATTTCTGGATTGAGTTCTTCTGTTGTATATCTGTGCAGCAATTCTCATTATTGCAGCACAAGATCTGAGGTGGAGGCTTTGGGTCTTCTTGAGTTTTGCTAAAATTCCTCACTGCAAAAGGCATAGCAGAACTGCTTATTAAATTCCATCCTAGGCACAGTTTCAACAGTCAGGGTGTCAATGCTCTGGCTACATTGTTGTCTTGCAGATAAAAAACACTAAAAAGTTCAAGATTTCTTCACAGCCAAGGTGTGAAAAGTAATTAGAATATATCGCTGGGTGCTGGGTATAAGCAATTATCTATAAATATATAAAGGCTCTATTTTTCTCAACAAACAGGCAACATTGTTATAATTATTTAAAATGAAAAAGAAAGTCGGTGACTCAGACATGGAGAGATTGAGTGGATAACTTTATTAGTTCCCAGTCTAAGGTCTGTAGTGCAGATGCTAATCTAATATCTAGACTGCATTAAAATAAAGTACAAAATATGGAAAAAGAGAACTCCATTTACCCTGTAAGGCTGTGCTGTACATAAGTTTGACTGTTCTGCTCAAGGCCAGCTCTTTTCAACTTTCAGCCCTAAGTCTGGCTCTTAAAAAACACTTGGAAAAAGGAGCACTAGCGGATTCTTTCTTGCTCAATACGGAATCCGACTGGACTACATTCCTTCTATCGAATGTGCTGAGTTTTGAGAAGTTTTGCAAAAGTTAGTAATCAATTTAATCTTTGTTTGAGTTGGGTTTTTTTGAAAACTTCTTTAATGTTCTTGCTTTGTTTAGTAAATTGAATTTGTAAGCAGAAATTTCCCAATGCAAGATGGCACCATGCAAACTAATCTGAAGGATTGATTTTGATTTGCTTTTTTGTGTGTGTTTTTGAGTCACTAATCAAGTTTTTTTGAGACTAAACAAGTGGTTTTGACACAAAACAGTAAGAAAGCAAGAGAACACACACTGGTGTCTGTGTTTTTGCTGCTTTTTCCTCATCAGGTAGCCTGACTGCTGTGTTAAGTGTCATGTTATCCAGGATTAAATAGAGTCATTCCAGCTGAACTGTATGTCATAAGTCCTCTATCATAGGAGATATTGAGTCTTCTGTAATCCAGGTGATATTGGAATGTCCCCTTTGCAAGCAGAAATATGAGTTCTGGCCCTGCTGCCTCCAAGGGGGTCCTGCTGTTCAAGACAGATGATATGTGAATAACCCAGTGTCCCAGAGCAGCATAGATTTCTTAAAGTAGTATATCAAATTCAGCATGTAAACTGTGAATGCATACAACTGAACAAGAGGACAAATACTGGTATCTCTTCTAAAATCCAGTCTGGTCACCAATTGTAAGATTTTTCTGGGTTTAATCTCTTGACCTGTTTTCTTGCTGGGCTGGAATAATCATTGTCAAAATTACCATGGCAAATAATGCATTTCTGTGTTAGGAATATGTCCTAGTTAAAACAGCTGGGACCAATTCATCACTGGGTGGGTGTAACCCAAACCTGTGTATTCTATAGCCTTCCATGTCATTTCCCAGAAACTGTTATCAATAGAGCATTTACA